>JARHVA010001380.1:2280000-2880000 GCA_037957365.1 Torreya grandis | reverse complement strand
TGTGGATGGTGTAGATTAGTTTCCACTCATTTTTTGCTCTTTCGATGTTGTAACTATCTTGTATTATAGGCTAGACATTGCTTGATTATTGTGTGTGGTCACTTGGCTTTGTGCGTGTGACATATTTATGTCCCTCATTTACAGCATTTTCTTATGTCATCTGAGTATGACCCTCGACCTTATTTTTTTGACATGTTCAAGTCTGTTGTATGTGGCCCTTGACTTTATGTGTGATATTGTGTGACATTATTTATTATGCTTGTTGTGTTGAATTAGTGTTACCATGATCCATATCGTGCACTTTGAATGCATATTCTTATTCATAGATGTTTATTTTACTGCATGCCTCACTATTATATCTATCTAAACATGACACTTGTATGTCTCATGTTACTTATGCTTCATACATGCCTTGATGGCATACATTATACTATGATAACATACTCTACACATGTTGCCATGTTATACGTGATTCTATTTTTATCTAATGATTCAATTAACTCTCTTTTTTAAATGAGATACTTCTAGGATACATCCCTCATCTCATAAGGGGGGCATTATAGTGGTCTTATCTTAGAGATTCAAGTCTCCATGAGCAAAAAATATATATTTTATGACAAAATACAAGTTTCAAAGTTTGAAAGTAATTAAAAAATCAGATACATGACAAATATTGGCACATTAATACATATTATGGGGGCATGTGACATGTATATGCACTCAATTTAAAGAGACTTTAGTACATACTCATACACAATTAGATGCATATGCAAGAAATTATGCAAAACAACTACATAAAAATGAATTACATGATTTGCATATAGTTATAGTTGAGCATATAAATGCATGGCATTCTATTACATGATTCCTATAAAATTACCATTGGTCATATAAATGCATGGAATTCTATATCATTTTTCACAAATTAAGGGGGCATGATGTCGGTTCATGCACATATATGAATTTTTAAAATTCAAAAGGCGTGACATTGGTCATGCACATATATGCATTTTACAGATTTAAAAGGCATGATATTGGTTCACGTGCATATGCACTATAATATAATTCATAGATTAAATGGAAAATGATTGTTATCTCACTTCAAATCTATTGGCACTACAATCATGATGGAGGCATGAGTATTTTTCATTATCTTTCGATCAAGCAAATATAATTTAGGTATGTACACAATGGTATGATTCATTTTGTTACGAGTTATTTACATTTGAGTCTAGTAACACACAACGACCTTGCCATTACTTATAGCGAACCCATTATGTGGTTCCACCTTCTATTATGTGTGATGTATGTTCAAGTCCATTGACACTCAACAACCTTGGCATCACTTCTAGTGAACCCATCATGGATCCACCTTCTTTGGGGTTAGTACATTGGGTATTTATCCCTATTCATGAGAGTTGGAACATGTTTTTTTACAACTCAAGGGCTTGATTGATTATTCAAAATTAGGACTTGATCACTCTCAATTCAGTAATTGGTTCAACATGAAGAACCATCTCTCTAAGTGTTTTTATGAGTGGGCACGTTTATCCAATGATTCAATAGGGAAGTCCCATGTTTTACAAGTTACAAGGTGACATGGTTTTATATCCTTAAAAGTGTACTCCTTCCTTTCTATCCTTTCAATTTTAGTTTTCAAAGTTTGGATTTTCATATATAAACTATGGACATTGACTACTTCATGTGTTTGTGTAAGGTTTTCTAAATCAATTACCTTGCATAATAGAAATTTATTATTAAAAGACAAAGTATGTTATACACACTCAAGTATATCTTTCTCATTTAATAATAATTTCATTATTATAATAAAGGGGTAAATGTAGATACGTGAATCTAATCACATGTACTTAACAATGTTAAATATTTATATATCTTGAACCACTTGACATACACTCAAATATATGATTCTTATTCACCATTCCTCTAGCCATTTATCTATATGTGAGCTTGGCCCCCTTGTTCGATGTCACCATTACATATGAATTTATAAGTTTTTGCTCAAACTGATTTATATCACTCTTAGACTCTTTCAGCCTTAGGCTAATTGTTCCTACTTTTTTGGGATAAGTCCATGTTAATGCAAATACATTCGTAGCCATAGATCTGTTCACTTAATGCAACCTTATCCATGTATCATTTAGTAATTTATTTATAAAATTTGAAATATCCATATCGGTCATCCCACATGTTTCTTATGTTAGATAAAGGAAATTATTCAATTAGACTCCTATATATACAAATCAAAGGTCATTCATTACTAATAATTAGATATCTCTTGAGATTATCATCATATGTTAAATATTGCACATTGAGTAAAATATGTCCTATTATTTCCAAATTCAATATCTATCATTAGAAATAATCACAAGCCAATTTTGAAGCATTCTAAATCAATTCAAGAGTGAACATTATCAAATATCAGAGCCAAACTACTAGATTCATGTATATAGTGAAGGAACACAATTACATAATCACACTAAGTAGGAGAAATACAAGTGGATTGATTCCCTCCTTAGACTATTTGAAGACATATATAGCAGTGAATCATCAATGGAGGTGATTGGAGTCATCTCAACCCATTACACTTCCCCTTATTTTTTTACAAGTTCTAGCCCTCACAAATACCCTTAGGGTTTCTAAGGCATTGAGAAGGGAAACAAATGTTTTTGTGAAAAAATAATACAACAAGAAGATCTCAGCTCTCTCAATAGACATAAATGTAGGTGGAAGATCCATCACAATTTCATCACTTTCAGATCAAACAAAACCACAGTAAATAGATGAAGCCACACTGCACAATTGTCTAAAGATTACAAACTTGTCTAGACATAGTCACAAACTTTGTTTTCAGAGTTGAGTTGTCACATGGTTGTTTTATCCAATTTTCCATTGTCAAATACCTACTACAGTCACCCATAAACTATAAAAACTAAGTGTTTATTATTGGTTGTACTTACTATATTTAGCATATGACATTTGTCAATCAATTTCAATTAATTTAGCTTTAATTTTAAATTTATTCCTGAATACCATATATTACAATCTGAATCATCTTTCAATGTTTTATGCCTATTAAATATTGTTAAATGAAAAATAGGGTAAAACACATGCATAAAATAAAGTAATTGGAGAAAAAATGATGTTACAATGAAAACAATAAAGGTATAAGAAAAATTGAAACTACAAAGATAAATATGTTTTAGATTTGCTCAAAAAATGTCTCAAACATTTTTGCCTTGAAAGGTATGAAAAAATGCCCAAAATAGGTACCATATATATACTAAAAATTAGCTACATACCCTGGAATGTTTTTTGTAGGAGATAACATTAAATACCTAATGAGGATGGCTTGGAGTAGTGAAGGTAAATATTGATCCAAATTTGCATCCTAATGTACTAGTCTTGTATACTAGATGTTTTGTGATGACCAGTTATATGTAATTCATGCTTGTAAGACACTATTTTAAGACATTTCATATTCAAAATATAAAATTAACTATGCTATAGTGTAAAGTTAGTTAGGGAGTGATCCGAACATCTTCATGGTGATGAGTTGGTATGTTTTAGCTCTTAAAATAGAGGGGCTTTTCATACATAGAAAAACCACTACCCTTTTTAGGGTGGTGGTTGTGAAACTACCTCGAAAATTACATAAACATTGGTGTGTGAATGGAAATTATGCAACCTCACCGATGGTTATGAAACTACTAGCTTGAATACACTAGTTCTTTCACCACCATAAAAATGCTCAAAGTTGAATGGCTGCAAACATTTATTCTTTTCAATGGTCAGTTGTTTAAGCTTCTTGGCAGGATCTAAGGCTAAGAAAGCATAAATACAGGTTTTAGCAAGGTAGAAGAGATAAAAAAAACATAATGAAATGTCTTTAAGTTAGATTCACATTGCAAGTTGTAAGTTTGAATCTTTGTTCTTATTGTCTCATTGTTTCCTAGTTGTAGATGATTGGTTCAATTGTGTTGGAGTACAAAGAAGTGTCTAACAAGTGTAAAACTTCATTGTATATAGGTTTTATTAGAGTTTTACTATCAATTTTCTACATGAAATCCATATTTGTCAATACCTTATACATTTATTGCATTACATAGTGGAAGGAGAGTGCAATTATCTCATTCATTGGAGTTTTTCCCACATTGTATTTCTCCAAGATAACTCTTGGGTTTATTGTGAGCTTTGTTCATCCTTATGCTTTAGGTTCGTATTTAATAAGATGTACATTTCATTTGTAGAACTTGTTTATATTTGTTTTAACATGGTTAATAGCTTAGAATGATCATCTTCTAATCATTGTTAAGCTAAGAGTTACAAGATTCATGCTGGTGAAGTGTAGAGTGGAATATCTACCTAGTTTATGCATTAACTTTGTATCAGAGCTAGTTTAGTATCAGTCATTTGTGTGGTTTTGTGTGTTTATGATGACATTACAAGTTTATGCTTTTCACTGGAGTAAGTAGTGATAGTGGTCAAGGTATCCTATTTGCCTATGAATATGATATTTACACAAGGAAGTGGAAATGAGAGATCAAAAGTATGGCCCGTGTTGATGAAGAAGATGCCTAAATAATAGATGAGTGATTTTGTAAGCTTGAATAAGGAATAACTATAATTTATTTTATATGAGCAAGCTTGACATGTTGGAGTCCATCATGGGGATTCTCATAGAAAAGCTTGGTGTTTCCATGGAGGCACTGAAAGAAAACAAGGAGGATACTCCCCAGACTCATGAAAAGAAGGAAGAACAAACCCATTGTAACTAAGTTTCACCTCCATTCAACATTGAAGCAAAGATAAATATTTTGTTATATGATGGGGATGTGATTTCAAAGAGGTTGAATCATTGGTTAGCCCAACTTGAGGTATATTTTAGTTTACATCAGATTAATGAAATCTAAATGATTTATTTTACAAGGTTAAAGTTAACAAACAATGATTAAACCTGGTTTGAGAGATATGTTCATTCTTTGGTTGTTTAGAAGTTTCCTCCTATTACTAAGTGGGATAATTTTAAAATGTTAATCAATAAACATATTTATCCTATTTGTTATGAGGAAGAGAGGTTGATGTATTGGTAATATCTTAGGTAAAAGCAAGGCCAAAACATGTAAGAGTACACAAGTGAGTTACTCAAGAAGGTTATCCAAATGGGTAAAGATATAGTAGACCATGACATCTTGATGAAGTATTTGGGTGGACTCTGTATCCATTTGAGGAGATTGATCATATTGGCTAAGCCTACAAAATGTAGACGAGGCTAGTTCTTAAGATCACTACTTAGCGATGGATAAGAAGAAGGTTCCATCTACCTTTTTAAAAAACTTCTAAACAATAAGACAACTCCAAACAAGAGTGTAAAGGTAAAGGTAAGCACAATGTTACTTCTGTTTCTAAAAAGGACACTAAAATACATTATGGGAAATGTGACGTTGATATTCATTTTTAAGATTGGTGTTGGAAGTTCCATCTAGAATTACATCCGTTGAAGAAGAACAGGAAGAAGGCCATGCCCTCTCTTCAAGGTGAGAATACTAGTTGTAGCTTCGATGTGGATGACACTTTGTGTTGTACCTCCATCAATAGAGAGGTATATTTGGGTAGTAGTAGTTCTCAAGAGAGTGAATTTATAAGCTTTTTTATATTAAAATTCAAATGAAGAAAATAAAAGTGGATGCTCTTTTTATGCTTACTCACAAGCTGATTTGATAAGCAAGGAATTAGTAGAGAAATTGGGGTTTGAGACTTACAATCATCCAAGTCCATATTATTTGGGTTGGGTGAAGAAAAATGTAGACATCGACGTGACAAAATAATGAAATGTTTAGTATTAATTCACAATTCATTGATGAAGTTATAGTGGATGTTATGCCTCTTGATGTGTGTGGTGTAGTGTTTAGCATCCCTCACTTGTATATTTAGGATGTTA
Organism: Torreya grandis; assembly: GCA_037957365.1. NCBI lineage: Eukaryota > Viridiplantae > Streptophyta > Pinopsida > Cupressales > Taxaceae > Torreya > Torreya grandis. The sequence goes on along the minus strand of JARHVA010001380.1, from coordinate 2,874,041 downwards.
TCTTCACGAGGAAAGTCAACCAATACCATTAGGTAAAGGATGGAAACAACTAGATAATTTTAACTTGCAAAGGTGATTCTAAAATATCTTTGGTGAGTGTCTATGAAGCTAAGAAACTCATTAATACTAGTACGAAGTTTGTTTTGCTTATTTTAAGAGATATTCAAGATGAAGTGGTTACACATAAGGCTTCTTGTAGCATGTTTACCAATAAACAACAGAAACATATGGGAGATTTGTTAGGTTGTGGAGCTAAAAGCTTCACTGATGCAGACATGGAGAAGGCCATTGGAGGAGTTGCTGGAGTGTCACAGACACCGGCGTCGGTCAGGCCAACCGACGTCGATAGGTAGGAGACAGGAAGCAACCGACGTCGGTCAGAAGTCGGCCAGCGTCGGTGACCCCCAAGCAGGCAGGGACCGATGTCGGTCACCTATGTGGTTTGAGCTAGAGTGTTTACGGGCAGTTAGCTAACGAACCATGTGTTTGCATGTCGAGAGCCAATTTTAGACTGAGAGCTGCAGATCTAATTATTATAATTAGGTGTCTAATTATTGTTTGGATGAGATCTATATAATAGACTCGTGGTTGTATTGTAAACTTGTGCTAGAGAGTAAGAGAGCATTATTATAAGCTCCTTCTGTGTGTGAGGTGAGCATGGTGTGTTCCTCCTAGTGCCACAGTACCAAGGTGGGTGTTGGTTTGGAGAATCAACAGGGTTCTTCAGGAGTGTATGATCTTGGTCATCAGGTGAGCATGGCTTCTGTAGGAGATCTACATGGTAAGTAAGATCATTGATATGCAGGTGTATGTGTGTGCAAGGTCAAGGTTCACAGGTGTGCAGAACCAGATTGATTTGCAGGTGTGCAAGATCAGAGAGGACAACAACACAACAGGGAGCAGAATTAGGTGGGATCTACTTGGAGTATGTTGAGTACTTGTGGAGTGCATGGATCACTTGTGGTGTGCGTGGAGCACAGGTGTAAGGTGAACACCAACTCTGTGTTTGAGTTGGGTGTTGGGACCTAAGGGAGAGAGCTTTGAGGGAAGATTTACTATTTATGTTCTAGAGGTGTGGGAGCCTTAGAGGTGTGTAAGGAAGAAGAATTATGGCAGTCTTCTTTGTTGTATTTTCTTCTGAAAGAGTTTTAATACAAGTTGTGTATTGTCTCTCATATCATGTGTTATTTCTGAATTCTAGTTACTTGTTGATTCTGGTTATTTCTGCATATTAAGTTGCTTGGTAATCAATTGTGTGCTTCCGGTATTCATATCCCAACACGTGGTATCAGAGCTAAGGTTGCAGGGAGCAGGTTTTGTGTTTGGTTACAGGTCACTCTCAGGGGTTTCTGATTGAGTGGGAGTAGAGCAATGGCAAATCAAAGTAAGCTAAGAATGGAGGAGTTGAAAAGCACAGATGGTCACTTATGGTCCTATGGAAAGAAAGAGCAAGTAAAAGAAGATTGTTGGTTTGTGGAAGATCAACAAGAAGGAACTGAAGAAGCAGATGTTGAAGGGGATGTGGCACATGATGCTCTGGGAGGTTTTTTGGATAAAGTTGAATCTTGGATAATAGATTCAGTTGCCTCTTTCCATCCAGCCCCAGGTAGAGGAGTTGGTGAGCCTTGCCAAAGAATTGGCAAAGGAGAAGTGGAGCTGAAATTGCAGGCAGCCAACACATGGGTGTTGAAGGAGGTCATGCAGGTCCCAGGTTTGGAGATGTGGCTAATTTATTCAAAAAGGTTGGGTGATGAGAGATGCAAGAAAACTCTCATAGCAGATGCACTTGAATTAGCTGGTGGTAAGAAAATAGGTACTCTTTATCTACTTGTTTATATTACTGATTCTTCTTCTGTTGCAGAGACGTGGCTTCGTAGGCTTGGTCACATGAGTAGGAAGGAGACGCATGTTCTTAAACAAAAGACAGATATATTTGACAGGCTTAAGAACTAGAAAGCCTTGGTGTTCTTGGAGGAGATGGCAGACATAGACCAGTGGATGGGGCTGGATACTTCTGAGCAGGGCAGTTTGGACATGGGGATTGATTCAAAGGAGCTCGCGGGTAAAAAGTCATCACTCACAGGAAAACATAGGTACCAACATCGACATGAAAACTGATGTCGATAGTAGGTAAGACCGATGTCGGTCATAAGGACCGACGTCGATAGGGTTGGTAGTCAGGCAGGCGCAGGAACCAATGTCGATCGGATGCAGACTGTGTGGTAACCGAGGTCAGTCACTGTAACAAATTTTGGGTGGACATCAAGCTATCAAAGAGTCTCAAACACCCATATGGAGGACTGAAGACGTAAGTAGGCCTCAAATTCATTGTTCCTCTTCTTTATACTAGTTGCTTATTGCAGAGCAGGAAGGATTTAGGAAACAGTGGGAGCGTGGCAGGAATATAATGCAGAACCAAGCGGAGACTTGGTAGGGTTGCCAGCAGGTATGAAAAGCACAGAGATGAATGGATACCTTAGTTGAAGAATAGAGAGAATGGACACATGAGATGGAAGGCCAGGGCATATGGTCTTGAGGGAGCTGCAGGACAGTGGTACAGGTTTTGACAGGTGGATGACAAAGCATGACTTTAGTCAATGTCAGTGTAACTATTGTGGTTTGACTTACCAGAGGGATGGTGATTGCAACATCATTCTGTTGTTGTATGTGGATAGTATGCTAGCTAGCAGGGGTGTAGATACAGGGTTTTGCTGAGTTAAGGGTAAGATTAGTTCAGTGGTTTACTATGAAGAATTTGGAGCAGCGAAATTTTTCGGCATGGGAGACATGGAGATCACAGGTTGATTTTGTTTCCAGTGGGAGCTGATGTGAATCAAGTGTTGGTGAGGTTTAGGTTGTAGAGTCGGAGCACACTAAAGGCTAGATAGTTCAGTGTTTGAAATCACATGAGGTCTGGTATAGACCTGAGTTTGCCCAAGCAGTGGGTGTTGTCAGAGAGTTAGGAGCCAATTCGGAGAAGTGAGTTCTCAGGTATTTGAGAGGGACCAGCAGCAGGGATTCATGTTATTCAGGGTTAGGACTTTAATACATGGGATTGTAGGTTTGGATGCGGTAGGGTACTCGAATGACAGGAGGTGCACCACAGGTTGTGTGGTGGGTTGTCTTTAGGGTTCATCTTGAAGAGGGATACAAGCCAATAAATAGATTAGACGGGGTACAGGTACAGGTACAGTGTAGCTGTTTATCTCCAAGTGAGAGATTGTTAGGTTGTGGAGCTAAAAGCTTCACTGATGTAGACATGGAGAAGGCCATTGGAGGAGTTGCTGGAGTGTCACAGACATCGGCGTCGGTCAGGCCAACCGACGTCGACAGGTAGGAGACAGGAAGCAACCGACGTCGGTTAGAAGTCAGCCGGCATCGATGACCCCCAGGTAGGTAGGGACCGACGTCGGTCACCTATGTGGTTCGAGCTAGAGTGTTTTATAGGTAGTTAGCTAATGAACCATTTGTTTGCATGTCGAGAGCCAATTTTAGACTGAGAGCTACGGATCTAATTATTGTAATTAGGTGTCTAATTATTGTTTGGATGAGATATATATAATAGACTCATGGTTGTATTGTAAACTTGTGCTAGAGAGTAAGAGAGCATTATTATAAGCTCCTTCTGTGTGTGAGGTGAGCATGGTGTGTTCCTCCTAGTGCCACAGTACCAAGGTGGGTGCTGGTTTGGAGAATCAGCAGGGTTCTTTAAGAGTGTATGATCTTGGTCATCAGGTGAGCATGGATTCTATAAGAGATCTACAAGGTAAGTAAGATCATTGATATGCAGGTGTATGTGTGTGCAAGGTCAAGGTTCACAGGTGTGTAGAACAAGATTGATTTGCAGGTGTGCAAGATCAGAGAGGACAGTAACACAACAAGGAGCAAAATCAGGTGGGATCTACTTGGAGTACGTTGAGTACTTGTGGAGTGCATGGAGCACTTGTGGTGTGCGTAGAGCACAGGTGTAAGGTGAACACCAACTCTGTGTTTGAGTTGGGTGTTGGGACCTAAGGGAATGAGCTTTGAGGGAAGATTTATTGTTTATGTCCTAGAGGTGTGGGAGCCCTAGAGGTGTGTAAGGAAGAAGAACTGTGGCAGTCTTCTTTGTTGTATTTTCTTCTAAAAGAGTTTTAATACAAGTTGTGTATTGTGTATTGTCTCTCATATCATGTGTTATTTCTGAATTCTAGTTACTTGTTGATTCTGGTTATTTTCGCATATTAAGTTGCTTGGTAATCAATTGTGTGCTTCTGATATTCATATCCCAACAAGATTTGGTGCAATAAATCAAAGAGGTTTTCCATAAGCCTACAAGGTTACCACTAGCTAGGCCTATTGAGCACAAAATCCATTTACTACCCAACAGTCCACTTCCAAATCTCTAGTTATATAATAATTCATTGAAAGATGCCAATGAGGTAAAATAATTACTATAGTATTTGATTAATCAAGGTGTAATCTATCTTAGAATTTCTCCACGTGGTTTTCCTTTTGTTTTGGTAACTAATAAATATGGTTTAAGGAGAATGGATGTTGATTATATAGCACTTATCAAGATAAAAATCAATAATAGATACCTCTTCCATAGATTGACAATCTTCTTGATCAACTTCAGCATGCCAAGTATTTTACTAATCTTGATTTAAAATATGAGTATCACCAAGTGCAGACTAAGGAAGAGGACATTTGGAAAATAACATTCAAAAGAAGGTAAGGGTTATATGAATGGTTGGTTCTAAATTTTGAGCAATGTAATGCACCGACTACCGTCATGCAGTCAATGAATGAGGTAATGAGGCCATTTTTTAATTCTATTGTCATCATGTATTAGGATGATATTATTATTTTTAGCATGGATTTTGATGAGCATGTTGATCATCTTAAATAAGTTTTGAAGGTGAACAAGCTAGTGTTGAATGAAAATAAATGTGAGTATCCTCAACAACAACTTGTCTTCTTGGGCCATGTGGTTGGAGATGGGAAATTTAGGATCGATCCTAAGAAGATGGAGGACATCATGAATTGTCTAGGTCCTTGTAATGTGATTGAGATAAGATGTTTTTGGGTGTAGTTTAATATTTGAGGAATTTCATCGAGAACTTCTCTTCTATAACCGCACATTTACATGCCATTACAACAGGTGGTAATACTATTACTTAGGGTAAAAAACAATAAAGTGTACTTGATATGTTCAACCATAATATTATCCATGCTCTAGTTTAATTTTTTCCTAACTTGCAATTGTCCTTTGAGGTGGAAACAAATACTAGTGATTATGTTATGGGGGTTGTTCTACTTCAAGGAGGCAAGTCAATAAGTTACCCTTAAGAGTTATTTCATGGTGCATTTATGAATTATTGTGTATATGTTAAAGAACTATATGTTCTCATTTAATTGGTCAAGAAAAAGAAACACTATCTCATAGGTATGGAAACTATTGTCCATACAGATCATCAACCTCTCAAATATTTACAAATTCCAACTAAACTTCAACAAACTAGACACTATAAGTGGATGAGGTTTTCGCAAAAAAATCATTTGGTTATCAAATATAGGAAGGGTGTGACTACCAAACTAGTTGATATGTTATTTAGACTTCCTTTTCATTTATCCCTAGGCACCATAACCCTTATTGAACCTTTTATTTACGAAGTTGTGGATGTGTAGATACCTATATTTGGTACTGACATAGTTCATAGGACATTGTTATACATTTTATATGTGTATACCTATTGACCAAGAATTAGACATATAGTGGTGTGGTCTTGTATGGATGTATTTGGTTATGTTCTATTTTACTTGTTATTACCTACCCCTTTGGGCCTGTATGTTGTGGTGACACCTTTTATTAACTATGCCTCAAGGATCCCTGCCTTTTATTGTATCATCTCTATGTTTTTAGCATATAAACACCTATATTAGTGTCAAACACTTGCATCAATGCAAGTGTATAACCTTGATGCAATTGTCCAGTCCTATATTCGTATCATTTTATGTATCTCTTACTTTTGTGATCATTTGATAGTCCCATTTGTTCATTCTATTGTCGACATTTTGCATGTCACTAGGTCCTAATTTGAAATCAAAAGATCCCTATATATACAAAGGTTATAGTCTTGTTTCACCACCTATAAATTTGATAAAAACAAACTATAATTAACAAATAACTTATATTACTATCTATCAAGTTGCATTACAACACTAAATTGAATATTTGAATCATTCAAAATATCACCATACTTTTGCATTATTTATACTAAGGGTTACTGTAGGATAAAGAACACACAATTACATAATTACAATTACTCATACATGCCTGGGAGGGATAACTACATGCAAGTATGAGGCTATATTTGGAGTATTGTCTATGTAGGCATCAATTCGAGCTTACTAGGGTTAGCTCAACTCACATGGTCAAGCTAACTCATTTTTACCAAGTTTATGGAGGTCCAAGGTAAAGGAGCTAGGGTTTCATTTATTGGTTGGATCTCACACACAGGTGAACACATTCTTAGGCACCAAATAGGCATACAAGTGATAGTTTAGGTATGGTATAAAATTAGATCCATTTCAGTGTTTATCTTGGACTGAACACTAGTATTAGAGGCAAACACTAGTGTCGATGTAATTGTCCCTATTTGAAACAAGCATTCGGTGGATAAGAAGAGTCAAAATCATAGAATGAATAAGACTCAAACCTCTAATACAATCATGTAATGATTCTTAATCACTGTCATACCTCAGAATAAAATATCAAAGAAGATATGCTCTCTTTCATCCCTTAGTTACTTTGTACTTATTGTATTTATTGTACATATGCAAATGGTTAAATTGTCTTGACTCTATTATATATTATTGAATTCTAAATATTACCTTTTTTCATTCAAACACTTTTGTTTCTTGCATGTTATCTTGTGAACTCCAAAAACATAAAAACATTTGGTGAACCCATCCTCTATTTATTAATCCAAAGCCCTAATTTTCATGTAGGGGTTTCTTCTTCTATAAAAAACCATTTCAAATTGTTGTATATTTTCTTTAGATATGATTTTCTTAGATCAGCCTAGTTTAAGAATGCTTTATTATATCTATTCATTGGTTCTTGGGGTTGGTTTCTTTGTAATTTTTTGTAAATTTAAACTCCTTGTGGAATACCTAATTAAAATCCATGCCAAAAAGACTCACCCTTTTTATCACTTTTTTAATGTGACTAACAATCAATGCATAACATATGAAGAACTAATGGAATCTCAAAAATATAAACCAACCACTTTTTTTGTTTATAACTATGACAATGAAAGAACTAATGATGAAAATGTAAGTATAAATGAACTTGGAAATGATAATGGCACTTGTTCATATGGTTATGAGTGTGGCGATATGCCTTTTCGGTATGAGGAGCCTAGTTCTCCTAATTCTCTATCCAATGGCGAAGAGTTTCAAGCGTCACCAATGATGGATTTGTTAAGACCTTACACAAGGATGATAAATTAGATTTGTAAAAGGGTAGCATTTATGATATTATAAGTAAAAATGTTGCATGCATACATCCATTAGATATATCAAAAATTGATGATTCTTTTTCTCATTCCCATGATACAGATGTCAAAAGATAGAATGTTCTTATCCAATCTCTCATGATGCCAATGTTGATAAAATCAAGTGCATTCCTTCTTTTTAAAATGATATGCATGTTGAAAATTCCACCCTTTCTTTAGATGAATCAGATGAAAATAATGAAATTGCTAATTTTTCTATAACATGTAATGATAAAAATACATATACTACTCCTTCCCCTTTCTTGCTTGAATGGAAAAATGAGAGTACACGTGAAATTCATAAGAAAGTACTTATAAAAGATGCATTATTTGGGGATGGAAGTAAAGTTTTGAGTACATTTGATTCCTTTCTTTCAATAATCAAGTTATATAAATCAAAGAAAATTAATAGTAGTATTGCATTTTATCTCCCTTGAAAAAGATAAATGAAAGTGAAAATTGCATTATTCCCTCATAATATCGCAAATGAACTAGCGCATTTTTTTTTTTCTCCCTCCTTTGAATTTTCTGCCACAAAAGAACAAATGTTTACAAATGAATTTCTTGCCCCTACTCCTATTTTATGTCACGAAGTTTCAAATAACATAACAAATTGTAATGATAATGATATCAATCTTTGTTCTATCTAATATTATTTACTTACCTATTTAACCATGGGTACCCCTTTGCCAAATATTACAACATCATGTGATGAGTCTACTTTCAAAAGTGGCAAAGATTCTATCCCTCCCATATTTTGTATTGATGGTAATTTATAAACTCTAATAAAAGCTTCAACTGCTCCTTGTGATATGTTATCTATCATGACTATCATAAGATATTTGCAACAATAAGTTAACACTCTTAAGTTACAATCTTCTTCTTATGAGGCTATTTTTTAGGAGAATATTTTAGCAGAGCAACCTATTGCTAGATATGTATTTGAGTATCCTTATCCTTCAAACTTTATCATCCCTAAGTTATCCTCATTTGATAGTCAAGGGGATCATACTATACATTTTCAACAATATATACACTCCTTTGGACATTGGGCACAAAATAGAAGCTTACTATTAAAGACTTTACATCACAACTTAACCAAATGTGCTCTCGATTGGTTTTATAGCCTCTAAAATGGTTCCTTATCAACTTTAAAAAAACTCAAAGATGTATTCCTATCAAATTTTCACCGTTATACCTTATCTAAGTTACCATTGGAACATTTTCAAGTGTTAACACAAAATGAGAATGATCATATGCAAGATTGTATTATTTGATTTAAGGACACTTTATACTCCTTAAACTATACACCCTCATACATAGAAGTGCAATTTATATTTAGTAGGGGTATTTTTCCTCCACTTAGATAAATAACATTGCATAATCCCTTTGATTCATTCGATACTTTATATTGGGATGTTTACAAATATGCATGTGCCATAATAAACACAAAAAATGAATCGCCTACTTCTCCACCCAAAACCAATGATGGTAAAATTAATGGTTAAAAGGTAAACAAAAAACCTAAGAAGGTTCATAAACCAATTCAAACACCTTCAAAAATAATAGTATATGTCAAAGAATAAATGAAAAAGGTGTTTAACAAAGGAAAGGAACATGATTATAGTGTACCAGCCACAGTTAGACCATATGCATATACCAAATGACAACCTCTTCAGTTTGATTGCTACTGTGATAGACCACATGATATATTATGCACACTATTGGATGAAAGAATGATAACAGTTCCACCTAATTCACATCATCCACCACATCGATTTGAAAAGGCAAAAGGATAAGACTTTTTCACTTACCATGGTATTAATTAACACCAAGATAATGAGTGTTTTGATCTTGAACAAAAGCTTACATAGTTAGTCAATTGGGGAATTATTATCTATTTGAAAGACATATCTAGACCTATTTCACAAACTTCTCCTAGAAGCTTGTATAAGAGGGTTGAGCCATCCCATGTCGCTCATTTTAAGGAACACATAGTCCATCAACCTTTACAAAAGACAACCACTAGTAAAAGTCCTTCTCTTAGTGTACTCTCTATTAGGATTGATCACTCCCACATTGATCTTACCAAGGAACCATTGGTTAATCAAATCATAAATTGAGGGACACATGGGGGGATGTACATAAACAAAAAATGGGTGCCAAAACCTATACATGCATACTCACATGTCAATTATATATATACAATATAGTTAGCTACAAAAGAAAAATCAACAATTTCACTACCACATGATCATTATAGTTTGGCGTTCTTATTTCCTATTGGGTTCTAGTACATACAGTGATTGATTTATTATCACTCTAATGCAAACATATTATTAGATTGAAATACTTGTTATACAATTTACAACATTTAATCATACATTACAAAAATAAATACATAAATATAATATATAAAAATCTAGATATGGCACATCTATTTAACGTAAAAAAAACCATGTCAAGAATATCATATATATCAAATGATATAAAGTGTATACAAATGAAAGCATCAATAATATGTTGGGGGCATATTACCTAGTGTATACTCCACATCACTATATATATCCATAACCTCTGTGGCTCTCAATGAGGATGCAGTAGGATACAATTGGGGTCCACTTGCTTGGGATAGCTCGCACATTCTCTCCTAATATTTTCCTAGTCATCGCATTATCTCCTTATGCTCCCACTATAGAGTGTTGTATTGACTAATTAGAGCTTGCATGATCTTCATGGTGCTATGCTGCAAGATGTCACATCTATCTAACAAGACATGTAGCTCCTCACTCTTAGCAATAATAGTATGGTATGTATCAATAACCCTCATTATGGGATCAAATAAAGCTGCATGGGCACCTGCAATATCAACAACCCTCTTAATAAAACCATCCCCAACTATATCCATGGGTATGTTATGTGTAAGGGCTTGTATTACATAGTCTATAATCTTTAGCCACTCCTAATTTCCTACAAATATGAGATATACAATACCAATTAGCTACATACATGGCATCAAATACTTTATCTAATATTATACCCAAAAGAAATGCCAAAATAAACCCATGGTACTTATAGGTGGATTTGATGCTCACCTCATCTACTAGTGTTGTTTCCACATGAGAATCCGTACCTACATCTCCACCTATCTCTCCTCCTGTATCTCCACCTATCTCTCCTCTTGCATCTTCACTCATCTCTCCTCTTGTATCTCCTTGTGCTGCAAGAATGACACCTAGAGGGGTAAATACGACAAGAAACAATAATGGCCATTGGGATCTTGCCCACCATTGCATATAACTATTTGTTCATATTACATCATCCCCTACATCCAAGGGAACCACAGGATCTCTCTCATCACCAAGATGTGAAGCTAGATCTACAAGTATGGGTGTTGGCCTATCATGGGGCCTATGCCCACTCCATGTTGTCTACTGTCAAGGGAAAGTACAAATGTTACTATTGACTATATACCTAACTATCACAAAACATGATCATATTTAAAAAACTCATATACATTGGTAAACACATCAACCAACCACATACTAATTCATACCCTCTCCAGTTCATGTCCATCCTTGGGGCATCTGGCAAATGTCCTATATAGATGACATATAATTTGATCTAAATTCAACTTGTCTAGAATGATGTGGTACTCCATCGTGATGTGTAGTCTACCATGATAAATACCCACCACTTTAAAATACATATGGATGGGCCCACCCAACCAAGGGTCCCCCAATCAGTCATACCACTGTAATATGCTCATATGCCTAAACATGTAAAAGAATCCCTTCTCCAATGTCTCCACCATGACTCTCTAGAACAAACATGTAAATATCCCTATATAATTGGGCTAATATGGTGAGATGATAGGAATATATGGTATGATAAAGATCAATATGCTAAAATATATGGTACATACAATATGGGATACCCACTCTACCACCCTCTAATGTTTTGAATGATAATATTAAAATATAGATAAACTTTTGTACCCATGAAACATCACCTCTGATAAAGTTGCCTAGCTAAGTCATCCTACTTAGCTCCACATATAGAGCCCTCTAACCACTTAAATATGTGTGATAATGATGAATACAATTAGGGTTTCCATATTTGACAATTTGGACTCTCTCACCACTAATAAGAAGCCAAAAATATGATACATGTCCTCTAATGTGACCATCATCTCCCTTGCAGGGAGCTAGAAACTGCATGTATCAGGATTCCACATCTTGGTTAGGGTTGTGCGGAGGTGGATATCATAGGGAATATTCCCTAATTGGGTTACATGACCTAACCCTGCCTAATCTATAATTGTCCAACTGGCCACATCGAGACCTAGCTCTTCCAGAGTAGAAAAATGTCTATCATGCCAAAACTCTCGAATATATATATATATATATATATATATATATATATATATATATATATATATATCCTTTTATAACCAAAAACACAATAATAAATACTCATTAGCAATCACATTTTAGTTTGAAAATATAAAAGTTACAATTAAATATCCATAAAATAAAAAAATTATAGTGTCAAACACTTGCATCGACACATGACAAAAATGTCAAACACTAACATCAATGCAGGATGGTAACATCTGACGCTTGTATATGAACTCATACAATAGCATCAAACTACCAATGCAAGTGTCTTGAACCTTGATGCAAATTTTCCTTGATCCAAATAAAACCAAAAATCTTGCTCAAAATGAATAAATTTCAAAATTTAAAAGTTACTATTAAATTGATAATTAAACCTACTTACCAACTCGTCAAAATACTTACTGACTATGACTATTCAAAGTACATCAAATTGCATTAGTCGAGGAGATCTACCATGTGGCATTGTTATCTTCTATTCAGAGCTCAAATTTTTCAAAATTTCAAAATGCAAATGAGTTACAATTTCTATTCATAGTACCTAATAGACACCTTCTACAAGAACTACAAATACACATATCTTGACCACCAGTTGTCCAACTTCAAAACTACGAGTTGTATAGGGATGTAGGAAATGAGCCCTTTCATCTTATACAGATTTTGAATACTTCTGAGAATTATTAAAAATCACCTAATTTTCTTACTTATGCACAACTATTACCATAGACCCCAAAAATATCACCCAAATAATGTTACACTCTTTGTTACCACTACTACTATAATATAAAATTGGTTACTATATCCATGAGATTATCATTTTTTCCTTTTGTTATGAGATCACTCACGAGTAATATTCCCCCTCCTCCCAAAAGGGGGGCATATTAGTGGGGGTATGTCGTATAAACATGGATTCTGCATTTTTCACTATTTTAGATTCAGTGGGGGTATGTCATAAAGACATGGCTTCCACATTTTCCATAATTTCAAATTCAGTGGGGGCATGTCATATAGACATGGCTTCTAGATATTTAAAATTTAAAATTTAGTAGGAGGCATGTTTTTGCAACATGTACTCCACACTTATGACATACTTAAACTTGCCAGATCTCTTTAATAACATATGATTTCGATACATATTTGGGTCAACTCTATATACATTGATATCACCATTATACCTATATTACTTTATTCACATTGGGCATGACAGAGGGCATGAACAAGGGTTCACTCCTATTTACTTAGACAGTGATCTATCTTTTAGATTTGCTAGATTATTATGGATTGATACGATGTGATATAATTTTATGCAGTGATGCCCAGGTCAGACTATTATGGATTGTTATCAAGCCTTACCTATCTATAGTAATTTACTTAGACACTGATCTATCTTTTAGATTTGTTAGATTATTATGGATTGATATGGTACCATATACTTTTATGCATTGACACCCAGGTCAGACTATTATGGATTGTTATCGAGCCTTACCTATCTTTTTGGTTAGATTGGAGTGATTAAACCATCCAATTTCACCGAGTTTTTAGATGAGCTTGATTACACTAATCATCCTATATGAGGGTATATATACATATATTTTGCACTCAAAAGTGTTAGTTGGGAAACAATACTTTCAACAACCAAATCACTACTTTGCCTATCTTGGGTTGGGGGCATGATCACCTCCCAACTCTCCCCATTCCAGATACAACACCATCAGGGTGTAACCTATTTTACCACTTGTAAGTTCATTCATCTTCCTAGATAGAATATGGATGAGATTACAAGTTCCCATTTCTAGTCTCTAGTGCTCTAGAGCCATCACTATGTACCATATACATAGGTGTATTCTATCCATCCTCTTTCTTCATGTTATTTTATATTATTTCTCATATACAGATATATGCACTATTTACTTTGCGGTGTACTCCCTGATTGTAGGTGATATTCAAACCAAAGGATTCAAAGAAAATTCAAGCAAAGAAAATGTGTGTCGTACACACTAGGGTATGCATTTTGTTTTCCTTTGAACTAGTAATTTTACTTTCATGCATTGCTAGATTTTGTTTGGGGGGGGGGGGGCAATTGTAGATAACCATATTTGGTACAAGCACACTTCATAACACTTTGTTATAACTTTTATATGTGTAGACCTATTGACCAATAATTAAACATCTAGTGGCATGGTATTTTATGGACCTCTTCAGTTCCATTCTATTTTACTTGCTTTTATTTTCCCCTTTATACTCGTATGTTAGGGTGACACCTTTTATTCACTATGCTTCAGGGATCCCTACCATTTATTCTATCATCTCTATGTTTTTAGCCTTTATACACCTGCATCCGTGTCAGACACTTGTGTCAACATAAGTGTCCAACCTCGATGTAAGTGTCCAGTCCTATCTTTTTATAATTTTATATATCTTTTGATTTTATGACCATTTGTTAGTCTAATTTATTCATTCTATTATTGGATTTTTGTGTGCCACTAGGTTCTAATTTCAAATCGAAACATCCTTATATATACAAAGGTTATAGTCTTATTACACCACCTAGAAATTTGATAAAAAAACAAGTTCTAATTAGTAAATATCTTATATTACTAGCAATTAAGTTACACTACAATACTTAATTGAATATCTAAATCACTCAAAATATCACCATACTCTTGCATTATTTATACCAAAGGTTACTATAGGAGAAAGAGCATACAATTTCACATTTATAATTACACACACATGCCTAGGAGGGAGAACTACATGAGATTCTAAGGCCAACTTTGAAGTATTAGATATATATGTAGCACTTAACAATAATTGATATTTCTAGGGTTAGCTCGACTCATGTGCTAAACCCTTTTTACCAAGTTTGAAGAGGTCGAATGCAAAGGAACTAGGGTTTTGATTATTGAATAGATCTTGAACATATAAATTCACATTTTGAGGCACCAAATAGGCATACAGACGATAACACAAGCCTGGTACAAATGTGGATCCCCAATGTGTATCTTGGACTAGACACCTGTATTAAAGGTAGATACCTACATCAGAGGCAGGCACCTATGCTAGTGTAACTATCCCTATTTGATGCAAGCATATGGTGGATGAATAGTCAAAATCATAAAATGAATAAGACTTAGACCTCTAATACAATCCTATAATAACTCCTTATCACTATCACACCTCATAACATAATATCAAATAAGATATGCTCTCTTTTATCCCTTAGTTACTTTGTAAATACTGTATTTATCGTACATGTTCAAATGGGTAAATTATCTTAACTCTACTATATATCATTAAATTCTAAATATTACCTTGTTTCATTCAAACAACTTTTATTACTTGTGTTATGTTGTGAACTCCAAAAGTATAACAACAAGATGCTAAATCTGAATTTTATATGATAAAGTAGTATTATACCATTGAAAAATATCACTCATGTCTCAACCCTTAAGTTCATGACCTTTACTACCACAAAAAGGCTCGTTTTCACCATATCACTATGCCTAATTACTTATCCTATAGTCTGACCCTAATATTCTGATTATGCAGATCCCCTGTAGCCCATAGTCTACTTAAAACCTAATTGATATCCTACACTAAAAATTATAAATCTTTAACAAATTATTATTTGGGACACTACCATCCAAATTAGGAAACCAATGTTGACGCTAATGTCCCAAGTTTGAAGCTAGTGTCCAAGCCTCATAAACAATCAAAATTTTAAATATTTTGACATGTATGGGCCAGTCTATAATATTTTTTTAACCCTCCCTATGAGACAATTTCAAAAGGTGTGGTATAAATACAAGCCAAAGACCATTCATTATCATCATGTATATATTAAGTGTACATCTATCTTATACCAAGCAAAATCACCTCTCAATCTTAAAAAATGTCTTATTCTTCCCTATTTCTAAATCAGTCATAGAAGCAGTCTTCTTACGCGTTTGAAGCATACCAAGAGCAGCCCATAAGTATTATTCATCAAGTTACAAGCTCGATCACTACATGTACTCACATATATCATATTTCATAATTGTTCATAGGGTAGATGCAAGTTAATGGGGAACAAAAGGGGGGGCTTAAAGTGACAAATTTTTTTTTTTGAAAATAACAACAATTGAACTTGGAGAGAGTTTTAAAGACACTTAGAAAAAAAAATTGACAATAGTGTAAGAATATTAATTATTTCATTCTGAATGTAGTTTTTAAATATATAATTTTTTTAATACCCCGATAATAAAGTATGCAAAATCAATGCACTTATGATAATGAATTGACACTATTTGGTGAAAAGATAAGGAGAGTGCATGTGTACAAACACACTTATTTGAGTAAACAAATGAATTGTTGTATGAAGTTTCATTTATGGATAGATGAAATGTCTAAGATTGATCACAATGTATTTTATTAATTTTTTAATAAATATATATTTTTAAAATAATTTTACAAGTCAAGACAGTTAGAAAATTAGAACTACAAGTGTACGAACATAACTTTTTGACCTCAACTTATTGAAAATATATATTTTCTAAAAGCACAGCCAATGATGCATAGATTGGTTAGGTGTAAGTTTTATAAAATTTTGATTAATAGTCAAAAAGTTATAAAAGTATTTATAATGATATGTATGTAGTCCATAATGAGGTATGTTATGTAGAAATAAAGCAATAATTAATAATAATAGTTAAACATTCAAAAAAATTATATATTTTAAAACTATGCTTTGCCCTCTACAAACCTTTTTTTAATAATAAAATCTACCTAATTACATGTGTCAACAAAGATTAAAAAGATTCCTAAATTTCATAAAAATCATGTGGACTGCTCCATGACTAGTTTTAGGCTAGGTTCGGACCTCCCCAAGCCTAAACCTGAAGCACTTTTGGAGGGAAAATGGAAAAGTCAAAGATTTAAATGTTAAAAGGGCATATGCCCTTTGAAAGACATATTTTAGAGGGAAATGCAAATATTTTAAAAAAATACAAGGAAAGGGCATATGCCCTTTATGGTACAAAGGATGTATACCCTTTGGTAAGATGTTTTTTTACTGTTTGCTTATGTTAGTGTGAGTATATATTTATATTAAATTTTAAATTTTATATTTTAAATTTATTTTATTAAATATAATAAGTTAGGTCCACTCTACATCTTTTGAAATCGATCCCAGAATTGTAGGAGTTACCATTTAAAAGTTATATTTTTAAAATCCATTATGGTCAATACTTAGTTTTCAAAATTTTAGGGTTGGAAGATAGAATGAGAGACATAATTTTGAATCATGTTACATATGTGATAGATATATACCATTGGGTATGCCCCCTTACTTTACCTAATCGAGAGTGCCCTACTTAATTTACCTACTTGAGTATGCCATTCTTGATTGAATACTTGAGACATGTCTTGAGCTTGAGTATTCCCTACCTAAATACCCGAGCCATATCTTGATCTTGACTATGCCCTACCTACCATCTTGTACTTTAGTATGCCATACCTATTTTATTTACTTGAGTATGCCCCACATACCTATCCTTCTTGCCCTACCTATTTGAGTATGCCCTACTTACTTGAGTTATTTACTTGAATATGCCCTACCTAGTTGAGTATGTTCTACCTGATTGAATACTCGAGTCATATCTTGATCTTGAATACCTATGTCTAATCCTAGTCATATTATCTTACCCAAGCCATATCCTGAAAGGAGAGGGGGCATTATCATACTTAAAAATTAGTAGAGGGGGTATTATCGAGTTAAGGAATAAATGAGAGGGGGAATTGTCACCTATACAAATAAAGGAGAGGGGGCATAGACCGAACCATATCTTGAAAGGATAGGGGGCATTCTCACCTATATAGTGAAAGGAGTGACAAGGGATGATCAAGCAAAAGGCTTGAAGGCAAATTTCGGCCAAATTCCTTAATTGTGGGATTTTTAATAAATGGGTTTATCGATATGTACAAATGATTGCCTTATAGCATGTGACCTGTAGTATGCATGTAATCATGATATGGTCAATCATACATGACATATATTATATACCTAATACTACATGTATACATGTAGTCACTCATACATGACATCTAACTGTAGTAACAATACAATAACTTATATCAGACATGAATGTAGCTAGTCACCCTAGTACACTCCATTCATAATAGAATGAATCAAAACACCATTCAAAAGTCATGTTAAAAAGATACCATTCACTACAAAAAAAAAATCTAATAGATGGGTCAAGCCATGCATGTTTCAATTCCAATCTCATGCATTATTCCAAAGTCACACAAATAAACTCATCTTCTAGCATTCTAAACTCACATATGACACTACCACTACCATAACCATTACTACTACTATTTTGGGTAGAGAGGAGAGATTTTGAATCCTATTTTATCAAGATCATATTAAAATCACTTGTGTCATTATATCCCTCTCTCCAAACCATATGGAGAGAGGGGTCAAGTGCACAAATCATCATTCATCATCATCAATCATCATCATAATCACTCCCCCATCATTTATCATCATCTTTTATCCCTATCTCATCATCTTCATCATCCCTCATCATCCATCATCATCCTTCCCTATTGACATTGTTATTCATATTCATCATCTCTCATCATCCTTAGTCTCTCCCTCATCAACCCTCATTATCCCTTATCATCCTTGTAAACTTCCTTATCATCCCTAATCACTCCCTCATGGACCCTTATCATCCCTAGTCACTCCCACATTATCCCCCATCATCCGTAAACATCCTTAATCACTTCCTCGATGGCCCTCATTATCCCTAATCACACCTTCATGGACCCTCATCATCCCTAATCATCCCTAATCACTCCCTCATCATCCATCATTACCCCTAATCATCCTTAATCACCTGTAATCACTTCCTCGTCATCCTTCATTACCCTTTGTCATCCCTAATCACTCCATTGACCCTTATCATCCTTTATCATCCCTATTCACTCCCTTATTAGCCATCATTATCTCTCATCATCCCTAAATCACTCCCTCATCAACCCTCATTATCCCTCATCATCTATAATTACTCCCTCATCGACCCTCATCATCCCTTGTCATTAATCACTCCCTCATCAAACTTAATCATCCCTAGTCACTCCATCATCATCCCTCCTTGTCCCTCATCATCCTTAGTCACTCCCTCATTGACTCTCATTTTCCCTAATTACACTTTTAATGACCCTTATTATCCTTAATCATCTCTAATCACTCATTCTTCATCCCTCATCATCCCTAGTCACACTTTCATCATCCCTTATTATCCCTCAACACCCTTAATAACTCCATCATCGATCCTCATCATCCCTCATCATGTCCTATTGTCTTTAATCATCCCTAATCACTATGTCATCATCATTCACCATTCTTCATCATCCATAATCACTCCCTCCTCATCCCTAATCACTCCCTCATCAACCCTCATCATATCTCATCATCCCTAGTCACTCCATCATCCTTCATTACCCCCCATGATCCCTAATCAATCCCTTGTCAATCCTAATCATCCTTCATCATCCCTCACTATCCATAAACATTCCCTCGTTGGACCTAAAAATCCCCACTCACTCCCTCGTTGTCCTTAGTCACTCTATCTGGTAGAGTGTGTTCCAATCCATTGATAGAAATTTGTTTAAGAGTGAATGATATATTTTTCAAATGAATCTTGAATGGTGTTTTGATTTCATCTATTCTAATTGGAGTGTACTAGGGTGATTATCCTCATTCATGTCTGTTAGATTAGGCAGGGCCATGATGTTTTACTTCAGGGAGATTATCGTATGAGTTTCATGGTGGAAATAAGATAATATTGAGTCAATTGTGTTATTTAAGTAATAAAAATTAGAGTGGTGACTATAGAGTAACTCACTTATATTTATCTATCTCCCACCTCATCACTAGTGAAATAAGTTATGTGGGTCTACACTAATGTTGGGGTGTAAAACTCACCCAGATGTTGGGGTGTATAATGGGCACCATGATTAGATGTTGGAATCTATTAGCTAGACTATACCTTATTCCTATGACATTTATGCCTTAATCTAGAATTAAAGTAAATCTCTCTCTATATATATAGAGACAGAGATATTGGGATTCTTAGCTCTGGGATTGGGATTCTTAGATGCTCAAATCCCAATTTATATATGTAAGTAATATAATTTCATCCCACCCTTTGGTTATTTTCCTGCCTATTTATTATAGCATGGGGATATGGATACACAATCTCTCTCTAATCAAGGTGTGGACTGTCATATAGAACTCCAAATCTCACTAGACAGTCAGACAACATCTGTTCAGACTACTAATCTATTTGATTGGGTTATGGGCTTCAATACTTTAATGGCCCAGATATATATTGGGTGAATCAAGACATTCTAATTGATGCATGAAATATATATGTATAGATTGCTTTTTAATCTAGGAGAGTATGAGTAGTCAAAAGATAAGGATTAAAGATTAAATCTTCTCGTGATAGATGGAGAAGAGAACTAGACTATGGGATTAGCATAAGACTGACTATAGATTGGCACTTGACCTAGAACTTAGGTTTGGGATTCAATCTTTGCTAGATATATATATGGTGGATTCAATAAATCCCTAGATATATATATATATATATATATATATATATATATATAGGGTGTATGCTACTAATAGTTGATTGGGGTATGGGCTTCAATACCCATCTTTTAATGGCCCAGGTGTGTGTGTGTGTGGGGAATCCAACATTCCACTAATAGTTTCCATCAATGGCTACATATAGGATTGGTTCAACTCTCATATTGCATGACTGAATTCCTTTCCTCTAGAGTTTTTGGTAGTATACTGATATCTTATTAGTAGAAGACCTTTAAAGTGGGATGATGTAGGAGCATCTTATAAGGACCCCAATAATGATCCATTTTTATCTTTAGGTTGTCTAATAGTTGTTTCATAGGTTCTAGATGTCATACATTGTCCTTATGTGAAGTATAGGTTGTCATATGGTGCAAAATAGAGAAAAGGCAATGTAACTTAAAAACCTCTACGTGGGAAATATCCTAATATTCAGTTTTCATTATTTTAGGGAGTGTGGAGTTAGTTTTAGATAGCATTCTTGATGTTCCATTTGAGGTAGAAGAGAGGAGAATGATAGAGCTTTGTAGGGAGGAGCTTTTGATATGCTTTAATCTTTGTTGAATGAAGATATATTGACCCCTATTTTAAGTTCAGTGCTACTAGTATTCATTGTATGAGTTTATTCTATGAAAAAAAGAGATTGGCCATGATTTTCCAAGTGTGAATGAAAGCTAAATGCATGATTGTTTGAAGGAATACGTTCCTGTTAATGAAAGGAAATTTAGACCCTACATTTTGTGTGTTCTCTATTTATTTGCAGACTGTATCTTCAAAATTGATGATCAAATGAACTTGATTAAGAGAAGTTGAGAAAGAAACCCTGATTGAAGACAAATTGTCCATGGACCCTATGTTTTACTTATATTTTTTCAAGAATGAAGCTAAGGACTGCATGACTATATAAGGAATAAAGGTGAGGTGGTAAAGGTAATTACATAGATTGATAAAACTATGTGTATTAGGTGTTCTTGGACCAAAGTATAATTTGAGAAGATGCTCCACTATAGGAAATCAACATAATGATGTATAATGGACTTTATTTGGATTCTATCAAATTGATAAGTATGTATAAGTTTTTCTATTATTGAATCAAGTTTTTGGTTATGTGAAATCCAAAGACATTATTGCTCATATCAGTTTGCAGCCCTAGTACCATATGTATCATGTGTTGTGTATATTCTATGTTTTGAAGATGGGGTGAAGTGGACATGTCTAAGGCAAGATTCAATTAGTGGGCATTTAGAGGATAATATCAAGGGATTCAAGTTAAAGATTTTGTTTATTCAAGTTTGCATGAGAACTAATTAACTATTTGTGCATGTCAATATTGTAAGCTATAAGTGGGCTAAATGATACACATTTCAATGATGGAATGAATGCTTAAAAGCTAGTAGGATAGCTATTATTTTCAAAGAATGTTGCTCAGGTTTACATTAATTTATATTTTGAAGCATGATTCAATAAAATAAGTTAGCAAAGAAACATATATTATTATTGCAAAGTCTTTATTTCAATTACTAATTCATATTTATTGGTTTATGATCAAAGATTGACATTGACCCCTACGCACTCCTGTGTTCTCTATCTTATGCACCTACGCAGACATCTGATAAGGTAAGATGGATGCGTAATTGCTAGATGTTAATTGAATTTGTTGGAGGAAACTGAGTATATATATATGTGCATTCACTAACATTGTGCCAGAGAAAGTCTAGTAGAATATGTCAGGTTAATAAGAGGAAGTTTGGTGGAATCTTAATAAGATTGTCTTTGTTGGATGAGACCAAATCTTGCATTCATTGTTCGGGATGAGAAGCACTAAGTATCTAGTTTGTGCAAATACAAAACCCTATAGAAGGTAATTTGAGAAGGAATTATGTAAGTCTGGTTTGCTATAAATTTTTAAGACTCTCAAGGTACAAAGAACTCATACTAAAAAATTATTAAAGATGCATGTGTAAAGATTGGAAATACAAAGTAGACATAGTTAGTAAATAGTTAAGAATGAATCACACTTGGGATAGAGAATTGATCATTAGAATATTGAATTCTCGATATGAATAGAGAAAATCACAAGATCAAGTATGGAATATAGGGAAGAGAAGACTTTTAAAAATCAAACAAGACACTAACAAAAGCGTGTCAAGACGAAAGACAAGGTGACAGAAAATTGGACACCTCTGCATCATTTTGGTATCAGATCTAGAAAAAGCTTTTGTGGATTGTTGAAAGATTTGACAATATGTGATTTGAAGTGAAGTGTAGGATAGGGAACCAAGTACAGTGCTCTATAGAGAGAGATAGTAGAGATGAGGATGATTTGGTCAGGATAATTACCTACTTGATTGCTCCATTGGTTATGAGAATGGAGGCTATTGAGGATACTCTCAGAAGGAGAGAAGAAAGAGATGATGAGAAATAAGATCAATTACAAAATTTACAAGCAAGGATGGAAAAGAGAGGAAATAGAGAGGTGGTTTAAGGGAGACCATAAGAGCATGCAACAATAGTTTAAGAAGGCATGGACTAATAACATGCAAGGTAGATTAGGCCATTGGTAGATGGCAGAATAAGAAGAGAAGAAGGTCCAATGAGACAAGGACCAAGATAGACATTTCAGGGGTAATGTTGGAATTGCCATAGAGGGGGACATAGGGTAACAAAGTGTCTAAGGAATGTGAGAAGCAGTATGCAATAATAGAGAGAATGAGGAGACAAGGCATGATAGGAATGAGTCATTATTCATGAGGAGAGTCTTATTATAGTAAAAACAAGACAAGGAACTAGTTCAAAGGAGAAGCTTGTTCAAAAGCAGATGTAAGGCCCATGGTAAGGTATGCAATTTGGTAATCAATGGTGGTAGCATTAACAATATTGTTTCATTGGAGATGGTGCAGAAGTTGAGATTGAAAATGATGCCACATCTAGAACCATACATAGTTGCATGGGTTCAAAACGGTCATTAGATTATGGTAAGTGAACAAAGTTGGGTTGATATTTAGATAGAAAGGTATAAATATCAAGTATTATGTGATATTTTGCCTATATATGTGTGTCACTTGTTGTTAGGGAAACCATGGCACTTTGATAAGCATGCCATACATGATGGTTAAACCAACACCTATACCATTAAGCATCATGGGAAGACATATACACATATCCCATTGAGAGGTGAAGAAGAGAAAAGAGATGAGAGAATAATGATGATGTTGACAAGGCAGTATTAGAGTCAAACAATGGAGAGTTTGGGTTTGATCAAATTACCCAAAGAAGACAAGGTGAGTTGTGTTGAGTTGGTTGATGTGAGGAGTTGTGAGTCCACAAATATGGATATGAGAGAGATAACACAAGGTTGAAAAGTAGCAAAAATTAGTTTTTAAGAGAAGAAAGAATTCATATCACCAATGAGAGTGTTTATGAGAGAAGGTAGTCAAAGTAAGCAGGGCAGCCAAACATGTGAAAGAGAAGACAATAGTATAATGAATGACATTGTAGTTGAAATGGAAAGGAAGTGTCTTGGAATTGACACCAAATAAGTAAAGAGGAAGATAGGGATTGAGATTATACAGAGTAGCTCAAGAAAGAGCCATGAAGGGTCCAATTTTTATGTATAATGAGTTATTTTGTGAACTAGATGTAGGTAGAGATCAGGCAGCTAAAGAAGGAAGAGTAGATATATTAAAATGCTTAAAATAGAATGTTGAACAAGACAATCATGTACAAGAGTTGGAAAATATGCAACAATACCATGAAAGCAATCAAGGAGATGGGATAGTGAAGATGAGCATGCATCCTATGTATATGAAAAAGATAGAGAACAACTATAATAGAGGAGTACAACAACAAACTAAGAGTTTACATGAGTATGAGGTAAGCAAAGAATAAGAAGAAGTGGTGCATGAAGTGGAATGGGAAAAACAAGGAGAATTGGTGAAGGAGGAATAAGAATACATGCTTACAATAGTTGTTGAGGATGGAGTTAAGGAGAAGGAGAATCATTTTGAAGAAAAGGAAGGTTGGTATACAGATCAATGGCAAGAAGAAGAAGGCAATAGACATGTTTTCTTTGACAATTTGGTTTTGTGTGTAAGTATGTTGATTGAGGAGATGAAGTAGAAAAGGCCTAAATGTGGGGCCCAAGAGCATGTTCACCTTTATGAGAGGAAAGTGGAGGCAAACACCTTTAGTGATGAGGTTCATTATATTCTAGCAGTAACATATACTAAGAGGATCAACAAACACCTGTGGCAAAGATTTTTTTCCAACTTGGTAGTACGATGCAATGGCATCCTATAAGGACCCCAATAATGATCCATTTTTTTCTTTAGGTTGTCTAATAGTTGTTTCATAGGTTCTAGATGCATAAATTATCCTTACGTGAAGTCTAGGTTATCATATGGTGTAAAATAGAGAAAAGGCAATGTAACTTAAAAACCTCAATGTGGGAAATATCCCAAGATTCAGTTATGCATTCTTTTAGGGAGAGTGAAGTCAGTTTTAGATAGCATTCTTGATGTTCCATTCGAGGTAGAAGAGAGGGGAATGATAAAGGTTTTTAGGGAGGAGTTTTTGATATGTTGTAATCTTTGTTGAATGAAGATATATTGATCCCTGTTTTAAGGTCAATGTTGTTGTTCATTATATGAGTTTCTTTAAAGAAAGAAAGAGATTGGTCATGATTTTCCAAATGTGATTTAAAGGTAAATGCATGATTATTTGAAGGAATATGTTCTTGTTAATGAAAGGAAATACAGACCCTATATTTGGTGTGTTCTTTGTTTATTTGTAGACTATATCTTCAAAGTTGATGATCAAATGAACTTGATTAAGAGAAGTTGAGAAAGAAACCATGATTGAAGACAAGTTGTCGATGGACCCTATGTTTTGCCTATATGTTTTCAAGAATGAAGCTAAGGACTGCATGACTGTATAAGGAATAAAGGTGAGGTGGTGAAGGTAATTACATAGATTGATAAAACTGTGTGTATTGGGTGTTCTTGGATTGAAGTATAAATTGAGAAGATGCTCCACTGTAGGAAACTGATAGAATGATGTAAAATAGACTGTATTTAGATTCTATCAAATTGGTAAGTTTGTATAATTTTTTCTATTATTGAATCAAGATTTTGGTTATGTGAAATTTAAAGACATTGCTGCTTAGATCGGTTTGCAGACCCCATACCATATGTATCATGTGTTATATATATATTCTATGTTTTGAAGATGGGGAGATTTGGACATGCCTAAGGCAAGATTCAATTAGTGGGCATTTAGAGGATAATATCGAGGGATTCAAGTTAAATATTTTGTTTATTCAAGTTTGCATGTTGTAACCATGAATTATTGCATGATAACTAATTAATTATCTATTCAAGTCTGCATGTTGTAACCACGAATTCTTGCATGAGAACTAATTAAATATATATGCATGTCAATCTTGTTATCTATAAGTGAGCCAAATAGTACACATTTCAATGATGGAATGAATGCTTGAAATCTAATTGACTGGCTATTGTGTTTAAATAATGTCACTTGGCTTTACATTAATTTGTATTTTGAAGCACATTTGAATAACATAAGGTAGAAAAGAAACATATATTGTTATTGCAAATTATTTATTTCAATTACCAATTCGTATTTATTAATTTATGATCAAAAATTGACATCAACGCCTATACATTCTCATGCTCTTTGTCTGACACACCTGCACAGATTTCTGATAAGGTAAGATGGATGGGTAATTGATAGATGTTAATTGAATTCATTGTTAGAGGAAACTGAGTATATATATATATATATATATATATATATATATACATACATACATACATACATACATACATACGTGCATTCGCTAACCTTGTGCCAAAAAAAGTCTATTGGAATATGTGAGGTTGATAAGAGGAAGCTTGGTGGATTCTTAATAAGATTGTCTTTTTTGGATGAGACCAAATCATGTATTCACTATTTGGGATGAGAAGCATTGAGTAACTAGTTTGTGCAAATACAAAACCCTGTGGAAGGTAATTTGAGAAGGAATTATGTAAGTCTTATTTTCTATAACTTTTTAAGACTCTTAAGGTACAAAGAATCTATTATAAAAAACTATTAAAGATGCATGTGTAAATATTCGAAATACAAAGTAAACACAGTTAGTAAATAGTTAAGAATGAATCAAACTTTGGATTGAGAATTGATCATTAGAATATTACATTATTTATATGAACAGAGAAAATCACAAGATCGGTATGGAATATAGGGAAAGATAAGACTTTTTAAAATCAAATAAGCCACTAACAAAAGTGTGTCAAGAAGAAAGACAAAGTGAGAGAAAATTAGAAACATCTGCATCATGGGACCATAAACCACAAGTCTTCAACTAAATATTAGAGAGCACTCAATTGCAATCAATGATATACATTTGTGTGCTTGATTGTGATCAATACCTTGATCAATGATATAATCACATTGATGCATATTAAAATGGTTGGTTCATATGACTATGCCATTATTTTCTAATCAAATTGAGACTTCATTCTACATGGATATATTCCTCAGTCACATAGTTTCAATCACACTGGGAGAAACTCCAATCAAGTGTCTACATTTGTGTGCTTGATTGTGATCAATACCTTGATCAATGATATAATCACATTGATGCATATTAAAATGGTTGGTTCATATGACTATGACATTATTTTCTAATCAAATTGAGACTTCATTCTACATGGATATATTCCTCAGTCACATAGTTTCAATCACACTGGGAGAAACTCCAATCAGGTGTCTAGAATGGTCTATGTACAACAACCTAACCTTGAAGGGGAACCCTAAGTGGAACAAACCCTGGATCACCTAACTAGTTTCAAATTTAATAATAATTCTTGATCTGCTCAATTATGATAGATATTTTGTCTAATGATAGTGATAATGTAGTCATATAAAATATAAATTGAGTGCAATTAGTGTTACTTGAGACCATCTTACCCCTAGCTTAGCCCTAAACCTATCTTAAGGCCTCTTGATCTTTATCCAGCTTTTATGTAGGTCTAACCCATACCTCATCATTCCTAATGTCATCCTAGTCCTTCCCCTAGGGATCTAAGCACCTAATGCCCCAAGATCTACCACTTGGACACTAGTGCACCCCTTTGGACACTAATGCATTACACTAGTGACCAAGGGACCATGCTAGTGTCCCTTACCTATTTTTAACCCCAACTGATAAATTTCTAGTTCTCAAGGCACCTTATGGTCAACCTCTACTCAAATCACATTTAGGCAAGCATCAAATCAGTACATATACACCACTTTTATCCCTTTACCCATTGGATGGAAATTAGATGAAAATACATACAAATAAACTCATAAACAAGTTATGCAAATCAAGGTTATTGATCCCTATTTTTCCCTACTTATACATATAGCCATCTATAATAATCCTAAGCTTAGTTTAGTCTGATTTTCAATCTCAAGCATCGCTCAAAGCACTCAAATTGACACTCATATTAGCATTCACTTGCACTTGCAACAACACTTAGATTAGGAGAACTATATCAATCTTGATCCCCTCTCGAGGTATTGGTATGTAGGCAACTCTCAACACAACGAGGTGTTGAGGGCGTCTAAGCTACATAACTAACATCACACTTTTGTTACTTGTGCTACTCAAATACCCTAACAACATGGACATATAGGGTTTGCTTCTAAATCGATTAAAAATAGGTCAAAGATAACAGGACAGGGTTCATTCACATGGGCATAATTGTCTTAGACTCGGGTGAGGCTATTCATAAAATCTCACATAATTTCTAGCAAGAGGACATTAGTGTAACATGAAGGAGACTAGCATAGTGCACTATTGTCTAAGGAACCATGCTAATGTCCAAGAAGGCCTCTGAGACCTATTTCTAGTTTTTGGCACTCTGATTAACTTCTAAACCAATTTACACCCTCCTATTCATCTATCTTAGTCAATTTATAGATAAGTACATACTTATGTGATTCATTCCTATTTATACATTAATCAATTGGATAAATTATTTTACAAATTAGTGGCTATATTTATTGCATATTTCTCCCATGATTTATTGCTCCAACCCTTTAACAACATAGGGTTTTATACTCAATAAATCCCTTAAAATTTAAATCATTTGGTGAACCTAAATTACTTTGAATATTTCCCAAACCCTAAATCTAAATGCTCTTAGGGTTTGTATCATTTTGTTTATATGTTTAGAAATTAATTCTAAAATCTCAACCCTAAATTATTATTGCAATATGTCATAGATTAAATTTCTTAAAAGGTTCAAAATATACAAAATTTTGTTTTCCTACTTTCAAACCCACAATGGTAGAATTCAATAAAAGATTTGATGAGACCGATAAGAGATAATTGCAAAATTTCATATCGAAGCATTTAAATATGCAAGATGAACTTATTTGTATTATCCACGAAGAGCTTCAAAAGAATAAATCATTTAGTCAATATTCTAACCCCACAAATGCTAATATTATTACACCTACTATGGGGGCAAATCATATTCTATAACAACCCATTCTAACTTGACAACCTTCACTAATGGTAACACCTCCTATGGCTAGTGCACATTCCTCCTTTCTAGATGTACAATCCCTTATGTATGAGATCCATGCTTTATAGGCCAAGGTGTTACATATTCAATTGGGTTCCACTAGACCAACTCATGCCTTGGATTCTCATTTTCTTCTACATACACCTTTAGCATAACATATAGCGGTAACTCCTTTGCCATTTGGATTCATGGCACCCAATCTTACTTTGTATGATGGTAAGGGTGACCCAGAGCACCATATATGAGCTTTACACACAACATGTTTCTATGTGTCCAATATTTGGACCTTCACTAAGTTTTTCTCTCACAGTTTAAAGGACTATGCATTACAATTATTTTATGATCTTCCTGATCAGTCCATCACATAATTCAATCCACTAGTAGATGTGTTTTTCACATACTTTTCAATAAACATCAGTGATAAGGTTTCCTATGCTTAAGTTGTAAAACTCAAACAAAAATCTAATGAGCCAATAGTTGAACATGTCCTACAATATAAAAATATATTAGCAAAGATGACTAGCCCCATGACAAATAGAAAACTCCAAGATATATTCAAATAGAGTTTATTACTATCATCGCATGAAGCTATCATATTCAAGAAGTTCCCATAATTCACATATCTTTGTCATATAATAAAAGAACATGAAGTCTAGATTATTTGCATGGGCAAATAAAGTACACGATTGGATCACATTCAACTAATAAGAGTTCCAATAAGCCCCCATACAAGGTAAAGCCCAATGAGAACAAGAATAATTCAAAAACAATAGTTAATGCAGATTCAGAGCCACCCCTTCACATGGTTTTATCATCTTCTCCAAGGAGAAATTTTATGACTCTTCATTAATCACCAACTCATGTTCTACAACAAATCTTAGAATACAATGTCATATCTCTTCCTTGCATCAAAGAGGTTGATATGACTAGGCCTCTTCCAAGGAATTATGATGTCAATGCATTTTACAACTACCATAGGGAACTAGGCCATACTATAAATAAATGCATTAGCTTGTGACATAAGATACAAGATTTGATAAAAGCTAATATCATTGATGCCAACACTTCCATAGAGGCACCTAGACCACAACCATTGGAAGCAAAAGCATTGAAAATATTTTTAGATCCATTTCCAAAACATATAGCTAATGAGGTAGTAAACACTTTAGGAGTTTATTATACATATCAGGTACAACCACTATTAGCATCTTATCATACTCATACAATGGACACACACCCACTACATAATATTATTGGTTTGTATCATACTATAGTGCCAACTAAACCTCTCATCACTTTGTTAGAGTAGGAGATAGTAGATGATGACACAAATTTATACACACTCTTTATATGAGCCAACATTGATTATCATCCTATTCAGAGTGTCATGATTAATAATGGGTCAAGCATTAATATGTGTACTATTACA
The DNA here is from genome assembly GCA_037957365.1 of Torreya grandis. Classification (NCBI taxonomy): domain Eukaryota; kingdom Viridiplantae; phylum Streptophyta; class Pinopsida; order Cupressales; family Taxaceae; genus Torreya; species Torreya grandis. Next base: position 2,843,439 of record JARHVA010001380.1, on the reverse strand, counting down.
CTTCTACAACACTTAAGATATTCAAAGCAAGTGATTTCTTAAACAAATATAGTTATTTGTGACTCTAGTGGCCATGTTCAAAGCTCCATCAGGGCCACCAGATTCATAGTCGTACCTAGTGAAAACATATTTGATATGTTATTGGATAGGCCTTGGATATAGTAGATTCAATTTACCCCATTTATCATAAACAAATGTCTCAAATGTATTTCATGTGAATTATGTGGTTATAGTTGAAGGCATTTCACATGAGTATCCTTTACCTATTCCACAACCAATTATACAATAGACACCAATTATCATTCAACACATAGAGTCTATTAGCACACGTCAAATATTAGTGGTCGACCCACTAGTGCAGGTGAGGTCTACTCTTATGACATCATCACCTACACATACTCTCTCAAGATGCCTATATTATAGATATCCCTGCATCAAAGACATGTTATGGATTCTAGAGAGCCTCTCTCTACCCCATTACCACACAAATCAATGTTATAACATAAAGCATCCATTGTACCTAAAACTTCTACCAGATGGGTTCTCAATAAACCCATAGTTCACAGGCCTATTTAGTCATCTCCCCATATTCCTAGTCCCACTCTATAGGTAGTTTCAACTATAGATCACTCAATATATATTATTCCTCGATCTTAGATTCCTCATCGCACAACATGCATAATCACTCTTCCTCTCTTTGATAAATGACATATTGATTGTGAGTCTTTTGTGAGACTCATTGTTGGAAGCAAAATAACTGATAGGGGGTGAATCAATCTTTAAAACTTTCCTTATCAATTATACTTAAGCAATCATGAATCATTCAAGCAAACATATAGATATAGCAAGCATAAACTCCTATCCATACATGCATAAAACACAATAACACATCATATATGTGGGAAAACCTCAAGGGGAATAAAAACCACTAATATATATAAATGAACTAAATTCCTATAAGACAAACACCAAATTTAGTGAAGCAACAACTCCAACTAGCTAAGCACCAACTTAGCTGGGCTTTAGCAAGCACCAAGTTTCAAGGAGGCACAACCCCCTAGATGACTCAACACCAACTAAGCCACCTGATTACTTAGATCAACTTTAGGACACCTTTTTTCTCAACCAACTGATGATGACTACCTTTTTATCTCTTCACACTCTTATCCTTCTCAAACTGCCTTCTAGGCCTCTTTATTCAATTAGGTCTCTTCAAGACATATTAGATCATATGACCTTGACTTTCATACAAAAAACCTATGTCAAATATTCATCATAGATTATTTATGCCCTTCATATGGTCTACAAGACCTCTTGCTTGCAAATGTGTTATTTTACCTGCTTCCACTCTACTGTCACAATAGGTCTAAAACTGCCTTGTATATATACAAACCTCTTGCTCATAAACTTTTTGGTCGACCTAACACCCTTAACCCCTTAGTTTGGCCATGGAATAGATATTAGGAAATATCATAAACATGAATCAAACATGCTTTGAGTTCATTTAGGTCTGACATACCTCAATTAGTTTTCATTCCATCTTTATGTCTTAAGGAGACCTAATTCAATTAGGCTTTCATTAACACACATTACCCTTTGATCTTCTTGAAACACTTTCAAAACTACATAAGGAAATGAAACTTCATATTCCACTCAAATATACCCATACTAAGCTCATCTTAGGTCCATGACACATTTGATCTCCAACCACCACTTGAAGCACGCCATTAACATTGTTCATAATTAGGCATGTGAACCTACAAAAAGTCTATCTTGAACTACTGAAGATTAAGCATACATTAGCTAATAAAACATGGAAATAAACACATATGTAGAATCTATATGACCTCAGGGACATCATCATATGATTTAGACTGCACAACTCAGGGCAAAAAGACTCAAACCCTTCTCTGTAAATAGCCCACTCAGAACTGCCAAAATACCTTCTTGCACAATCATAGTGATAATGACCTTTACCACCTATGTAGATACATTAAATGACATTTTATGCATGTGAATTATCCTATGAGATCATTAGACAATTCTCACATAGAAATATAATATGGTCAAATGGCAATATTAGTCGTGCAATCTCATAACCTCACTGTACATAGACCTTACTAAGCCAGATAAGTCGACCTGTGAGCAACTTTTTCACTATAACCACCGACCTCCAAAACTTATAATAGACATGATAATGTCTTAAAATTATTTAAAAATGATTCTATGTACTTGGTTCCATCCCTATTTCATGATAACATATTGTTAATCATCTTCTCATTGTTGCCTAGGTTTCTCACTATTTCCACCACTAGGCCTATTAGTGACTAACTAACTTGGATGACCAGTTTACCACTCTTGAGGGATTGAAATTGAATAAAACCCTTCATTTACATGAAACATGAGTCTCAAGCTTCATCCTCCATTTGTTTTCAAACTTTGTCTTCGTCAACTCTGACTAATACAATAAATCTATGAGAAATAAGGCCTTTACTATAGGGTCCTCTCACTCACCTAAAGACTCAATCACACTTGGAGATGCCTGGGAGAGTTGAATATAACCTCAAATCACTAAAATATCCATATCAATCCATTTTGAGTGCTTTATAACAACTTATTTCATATTGGCTCACTATTAGGGTTCTTTGAGGGTTTAAACCATCTTCCACTTTTAACGATTGTTCGTACAACATAGCCCATCAATTCAAAAAGTTATTCCTAAAATTTTGAGCTACGATCATTCCCAATCTACCATGAATATCTCATCTTCCCATGAAGAGGTTACATGTGCCAATGAACACCTAAAAGTCCTTTTTGGGTATATAACTCTTCATTTTATGTACTCGAGAGACCTCAAAACCACTTTTCATGCCTTTTTTTGAAAACCACAACTTAAGAATTTGTGAACATGCTTGAAAAAATATGTCATACCTTTGACAACACTCACTTTTCCATAATTTCCTTATAAATAGAACATCGTACCCCATTAGGTCATACTCTCTCTCTCTTTGCTCACTTAGACCTTGACCTACAAACCACATTAGGCCTTAAAACTAACCTTCATGCCTCTTTCAATGTGATATCCATATTACTCACATACTATAAAACATATTACCATGATCAACCACTACCATACATCTTTCATGTGTCTTGATAATGGACCATTATACCTCATTAGGCTAGGCAGGGTTTAGAAGTGGTTTAGTTGTAGACTATATTTGTAGGTCCTACCCTTGTAGGCTCACCCTGAGACTCTTATGAGTGATCCAATGCCTCAAATACATGTTTAAACAACCTCATATATATTCTTATGCCTCTGTGCATCCATCTCACCAAGCCATCATGCTCAAACCTTCTCATTATGACTTTACATGCTATGACTAGCACCATGACTAGGCTTCTCAAGTACTTGAAACCTGATCACTGATCTTGAAACACCCTTTGATGCTTCTACACCTTAATCACATGCCTCAAATTATCCTCAAATAATGTCATACCTTTGCACATACCTTTTCATGCTCACCATACACATGCTCGTGATATGACTATGCTTATTATGACTAGGCTTCTCAAGACACCTTTTACTTAAGGACTAGTACTCAAACATACTTACCTCAATTATTATATAAAATAAGAACATTCATTATAAAAAACTCTTGCACCACTGCAAAAACCTTGACAACAACCAATAGAAGAATCATTAGGTTGCCTTCAATTTATCTCTCAATAGAAAGACATTAGGTTGCCTTCTTGTTACATGGCTTCCTTATCATATCAAGAACACAAGCTCATATCTCACAGAACTCTCACTATGAATATTCACTAGATGCACCTTGACATCAATGACATCAACCCTGACATCATATTACATTAGCCTTGACATCAATGATAACCCTTTTCAACACTCATCGATTAGTAGTATCTATCCTCTTATATATAGTTTCTATTACTTTACTCCTTGTATATGGTTTCATTTTCATGATTTCTTGTACATATCTTATATTAAAAAAATACAAAAACAATACAATATGTTCAAAATACAAAAAACATTCAAATATGGCTCACAAGATACCAAAATTTAGATTGTATGGATTTCAATGTTTACATTTCTTATATTTGCCATGTACTAAACATGTTATAAATGCTAGTAGAGTTTGGTTTTATCAAACATACATGTTTCACTTGTTCTTTTTTGAGTGACTAAAAAATAATATAGGATTCAAATCCTCTACATAGATCCAAATATGCTACTATCCACTCTTTGGGGGAACACACATAGTTTCATCATTGATACATTCATCAATTAGGGTCATCATACTACACAAATTCCAGTTTACCAGGTTACATCTTTCTATACTCTATATCACAGATTCAACATTGATTATATCCTAATATTGATCATCCCGTACTACTCAATTTTTTTGTTGACTACTACTACTATAGACACAATTTATGTACATCTTTAGTCTTATAGAAATTTGTACCACATGTTTATGCATACTTTCATTTTTATCTTTACTAGTTTAGATTTAATTATGTCTCTATGCTTCTACATGAATTCAATGTCATTTAAATATGTCGTTTGTTCTACGACTCTAGACCAATTCCTTTCATTGTATGTATGCTTTATACATGTGCCCATGTCCTTGTGTGTGCCTTATTGATTATGTATGAGGACATTTAAATATGTCCTTTAATGTGGATCTAAGCTAACAATGTTTTCTCTTTGTGTATATGGACATTTGAACATGTCCTTGTGTGTTTTGGTTTCCTAGACTTGGTGAAATGGGCCCATGTCCTTTGTATTATGGCCCCTTAGCTTACTTTACATGCCTCATGTGTTTGTATGTATCTGTCATGACCATGACACTTGTATATTGATTGTTACATCCACTTAGTTTCAAATGCCATGAGGGACATCATGCATCTCCCCTTCCTCCTTGGGTGCCTTGATGGACATCATACCCTATCCCATAGGTAATTACTCAAATTACATCCAGATTTATTGCTTGTATACATGTTTGCATTGTTATATCTATCTTGATAATCATGTGAATGTTAGATCTAATTTACACTGTATATTACCAACTTATGCTTGGATTATATTACATTTTGATGTCATGTATACACATTATATTGGTTTATTACGCATATATCATATATGTTATGGCTAACACACATGTTGCATAGCTTTTCTTTTGAGGATAGTTATTACAAAGGTTCAATAACTCCCCTCAAAAGAGAGGGCATTCACAGAGGTTTGTCACAGAGATCAAGTCATCTAAGTGCACTCAAACACAATTTTTACAATGCAAACACAAATTGTAGAGCTCAAAATCAGGGAAACACAATGAAAAATAGTCAGACACAAATCAATTTTATTTTGCACAAATACACATAAGTACACTAACATGGCACAGAGGACACTAGTGTAGTGCACTGCTATCCAAGGAATCATACTACTATCTAGTAGCCCCAAAAATAAGAAAATTTGGATTGCCCATAAAGGTACAATAATTATAGTTAAAGTTTGCATAATATCAGTCATAAATTATTAGTTATGCTCAGTTTATTCTTTATTTTGCATAGAATCATATCGGTTTACTTAGATTAGGGGCACCATGCACGACATGATCATTCCCATTTCAGTTTCATATATGCTTAGATATATATTACTATAACTCAGTCCATAATCCATATACGCATATATCAAAATTGGGGCATGTGCATGGCACATTATTTCAACATGATCATTTTTGCACCAGCTCATCTCAGATGGAATGATAACTCCATGTCATTCTCCACGTTATATACTTTAGACACCATTTACACCAAGTTTCACATGAAATTGATGCCTTATTCCATATGTAAATGTTGACATGTTTATGTAGTCCTTGAGCTACATTTTTTAGTGCTCGAGAGGCCCCTGAGTTATTTTTCATTTCAGAGTTTCTAAGTGGCCCTATAGCCATCCTACATAGTTTCAATTACATCACATAGTTTTAGTTACATATGCATATATTATACATGGATAAACAATGATGGAGTCATAGCCTACTTGAGTCCTTGAACCACCTACATACGAAGGTTGGATAAACCATCAATCCAATCTAAGTTATTCATAGTTCATGATCCACCAAGTAGGGGTGGGAAATGATGGATTCAAAATTATATTAAATTCTTAAGTCACCCACACATAAGTATTGATCAAGCCATCAACTTAGTCCAAGTTATTCATTATTTGATCACCAGCTACACACACACCATATGTCATTAGGTTATTGCCTTGGTTTGCATACCCTATGAGGTGTATTCATTCATTTACTCTTAACTTAGTTTTATCTTTGATTTTGATATTCCTTAAGTAAGGACTGATTCATCCATGTTTCATTTATAAGATATGCAATCGAGCACAATTTGTATACTAAAACCCAAATTCATAAGCTTTATCTCACATGTAAGTCTAGGTACACTTATTTTTTCTTTATCCTAGACATTTTACTTTGCTACATTTCTAGAATAAAGGGGGGAATGTAGTCATCTAAAATATCATTTGAGTGCAATGAGTGTTACTCAAGACCACCCTACCCTTAACTTAGCCCTAGACCTATCTTATGGCCTCTTTTGATCTTTATCTAACTTTTGTATAGGTTTAACCCATCCCTATACATTTTTAAAGTAGTCCCAGACCTTCCCCTATGGATCTAGGCCCCTAGCGCCCTAGGTTCTACCACTTGAACATAAATGCACCCCTTTGGACACTAGTGCACTATGCTAGTGACCAAGAGATTGTACTAGTGTCCCTTACCTCTTTTCAACCCTAATGGATATATTTCTAGTTCTCAAGGCACCTTAGGGTTAGCCTAGGCTCAAATCACATCTAGACAAGCACGAGATCACTATCTATACACCACTTTTATCCCTTTACCCACTAGATGGAAATCATATACAAACATATATAAACAAACTCAGAAACAAGATGTGCAAATCAAGGTCATCAATCCATATTTTTCCTTACTTCTAAATATAATCATCTATAATAGTCCTAAGCTCAATTTACCCATATTTCTAGTTTCAAGCCTCCCTTAAAGCACTCAAGTTGGCACTAGTATTAACATTCACTTGCACTTGCACCAGCACTGAGATTGGGAGAACTACATCAGGATTGATCCCCTCTCGAGGTATTGGTATGTAGGTAACACGAAACATAGTGGGGTGCTGAGGATGTCTAACCTACCCAATTAACATCATACTTCTGTTATTTTTGCCACTCAAATACCTTAACAGCATGGAGGTTTAGGGTTTGCTCCTAAATAATTTGAAAATAGGTCACAAATAATAGATCACAATTCATTCACACATGCATAGGTGTCTCAAACTCAAGCGAGGCTATTCCTAGAAGTTCGCACAATTTATAGTAAAAGGACATTAGCACAACACAGAGGACATTGAAATAGTGCACCACTGTCCAAAGAACCATGATACTATCTAGGAGGATTTATAAGACCTATTTATAGTTTATGACACTCTGATCAACTTCTACACTCATTTCCAGCCTCCTATTCATCAGTCTCAATTAGTTTCCAACTACGTGCATACTTGTGTGATTCATTGTTATTTTTAGAATAATCATTTAAGTCAATTATTATACAAATTAGTGGTTGTATTTATGACATATTTATCCCCTTATTTATTGTTCCAACCCTTTAACAACCTAGGGTTTTACACTTCATAAATCCCTTAAAAGTTAAATCATATAGTGATAATGGGGATCAAAATCATGAAAGAGATTCTGATAGTGAGTCCAAATCATGATAAAGATTCTATCCAGCGATAGTAGAAATCATGAACATATCAATTTTCAATCCAAAATGATAAAATTGATTCAAAACCATATTTGAGCCTTGTTTGAGTGAAACAAATGGAATTAAAATAAAAACTAACCAGGTACAAGTGGGAAGTCATTGCATCCACCATCAATGACTATGAATGAAGATGAGGGATTGATTGGGGATGATAAGAGTTTGTTGGCATGAATTTTTTTTGAGAGGACAAATCAATGACTTTGCATCAATAATGTGGGGAATAGAGTCCCTCTCATATTAATAAGTAAATCTACATTTAATGAAAGCTAAAATAGGAAAGCAATAAATATTTACAAACAAATGAATGTAAATAATAGGGTAGTGCTTTTAACCTAAAAGTAAGAAAATAAGTTTTTACAAAGGAATATGTAGAGAGGGAGACAAAGAGAAGGGAGAAGTTTTAGGCAACAAACTTGTCAAGTTAAAAATTGAGACTAAACAAAAGTGTTGAAAGAAAAATTTGATTTGCAGAAAGAGAAAATCTCTCTCATTCAATGAGTTGAAAAGACATAATCATATCCTTAGGGATATGAAACATACACTAGAAAATTATTTAACTTTTATAATAGAAACTAATAGTACTTTGTATTTTCTAACAAAAATAACAAAGAAATTGTCTCTATTCCCACTAAGATTTTTACATGCATTAGAAATGTAAATTACAACTCCAAATAAAAACTTTGTAATCTAATTTATTATTCTCAATAGTTTGAAATTTCTAACAATGGCAATGAAAATTAGATACATTGAATTAAACAAAAGACATAATTCAAAAGATATTACTAATACAAAGTTTAGGAACATCTATTTGTATTGATTTTAAAGAATAGAATGTTTGATCTCCCTTTACAACACTTTGTCAAAATTATATCTTTTTCGAACCTTTATTATGAATCTCTAACTTTTATTTATAGGCTAAAATGGGTGGTTATGGTGCAAAACCACCTATTTTGCCTTTTTACAAAGTTGTAAAAACACCAATGACAAATTATAACTCAAAATGGTGCACAGTTTTTTTTAGCATTTAGTAGCGCTTAAGAAAAATATATGGGGTTTTTGCACTACTTGCAAAAGCACATTATCAATTTGCACAACTTGAAAAAGTAAGAAAAATTATAAAGACAATTTGTATAATTACAATGCATATTTATGAGGGGATTAAGAGTGCAACAATACAACTTAGGTGCAAAGAAACAAGAGAAGAGAATGCAGAAACACTAAAAAATAATTTTTTATTGTTCTTGTTATATTAACAATTCTTTCCCTTTCAGGAAGTCATCAAATCTCTATATAAATGCCCTGATCAAGTCTTCATCTGTCCATCTGTGTACTTATAGGCAATGTTTGCTGAGTAGTCTAACTCTTTCATTTCTTAGAGCTTGCTTTGGAGACTGTTTATATTCATATTCAAATTATCTGCATTCACTTGACATTTGGACAAATGGTTTGGAATGTTTTGACTTAGTCAACCATGATTTGTGACTTGTTTAGAATACGTCATACTATTGTCATCCCAAAAGTTTTGAGAGGGATAAGGGGTTAGATGGATAAAGGATTCATGATCTGAAAGGTGAAAAATATTATCAATTTGTTTAGGAACAAAAATCACTACTAACCCCCACTAGAGATCTCTTACCTCTCGTGTCTTTGAGTTATAATTATTTACCACGATCAAAACTAACTCAGGAGATTGTAATGACATTGGGAATGCTACCACTTATGTCAATTCAGTGTCACAATTATTTTAACCAAATTCTGTCTTAGACACTGTGATCATTCTTTCCCAAAACTCATTTAAGTTGATGTGACCTGGATCGGTGTCAATGATATTTCTAACATTGGACTCGAGTGGTGAAAGAAGTGTCGTGTCTTGAAATTGATACTTCATGATTTCTTTGACTTTACCCAGAATCTCTTTTTCTAGAGTAGGAAATGAAGACATCAATTTGATAAGAGAATTGATAATTTGAAAATTTTAAGAAAAAAATTCTTATTTGTGAAAAATGATAAAATTGCAAATGGAAGTCTATACTCACTAGTTGATCGTGCAAATTACTCCAACTTCCTTTGACCAATTTCCCTACTTGCAACCACACTTATAAAAATTCCTATGTATTGCTTATTTAGCAAACTTTTCCAACTAATAGAAAGGAATTGAAAAAATTATAAAAATACATTTTCAAATTTTAAAATATTTTTTTCTATTTTCGATTCGGCCAAAAAATTTAAAAATTAATTGCCAATTAATTTTTAACAAAAACTAAAATCTTTGAGCTCATCGAAAGAAATACATTTTTTATCAAATTTTTAGAAAAAAAAATACCCTGTAATTTTTTTTAAAATTTATGTAATTTAAAAATTCCACAAAAAATAATTTTATCAACACTCAACATTTTCTAAGGGAGTTTCGTGACTATGAAATCTTTAATTCATAAATGGAAATGATAAAAAATTAGCCTCCACCAATTTTATCTCCTATTTTTATGAATTTGGTAAAATCAAATTTTTATCAAAAACTCCGTCAACTTTTTAAACATCTTCTTCCAAGACAAAACCATACCATTCAAAATCATGCAAATTGATTTTTTTTTTTAAAAATTGGCATATGAAAAATATTTATATTAAACTTATGCTTATTTATTTTTGCCTTTTTATTCACTCTTCTTCCTTGGGCATACGGTAGGCCATATGACAATCGTCAACTTAGCGCTTGGAAGAAAATTAAATTTACCCAACATTTATTTTCTCCTTAGGTCGTACAAATTGACTGGCTAGAAATAATTAAAAACATGCTCTTTTTGGGGGGTAGTATGACCCAATTTGGCTATGGAAAAAAGAATTAAAATTATCAGATTTTGCACTTAAAACTTCTCTTTTTCCTTATTACGTATAGCTCATGCTTGGAAGGAATCAATTTTTTTTGTAAAAGTTTATTGAGAGGCGTATGATTCGTCACAGGGTGCCTCCTTAGAAGAAATTGAAGTTTAAAAAAAAAACTTTAAACTCCCTGAAATACTTTGTATGCAGATTACATGGTGTGGGTAGGAGGAGAGAGGAAGAAATAATTGATTTTTTTTGGATAGACTTTTCACCTTCTTTCGTGAGCAAGGTGTTCGGCTTTCATTTGGAAAATATTTTTGAAAACTTTTATGAATTCACGTGACCAAAAATCTCTTCTTTTCTTTAATTCGTTTTTCTTTTGTGAGCTTGAAAAAAAATTCTCTATAAGTGACGGCTAAAATAGAATGAAAATTCAATTTTTAAAATGCCAAAATTATCATAATGGGCATGCAAATTGAAAAGATATTTTTGAATGGAAGACAAACTTATTTTAATACTATTAGAGAAAGCAATGGGATTTACATGATTAATAGAAAAAATTAATGAGTTTGTATGTAGGCTTGAAAAAGAAACTTTAATTTGTAAGGACAATTTACATCATTGAAAAATGCAATTTGCAATGTGAAAGTTTGTATTTATACAACTTTTAGAAATATAATTTGCATTTGCATGATTTGAGGAAATGTGATTTGCATTTGCATGACTTACAGAAATACAATTTTGAATTGCACGAAAAAACTAAAATTTAAAATATTTTACAATTTACATTAAGTTTTAAAATGTTTTTGCAATTTGCATAAAAACCCAAAACAAAGATGCAATTTGTATGAAACCCTGAAACAAAATTGCAAATTGTACTGAAGCCAAAAAAGATTTTATAGATTACATGAAGACCAAAAAAGATTTTGCAAATTTCGCAGAGACCGAAAATAAAATTATAATTTGCACAAAAGCTGAATTTTTTTTTGCAATTTGTACAACTTATGAAAAAGTAGCGTGTGTTTGCACAACTCATGAAAAGGTAGATTTTTTCAAATTACGGGGAATGCCAATGACTTTTTGCACGTGAAGTTCAAATGCACTTTTAAATAATTTGAGATAAAAAGCAAATTGGTCATAAATTTTTAATTAATTTTTTTTTTTTTTTCAATATTTTGACAGTTTTGAGCAAAATTTAACAAATTGATCCATTTATTAAAAATTAAATTTTCCACCAATTTTTTTGCCATTTTCAAAAATTGTGACAATAGCTGGGTCCGACTGGGACTTCGATTTGCAAGGAACGAAAAAAACTTGAATTCTTTGGTTTCGTAGGTTGACACTTTATCCATTGAGTAATAGAGTCTTTAGTAACAACTTTGATGAATTTGATTTTTTTTAAATATCAGATCTTTAATAAAGGGATGGGTCCTCGAGCCATTGAAAAGCTTTCACATGTCAAAATATAGTGTATGCAAGGGTTAGGTACTCGTCTTAATAGGTGCTTTCACATATCCAAAAAAAGACAGTGTATGCAAGGGCATTTTTCATTATATGTTTTACAGACTAAAATATGAAAAGATAAGTGTTTTTTAACACTTGTATAGCCTGATTCGACCAATTGACAACCAATTCATCCATCTCAATTGTATGAAAAATGAACACGCACTGTCGGGTTAGATCCTCTACTCTAACGATTTACACATTTATCATATGTTCACTTGAAGAGATCTATGAAAAACCTATCTAATTTGTCACTTATGCAAATCATGTGATTGCCCATGATATTTTCTAGATAGAAATCATGGATACAAAAATGTGTAGGTAAGAAGACCAAAACATGGAGAAGGAGGGGCAACAGACATACCTTTACATTTATTAAAAAATAATGCACACACCAAAAATAAAGACTAGGAAAGAAATACATCCAAAATTGTATTCACATATGTACAAAAGAGGGTCACTTGGTTCTGACTAGAAATAATGTTTCAATTTTTACCTACTGAAGGGCAATGGTATATGAGTTCCATCACGATATGCCAAGTAAAAAGTGTTATTACTACAAAAGTGTTTGATCTTGAATAGTCCCATTCAAAGTGAATCAAACTCCCCGTGACTCCTTTTTGGTTCTTTGAGAGTATCCCAAAATAGAACCAGATCTCTTACTTAGAATTCTCTTTTCTTTGCCTTTTTGTCAAAGAGAACTTTGACATGATATTGATTTTTTGTGATCATATAAACCATTTGTATCCTTTTTTCTTCAAATTGTTATAGGTATAATATTATTTTATCTAATGACCTTTCAAAATTTAGATTCTCAACTGATTTAGACAATTGTGGGGCAAGTAACTCAAGATTTATGGGAATCCCAACATCTATTCCATACAACAACTGGAATGGAGACATATTGATAGCTTTTTTTAGAGTTATATGGTCTGCCCAAAGAGCATCATTTACCTTTTTATGCCATTTTTTTAATTCTCATCTACTACTTTGTACATGATTGTGAACAGATTTTTATTGCTCGATTTAGCTTAAACCATTACCTTGTGGATGATAGTTGAACGAATGAGATAGAGAAATGTTGTATCCATAGAAAAATGCAATCATATCTAAAGAAAAGTTAGAGGTATTATTTATAACAATTTTATGTGAAATTTCACATTGTACCAAAATATTTTCCTTGATGAAAATGCACATGACTTCTAAAGTTGTTTGCTTTAAAAGAATCACTTCTACCAACTTAGTGAAGTAATATGTTATTATGAGAACATGAGTATGACCTATGCTCGAATAAGGGTTCAACGTTCTAACGAATTTTAATCTCCATTGTTAAAAAGGTTCTTCAACTATCACCAGTTGAAGCGGAAGTGATGCTAACCTGGGTTTGCCTACAAATTGCTGATATGCCTCACATTTTCTCACTCGTTCATATGAATCTTTGAAAAAAGTTGGTTAATAATAATAATGGGCTCTAAGAATTTTATATGTTGTAACTCCGGCATAAAAATACCCTCCACAGGCCTAATCATGAAAAGCTTGTAATAATTTTTTTGTTGTTCCTTATCAACACACCTAAAGAAAAAACCATTAATGTTTTTCTTGAAAAGAGTGTCATCCCATATGACATACTTATTAGCCTATAGTTTGGTCGTTCTACTTTATTAAACATCCAAGTGTGAAGGACATTCTTTGTACATCAAGTAGAAAGCAATTTCAAAAAATATTCATCAGTAGAATCGACAAACAATACCAAAGGAAGTTCTTGATCATCTTGTTTGCCTAAAACTGTCAAAGATTCTAATTGAATATCTCCTTATTTTACCATGAGTTGACATGGTATTTTTCTTTGAACTAATTTTTTAGGTTTTATTTATAGATAATATTCTTGCACTTTAGTTATCTAGTTCCCTCATTTAGAACCAGGGTCTTGTTGAGTTAAAATGGATTTGACTGTTGTACCTAGTACCATTACCATAGAATGCAATTGTAATATGTAATCCCTGAATTGCTTGACTACTTTCATGATTGCATAAGCATTTTTTCCTGAAGAGAATATTTCAATTCATAATATTTGAGATTACAACTCGTGAAGGCAATTGGGGATTCAATACCTTCATTGTTTTTTTGAATCAATATTGCTAAGAGCGTATACTCTAAAATATAGCAATAAATAATGAACTCTTTCTTAAAATCAGAATAAACCAATGTTGGTGCACGAGCAATAGTAGACTTTATCTTTTCAAACTCTTATTTACCTTCATTATTCGACTTGAAATAAGGTTTTCCTTTCATCATGTCTGCAATATATCTGGTGAGCTCAGTAAAATCAAGAATGAATCTTCTCAAAAAATTCACTTTCCCAAAGAAGGAATGCACTCTTGGTTTACTAGTAGGCAAGGAAAGTTTTTGAATCACCTTAACCCTTTCTGGATCAAATTTTATTCTTTGTTTTGAAACAATATGACCTAAGAATTTATCTTAAGTCACTCCAAAGATGGATTTCTTATGGTTGAGAGAAAATCCATGTAAATGACACTTTTTAAAGTCTTTCTCTAAATGCACATAGTGATCTTCTTGCTTTTTCAAGAAAATGGTTAGGTCATCGAGATACACTACTATGATTTCATTCTTCAATTCTCTAAATGTCAAATCCATTGCCCTCTAAAAAATAGCTCCTACATTAATCAACTCCAATGGCATTCTTCTCTATGCAAAAGTGCCCCAAGGTGTTGTGAAACCCATTTTAAGTTGATCTTCCCTATTAACCTCAATTTTATTGTATCCTGAGAAACCATCAAACATTGAAAGCATTTCAGTGCATGTTACCATTTGGAGAACTTGATCCATGACTGACAATGGATAATTATCTTTGAGAGATGCTTGGTTAAGGTTATTGAAATCAACACAAATTTTAATCTCACCATTCTTCTTACAAACTAATACTATGTTAGCTACCGAAATTAAATGGTGGATAGGGAAAATAATGTGAGCATTAAACATCTTTTGTACTTAGACAAGAATTGTTCCTACAATTTTAGGATTGTATTATCTTAGTTTTTGTTTGAAAGGTTTTGTATCAGGATTTAGAGGAATGGTATGTTGCATCTCTTTGGGATGAAAAGACTTAAGGTCCACGTATGAATATGCGAGTATATCACTATGCTTACGTAGAAGGTTAACAAACTTTCATTTTTATTTAGGTGAGCAAAAATTTTCAATATTGATGAACCTAGGATGTTCCTCTGAACCAATGTTTACTTTTTCATATTCAATAAAATTGATATTTCCTTTTTGTATTTTATATTTTACAAATCTATCGTGTTTATCAAAAAAAATTCTAAAGAGACCATGCCTTTAGTCATTTTATTTCCTTTCAACTTGATAACACCTTTTTCATCATGTTCATCCACGATTCCCTCTTTTGATATATGAACTGAAGATTCTCTATATAAGGAGTCACTACCTTCAAAGAACAAATTTCTAAAAATATCTACTTTCTCAAGGAAACAGATAATTTGTTGATCATCATTGAAAACTTGCCAATTGTCTACATTGTTTGGGATATTCAGTCTCTATGTTAGTTCAATGATGTATTTTTCTATAGCAATATCTACATGGGGAATCGTCAAAGAAGTTGATACCGCCAAAGCATCAGCTTTAGAGTTATGTTCTTAAAGAATTGTATTAATAGAGAAAGCACCAAATATCTCGATGTTATCTTAGACTTTATTCCTATAATGCCTTAGACAATCATTTTTGACTTGATGTTAACCTTTTACCTATTTCACAATGAGTTCAGTGTCACCCAAAACTTTCAAATTCTTGATTCTCATTTTTTTTGGCCTATAAACCTTACAAAAGTGCTTTATATTCAGCTGTATTGTTGGTATAGTCAAATTGTGACTTATAGGAAAAAGAAAAAAAATTATTTAGATGTAGATATCAAGATTACTCCTACACTTGAGCCTGTTGAGGAACAACTACTATCAAATTTCATTGTCCAAACATCATTCATATTCAATTGCATGATTTCTAGTACTTCTATATCTTTCTCTATCATCAGAAGATGGTTACCAATTCTTGCATATTCATACAAAATATCATCTCTAGGATCATCAACCTTTTACATTGTGTACTTCATTTTCAACTTAGGCTACAAACATTATTTGACTCATTTGACCATAATCATAACATGTGATAAATCCAGTTGAATTTCATCTCCTAATTCTTTGCATAAATTTCTACCCAAATGAATGCCATAAGCTACTAGAATATCTGCTACCAAAATATTGATTTTGATTCATTTTTGGAGAAAAGATGCCAAAGCCACTTATGCATATTTAATCTATCCAATGAGAGGAATTTGTTTCACCTCCATGAAATAACAACACCCAAAGGTCTTAGTACAGGTTAGGCTAATAGCATAAGTAACTTTGGCAGGCATGACATTATCTGAGGCTCCTGTGTCGATAATACAATTACTGACTTTGCATCCCTTTAGGAATAGAGAGATGTAGAAATGGTCAATTTTATTGGATTTTTAAGTGGATAGAACTGTATATTTGACTTGGTTGGAAGCAATAGGGTTAGGATTCCCTTGAAATTAGCCTTTTTAGCATTTAGATTTTTGTCTTTGATGAAATCAATTAATCTATCCAACTGCTCTAGATCTGTTCTCAAGTATTCAGCTTGTGACATTTGAATCTTAGTTTTGTTGACATGATTAATTATGTAAAAAGTAGGTAAATTGCTATAAAGTATTTCAATAGGTTGAGAAGCATTGACATTAGATGATGAACTACCTATTAGTGGTTGCTTTCCTTTTGTTTGTGTTGGTGGGGTAGTTCCTCGTGGGAGGATAACCTTTGGAGTTTTTTCTCGTGAATCATTGGACTGATTTTTCTGATATTGATTTATAGTGAAAAATGCAAAGGATTAATTATTTGTATCTCCAACACTCTTTTCATAGTCATCTTCATCTGAATTATATTATAGGAACGTGTTTACAGAGTCACCGCCAAGTTATTTAATTTCATATTCTTGAAGTTATGGATTTTTTGATTCCTTTTCTTCTTTTATTTTTTTATATCCAAATATTTATTTATTTTTTAAAACTACATTCATAGGTGCATTAGTGTTTTGTTGAGGGGCCTCAAGTGCAAGTTTTGATTGAGGACCTTGTAGTATAGAACGATCTCTTTAAAAAGGAACATAGTTCATATAATATCTTGGTATGGAGCAGTAATGGTTTTTAGAGGTATTTACTTTTTGAGGACCATTATATCATTAGCCATTTTCTACAAGAGTTGTTATGTTGAACATTGTCCTAAAATTTAAGTCTTATTCTTTGAAGGTTCTTTTTTGAGTTTTCTAGACGTTATCATATCGTCTTCGACATTGATAATCAATTCTTGGGCTATTTATAAATATGCTACCCTAGCCCTCAATTGATAACTTACTTCAACTAACTGAGAGTTGATAAAGAAGCATTTTTTATTTTCATCTATAGGTCATGCAGTAGATGGTATCTTATTTAATTATCTATTGAATTTGACAACAAACTCTCTCATAGGTTCATAAACCTCTTTTTTCATTTGTGTAAGCTGAGCAAGCGAAGCACAGGCATCTTTGATTGGTTTAAATCTATTCTCAAATTTAGTATTCACGATATTCTAGCTAGTAACATATCCTGAAGTGAGGTGGTAACACTAATCTATAGCCCCATCGTGTAGCATTTTGACGAATAGTCTGACGATAACATCTTCATGTTTGACACCTAAAATGCCACATGCAACCTTAAAAGTTGCAAGGTGTTTGTCTGGACATTGTTTTCCATCTCCATGAAATTTTGGGAAGTTATTTCTTCACCATTTTAGAAGGTCATATAATTATCTTAGAGCCAATGGACCAATCACATTTCCCCATGGTAATGTCATAGTTTTAAAAACTGCTTGTATGGGAATAACGGTTCATGATAAGACAAGAGCTTGGCTTGTCAAAGTTCCTCCTTCGGGTTGTCTATTTTCCTTAGAGTTTGAGAGAAGACTAGTTGTTCTTTTGACTTTTATTTGATGTTCAGGACTCAACTTGAAGCTAGAATGTTCTTGAAAGTGATAAAAATGGTCAACTTCACCTTTTGACTTACTAGCTCTAGTGAATCTCTTTTATATTAGTTTAGAAGAAAGTTACTAATATTGAGGCACAGGTTAAAGTTGAAGAGCTCTCCGAGCTAGCCTTCTTTGTTAAATTCTATGTGCAGCTAATGCTTCTACTCTTTGTGCTAAAACTACTTGATCTTCTTCTTCTTCCAATGTTTTAACTAATCTATGAAAATGTGCTGAACTCATCCTATTATCCCAAGCAAAAGTTCTCAAATATGATGAAATATCATCTTGAGTTTGCATTATCCAATCAAGCTTAGGTTGAAGAACTAGAGCTTGAGGTTCATGAATTATCATGAGAAGAAACTCTAGTTACAAAAAGTCTTTGATTAGCTATACGAATTGCTCTTCGTGTCTGTCTCCTTGCTTATCTTCTTTAAGCAATAAAAAAAATCATCTGGGCAATGGAAGAATGTGTTTCTTATATATCTAGTTCTACCCTAACAATATTAAATTGAGTATTGTTTGTTCTATTGTCAAAAGCAAACAATCGAAAGATTGAAACTAGATCTTCCTCTGAGGCTTCATCCTAATTCAAACCAGGTTGACGATTTGGATTTTGAAGGACTGGAATGGTAATGTGAGTTTACTAATTTTGAGCCACTAGACAATGTCGATAGGCTTTTCTTCATACATGGATTCTTTATGCTCCTTTTGCACGTTATAAATCTTGATTTAGGATATATATGATAACCCTAAACTGAGTTACAAATATTTCATCAAAATCCCAAAAGATTTATTTGAGATTTAGCATAATATCTAACTGAGTAGATTATTCTAAGTCTATCTCAGTTTATTGGAGTGGTCCTTGAGATGATGACAGATTCATATAGACCGATATAATATAGGTGGCATGAAAGTTGTCAAATGTGCCATACGGTAGGTGCCAAAAACTATTGGCATGAAAATTAATTGGAAGAACAAATCAATGACTTCGCATCAATAGCGTGGGGAACAAAGTCTATCTCCTATTAATAGGTGAGGCTACCTTTATTAAAAGCCAAAATAGGAAAGTAAGAAATATTTACAAACAAAAGAATGTAAATCACATGGTAGTACTTTTAACTTAAAAATATAAAAAATATTTTTTAGAAAAGAATATATAGAGAGGGAGAGAGAGAAGGGAGAAGTTTTAGGCAATAAACTTGTCAAGTTAGAAACTGAGACTAAACAAAAGTGTTGAGAGAAAATTTTGACTTTCAGAAGTAGAAAAGCTCTCTCATTTAATAGGTTGAAAAAACATAATCATATAATTAGGGATATGAAACATACATAAAAAAATTTATTTAACTCTTATAACAAAAACTAATAGTCCTCTATATTTTCTAACAAAAAACAACAAATAAATTATCTCTATTCCCACCGAGATTTTCACATGCGTTGGAAATGTAAATCACAACTCTAGATAAAAACTTTGTAATATATTTTTTAATTCTCAACAATTTGAAATTTGTAACAATGGCAATGAAAATCAGATACATTTAATTAGGCAAAAGACATAATTCAAAAAATATTACTAATACAAAGTTTATGAACACCTCTTTGTATTGATTCTGAATAGTGGAATGTTTGATCTCTCTTTACAATGCTTTGCCAAAATTTTATGTATTTCAAACCTTTATTACGAATCCCTAACTTGTATTTATAGGCTAAAATGGGTGGTTATGGTGCAAAACCACCTATTTTGCCTTTTTACACATTTTCAAAAACACTAACGAGAAATTACGACTTAAAATGGTGCAAAATTTTTTTTAGCACTTAGTAGCGCTTGAGAAAAACATTTGGGGTTTTTGTGCTCCTTGCAAAAACACATTATCAATTTGCACAACTTGAAAAAGCAAGTTGATAAAATTATAAAGATAATTTGTATAAATACAATGCACATTTACAAGGGGAAAAAGAGTGCAACAATACAAATTAGGTGTAAAGAAACAAGAGAAGAGAATGTAGAAACACTGAAAATAATTTTGCATTCTTCTTCTTGTTGTATTGATAATTCTTTTCCTTTCAGGAAGTCATCAAATCTCTAGATAAATGCCTTGATCAAGTCTTCATTTGGTCCATCTGTGTACCTATAGGCAATGTCTATTGAGTAGTCTAACTCTTTCATTTCTTGGAGCTTGCCTTAGAGACTGTTAATTTTCATATTCAAATTATTTGCATTCACTTGGCATTTGGACAAATGGTTTGGAATGTTTTGGCTTAGTCAACCATGCTTTGTTGACTTGTTTATAATATGCCATACTATTGTCATCTCAAAATTGTTGAGAGGACTAAGGGGTTATATGCACAAAGGATCCATGATCTATAAGGTGAAAAATATTGTTAATTTGTTCAAGAACAAAACTTACTACCAACTCTCTCTAGGGATCTCTTACCTCCCTTGTCTCTAAGTTATAATTATTTACCATGATCAAAACTAACTCAGGAGACTTTAATGGCATTAGGAATGCTACCACCTATGTTAATCCAGTGTCACAAATACTTTGACCAAAATCTGTCTTAGGCATTGTGTTCAATATTTCCTAAAACTCGTTTAAGTTGACATGACCTAGATCGATGTCAATGATATTTCCAACATTGAATTCAAGTGGTAAAGGAAGTTTCACACCTTGAAATTGATACTTCGTGATTTCTTTACCTTCACTCAGAATCTCTTTTTCCAGAGTAGGAGACGAAGACATCAATTTGACAAGAAAATTGATAATTTGAAAATTTTGTAGAAAAACATCTTATTTATGAAAAATGATGAAATTACAAATGGAAGTATATACTCACAAGTTGATCATGCAAATTACTCTAGCGTATTTTTAATGTTTCCTGTATGAATTTTAATTTTTCTTTAATCAATTTTCCTGCTTGCAACTGTGCCTATAAAAATCCCTATGTATTGTTTGTTTAACAAACTTTTTTGGCCAATGAAAATGAATTGAACAAATTGTAAAAAAATAATTTTCAAAATTTAAAATATTTTCTTTGTCCTTGATTCGGCCAAAAAATTTAAGAATCAATTACCAATTGATTTTTAAGAAAAACTATAATCTCTGGGCTTGCCGAAAAAAATACAACTTTTATCAAATTTTCAAAAAAAAATTACCATGTGATTTTTTAAAAATTGATATAATTTAAAAATTCCACAAAAAATATTTTTATCAACGCTCATCTTTCTTTAGGGGAGTCTCGTGACTCTGAAATATTCAATTCATGAATAGAAATGATAAAAAATTATCCCCCACCAATTTTATCTCATGTTTTTCCCACTTTGGTAAACTCAAATTTTTACCAAAAAAACCCTGTCAACTTTTTTAACTTCTTCCTCCAAGTCAAAACCATACCATTCAAAATCGTGTAATTTTTTTAATTAAAAAAATTGGCAAATGAAAAAATTTTATACTAAACTTATGCTTATTTCTTTTTGCCTTTTTATTCACCCTTCTTCCTTGGGTGTATGGTAGGTCGTATGATGGCCGTACAACTTAGTGCTTAGAAGAAAAATAAAAAAAAAAATTAAAATTGCCCAAAATTAATTTTATTCTTAGGTCGTACAGCTTGACTGTCTGGAAAGAATTATAAACCTACTCTTTTTTGGTTGGCTCAGGGAAAAATAATTATTAGATTTTACACTCAAAACTGCACTTTTTCCCTATTGTGTACAGCTTGTGCTTGTTAGGTATCATTGTTTTTTGTAAAAACTTGCATTCTTTGTCAAAAATCTACTCATGTGGGTCGTACGACGCCTCCTTAGAATAAATTTATGTCCAAAAAAAATCTTTAAATTGCCTAAAATATTTTGTATGCAAATTACATGGTGTGGCTAGGAGGAGAGAGGAAGAAAGAATTGATTTTTTTTTACAGAGATTTCACTTTCTTCTGTGAGCAAGACGTTTGCGACTCTTTTTTATAAAATATTTTTGAAAACCTCTATGAATTCACATGACCAAAAACCTCTTCTTGTCTTCAATTCACTTCTCTTTTGTGAGCTTGAAAAAAAAATTTCTCAGCGAGTGACGACTAAAACATGAATGGAAATTCAATTTTTAAAATGCCAAAATTATCAAAATGGGCATGTAAATTGAAAATATATTTTTGAATGGAAGACAAACTTCTTTTAACACTACCCGAGAAAGCAACATTATTTGCATGATTAACAAAAAAATTAATGAGTTTGTATGTAGACTTGAAAAAGAAACTTCAATTTGCAATGGTAATTTGCACCGTTGAAAAATGCAATTCACACTATATAAGTTTGCATTTACACAACTTTTAAAAACATAATTTACATTTGCAAGATTTGGGGAAATGTGATTTGCATTTGCATGACTTATGGAAAAAAAAAATTGCGCTGCACAGAAGAGGGAAACTTTAAAAAAAAAATGTAATTTATATGAAGTTTTTAAAATATTCTTACAATTTGCATGAGAACTTAAAATATATTTGCAATTTGCATGAAAATCAAAATCAAATTACAATTTACAAGAAAACCCAATACAAAATTATAAATTGCATTGAAGCTGAAAATGATTTTGCAAATTGTACACGTATCAAAAAAGATTTTGTAAATTACACGGAGACTGAGAACAAAATTACAATTTGCACATAAGCTAAATTTTTTTCACAATTTGCACAACTTATAAAAAATTAACGTGTGTTTGCACAACTCATGAAAAGCTAAATGATTTTTGCAAATTATAGGGATTTCCAATGAATTTTTGCACGAGGTTCAAATTCACTTTTAAATAATTTGGGATAAAAAACAAATTCGCTGTAAAATTTTAATTAATTAATTAAAAAAATTGATTTTTTAAATTTTATGATGATTTCGAGCGAAATTCAAAAAAATTAGCCATTTATTACAAATTAAATTTTCCATCAATTTTTTACCATTTTCAAAAACTTGTGATAACAAGGTCGATGAGAGTCAATGAGGGAGTGATAAGGACAATGATGGTAATGAGGGATGATGAATGAGTGATTAGGGAGAATGAGAAATAATGAGGGTTGATGAGGGAGTGACCATGTATAATGAGGGGAAATGAGGGAGTGATTAGGGACAAGGAGGATAAGGAGGGAATGATTAGGGATGATGATAGTGACTAGGGATGATGAGGGACAATGAGTGACTAATTAAGGATGACAAGGGTCAATGAGGGAGTGATAAGGGTGATGAGGGATAATGAGGGATGAGAATGAGTAACTAGGGATGATAAGAAATGATGAGGGTTGATGAGGGAGTGATTAGGGATGATGACAAATGATGATGGAGTGACTCATGATGGTAAGGGATAATGATGGGCAATGATTAGGGATGATAAAGGGCAATGAGGGTCAATGAGGGAGTGATTAGGGATGATGAGGGTCAATGAGGGTGTGACTAGGGAAAATGAGGGCCATTGAGGTAATGATTTGGGATGACAAGAGATGGTTAGGGATGATGAGGGAGTGATTAGGGATGATGAGGGACAATGAAGGTTGATGAGAAAGGGATGAGGGACACTGAAAAATGATGAAAGAGTGATTGTGATGATGAATGATGATTTATGTGATTGACCCCCCTCTCTCCATATGGTTTGGGGAGAGGGAGATAACAATACGAGTGATTTTTATATGATCATGAGAAAATAGGGTTCGAAAGCACTCCCCTCTACCCTAAATAGTAGTTGTAATGGTTATGGTAGTGGTAGTGTCTCACATGAGTTTGAAATGATAGAAGATGACTCTATTCTATGTGAGT
Organism: Torreya grandis; assembly: GCA_037957365.1. Lineage (NCBI taxonomy): Eukaryota > Viridiplantae > Streptophyta > Pinopsida > Cupressales > Taxaceae > Torreya > Torreya grandis. Next base: position 2,819,359 of record JARHVA010001380.1, on the reverse strand, counting down.
TTAGATTAAAACGGTTAGGTCATTTGTACATGATATTGGAATTGAAGCATGCATAGATTGACCCATTTGTCTGACATTTGTTTCAAAGTGAATGATACCTTTTTAGGATAACTCTTGAATGATATTTCAATTCTTTTTATTATGAATGGAGTGTACTAGGGTGATTATCTACATTCATGTCCGATATGAGTGACTATATCATGACTATAGGTAAATGTCATGTATGAGTGACTACATACCTACATGTATTATTAGGTGTGCAGTAGACATCATGCATGAGTGACCATATCATGACTACAAGTATGATACATATAGTATGCTACATGCCAATCATTTAATCATATTGATAAACCCATTAATAAAAAATCACTCAAATTATTTAGGAATTTGGCTTGAATTTGCCTTCAAGCCTTTTCCTTGATCGTCCCTAGTCACTTCTTTCTCTATATAGGCAAAAATGCCTACTCTCCTTTTAATATATGGCTTAGTTAATGCCCCCTCTTCTTTATCTATATAGGTGATAAGCCACCTCTCCTAATTTTTAAACATCCCTTGATAATTCCCCCTCTCGTTTATCCCTTGATCAGATAATGCCCCCTCTATTGATTTTCAAGCATGATAATGCCCCCTCTCCTTTCAAGATATGGCTTGGGTATTCAACCGGGTATTGGGTATTCAAGTCATGGATTGGGTAAGATAGATATGGTTATTCAAGATCAAGATATGGCTTGGGTATTCAATTGGGTAGGACATACTTAAGTAGGTAGGGCATACTCAAATAGACAGGGCATACTCAATTAGGTAGGGCAAGAGGGACAGGTAGGTGGCATACTAAAGTAGGTTTAAAGTAAGTAGGACATACTCAAGTATAAGAAGGTAGATAGGGCATAGTCAAGATCAAGATATGGTTAGGGTATTTAGGTAGGGCATAGTTAGAATCAAGATATGACTAGGGTGTTTAGGTAGGGCATAGTCAGGATCAAGATATGGCTTGGGTATTCAATCAGGTAGGGAATACTCAAGTAGGTAAGGTGGGTAAGTTATATTCAAGTAGCTAAAGTAGGTAGGGCATACTACATGTTGTAGACATATTACATACCTAACATGATTCGAAACTTTGTTTCTCTTTCTATTTATCTAAAAGAAAGTTTTCCTTACCAACTACAAAAGCTAAGTAGGTATGGCATAACTAAGTAGGTAGGGCAAGAATATATGCAAGCTATAGATCGAGAAACAAACTTCCCTTGATAGCTAATAATCTATTTTAGAAAGTCAAGTAGGTAGTACATGAACAAAGCTATATATTGAGAAGCAAACTTCCCTTACCTTATCGGGTAGGGCATAGCTAAGTAGGTAGGGAAAGAATAAAGATATCTATCTAGAAACAAACTTCTTTTGATAAATATGTCTTAATTTGAAAGCAAAGAAAAGCCAAAAATTGAGAAGGTGAGCTTCCCTTGAAAGCTATTCCTTGCTCACTTTATAACTATTTAAAAGGCAAGCTTCCCTTGATATGTTATTGGTTGAAGCAAAGCTAGATATCAAAAACATAAGCTTCCCTTGCCTTACTCCTTGACATAGATCAAGTAGGGAGGGCAAGCTTCCTTTGACTTATCGAGTAAAGTAGGCTTGAAATCAGGATAGGGCCTTTAGAATGGTTACCCCCATATATTTATGACAGAGGGATTCCTATGCTATCCCTTGATTTTATGTATTAGGGGCTAGGGCATACTTAGAGTATGACAGGGCCCTAGTTTGGGAATATCACCACTTATAATGGTGTTAATATTATAACCTAGACCATGAAGACGATATGGGAATAGTGGTCTAAGTTTTCATCAAGGGTTAGACGTATCAGTTGAGATAGGATGATGCATCCATGCATGCTCTTTCCCATCATATTATGTAGATGTTACATCTGTGTTAACATAGGCCCTATCTCTATCTTGACCAATCCATACTTGAGCCCCTATCTCTATCTTGACCAGTGAAATCCATACTTGAGTTTAGAGCTTAATAACTCCAATATTTTAGTTAGTTTTCAATCTTAAAAAATTGAAAACTAAGTATTGACCATAACGGATTTTTAAAAAATAACTTTTAAATGGCAACTCCTACAACTCTAGAATCGATTTTAGAAGATGCAAAGTGGCCATAATTTGTTATATTTAGTAAAATCAATTTAAATTATATGAATATAAAATGTAAATATATATTACTAAATAGATACTCACACTAACATGAGTAAACAGTAAAAAAACTTCTTACCAAAGGGTGTACATAGTTTGCTAAAGGCCCTATGCTCTTTGTACTGCATAGGGCACACGCCCTTTCATTCCAAAATTTTGAAAGAATTGTATTTCTCTCTAAAACATATCTTAGAGGGCATATGCCCTTTGCTAAAGGGTGTATGCCCTTTAGTCTCAAGACCATGCCGAGAAAAAAATAAGGTGCAAAAATTTAAAAAAAAGTAGTACACCCTTTACCAAAAAAACCCTCCCAAATATATCACCTTTTTTATCCCCCAACTTTGTGCATCCACCCCACACATAAGCCCGCATAAAGGGGAAAACTAAATCGATCTAAAGCCCTATTCAAACTATATGGCTATGTAGGCAATGTTCAATGATAGGGGCCTTTGAGGTCAAGTCAACTTCACTTGAGTCCACTAATACTTATTTTGAAAGGTGACATGCCCTAATTGGAGGAACTATGGTTTTAAGCTACATACTGGTATCCAAAACCTATGCACATGATTCGAACAAATAATTTACAAGGTGATATTGAACCCTAATATGTGTAGTTGGTTGTTCCATAAAATGACCTATATTTTGTATAGGACAAAAGCATCAACTATAGTGGCCAAATATCAATGGTAGTGTCCAAGCTAATAGAGAGCTAAATTATAAAATTTGATGAATCAAGGTGGAACCTCAGACTGTATTATCCTACACATGCACTTCTTAGATTTGCCTACACATCAGTTAGTAAGCTAAGTATTATTTTTTATTCATGTTACAACTTTCATAATATTATTTTGACATAATACTTTCTATGTTTAGCATACTTTCATAATTCAACACTATATCAACATACTGTGAATTCAAATTATTTACATTTCCTACTTGAATAGTCTTCCACTTAGTTGATTAGGCTATTATCTTTCAAAATTTTCCAAAAATGGTTAAACAAAGTCTTATGTAGAAAGATATGAGCATGATGCAAATTTTGGGGAGTTTTTTCTTTGAGCAAAGAAGTCCCAAGGTGCAAGTCTTGAGCTCGAGGAGGATTTTTATCTCCAAGATGGATTGGTCTACAAGTTGGGTAAGCTTAAGTCCCCAAGGAGGAAAGAGTTTAGCTCATGAGTGAAGCACATACTTCAAAATTTATAGGACATTTTGGTGTTAAAAAGACTGTTGCACATTTGTAGAGGTGTGTTTATTGGTCTCATATGCAAGTATATGTTACCAAATTCAAAAGAGGATGTGTATTATAGAGTACAAGCAACCTTGGTAATAGGGAGTTAGGTTTTTATATGCTCTTACTGGTTCCTTCTAGGGCATGGGAAAACATTTCCATGGATTTTGTAGGTGAGGTGCCTATGTCAAGGAAGGGGCATGACATTCTCTAGTTGTGGAATGATTTAGTAAGATGTGCATTATTATTCCTTGTAAGAAGTTCCTTAAAGGTAGTGATGCAACCGAGTTATTTTTTTCCAGCATATGGGTTCATTTTCATTTGTCTAGTTATATTGTTTTAGATTGGGACTTGAGGTTTCTTGGGAAGTTTTGGGCCACATTGCAGGAGAAGATGAATACTAAGTTGAAAAAGTCTATCACTTTTCACCCACAAACCAATGGGTAAACCAAGGCTGTGAATAAAACATTGATATAGCTTTTGAGAGGGCATAATAAGAAGCATTCCAAGTCTTTAGATGAAAATTTGGTGTATATGCAACATTCATACAATAAGGTAATGCATTTTTATACTAGTAAATCTCATTTTAAAACTTGTTTTGGCACTTACCTCCATGTGCACTTGATATTATTTTGAGAAAACCATACAAAGGCAATGGAAAAGTGGATACTAAGGTCCACAAAGTTGATACATTCATTAAGAAGATTCAACAAATTCACCTCCAAGTGTAAGAGAGGTTGAAGGAGTATCAAGACAAGTATAGAGCAAGACATGACCAACATAAAGTTGAGCCTAGTTTCCTTGTTGGAGATAAGGTATGGTTGTACTTGAGTAGAGAAAGGCTCCAAGATAAGTCTAAGACACTTAAGCCTCTTAGGTATAGTCAATTTGAAATTTTGAAATAAGTGGGCAAGAATGCTTTTAGATTTAATTTACCTATTCATTTATAAATGTTGAGAGCTTGCATCTTTTTGAGCCATTTAATGTTAGACAATGAAAACAAAGGTTTGTTGTTACCTTCAATATAAGATATCGCTTCAGATAGTTAGTTGACATTGGAGGATGATGTTGTATTATAGAAGAAAGAAAGGAAAACATGAAGAGAAGTGAAAGAATATTAGTTGGTTAGGTTAAAGGGTCAGCTACCCTGAAATGCCAAATGGTATCCTAGAGGAGATGCGAGGAAGAAATTTACTCACAAGATTCTTAAAGTTTTTAGGGTCTTAAAAGCCTAAAGTTGGGGAGGTATGACCCTAATTTGGATCCTAATGTAATAATCATGTATACTAGACGTTTCCACCATGTTTGATTGTATGTAATTCATGCTTTTAAGACATTTCATATTCAAAACATCAAATCAGATGTGCTACAGTGGTAAAGTCAATATTGGAGTGATCTAAACATCTTCATGGTGATACTTGGTAAGTTTCAACTCTTGAAATGGAGGGGTTCTTTCATACATAATAGAACCATCATTATTTTCAGGGTGGCGGTTGAATAACCACCTCGACAATTACATAATGTCCAGTGTGTGAGTGGTTATTGCACAACCACTAGTTTAAATACACCATTGGTTTTGTTGCCATACAAAATACCTGAAGTTGAATGGTTGCAAACTTTTCTTCTTCTCAATGGCAGTTCATTTGAGTTTCTTGGTGTGCTACAAGGTTGATAGAGCATAAATACAAGTCTTAGCAAAGCAACAAAGATAAAAATGCAACGAGAAGTCTTGAAGTTGGATTCACATTGTAAATTGTAAGTTCGAGTCTTTGTTTTCCTAACTATAAATGGTTGGTTTAGTTGTGTTGAAGTACAAATAAGTGTAGAGCATCCTTCTGTATAAGTTATGAATAGAGTAATAATGTGAATTATGTCCTCGAATGCCATGTTTACCAATACTTTGTACATTTCTTGCATTACATAGTGGAAGGGGAGTGTAATTGCCTTACCCATTGACATTTTTCCCACATTGGGTTTCTCCAAGATAACTCTTCTGTTTATTGCGAGATTTGTTCATTCTTATACTTCATGTTCATGTGTAACAAGATGTATATTTCATTCCAACACTTGTTTATTTTTATTTTAGCATGGTTAATAGATTAGAACAATCATCTCTCAATCATTGTTAAGCTAGGAATGATAGGATCCATGCCGATGGATGCAGACTATGAGAAACTTGGCATAATGTAACACAATTAAACACTGAAAAAACCAAACGAAAAATAAACATTTACTAATACGAAGGGCATTGTACCATACAACACAAAATACAACGAAAAAACAAAAAACGTTTAAATTAAATAAAAAAAAATTTAATATAAATACATACAAGAAAGGACTTAAAAAACTATGATAAAATAAAAAGTTGCATAAAATTCACATATTGACATTGTGAAAGTATGAAGTCCGAAACCTCGACTTGAATCTCAAATCGAATGTAACCTACCAATCCCACAATTAATATGTATCACAGCGTTAATAATTTGAAAATACCTGCTCTCTCTCGTTTGGGCCCCGAAAAAAAACAAAAACAAAAGAGATGTTACCAATAGTGTCGTCCCCACATTCGATGAGGTGGCCTACCACGCTTCCCCCCTCTTTTCAATTTGAACAAAAGTTCAACCAAACGCTTTATAAATCCATTTGAACTTCAAACGCTTTGGGAGACCTGCTGTCTCTGTTCCGTTCCTGTCTGGTTCTTGCTCGGCCCCTCAGCACATACATTTTTGCACAGCATAATCAATCATGTTAGGAAAAATATTTGGAAAGTCAAGGAAGGAGCCAGCCACCCTCTCGACTCTCGATAAACTCCATGAGGTATGGTATGCACCTAACATTCTCCAAAGATTTTGCAATCTTCCTCCAGCGTATTATTTTATGTTGCCATTTTAATCTTTATATCAGACTGCATTCAAAGTGTATTTCTTTTTAAAATGGTGGAGGTTTATGAGAATTCAAAAACTTGGTAAAAATCTGGGTTTTTTAAAAATCATATGTTTGTGGGCACTTTTGAGACAAAGTTCGGCCCCTCCATGATTGGGGCTGATAGCTGATTCATAAGTTTCAACTAATTTAGATAATGGTCATCATGCCAATTGTTTTAAATAGTGCATGGATTTGTGATGGGGGATTTTTGAGATCTAGTTCGATTTGCATCACCAAACAAGTTTCATGGGTTGGGTGATTAGACGTAACTTCGGGCATCGGCATTGCTTAACCTAGGGCAAGCGGTGTGTACCTGTGCTGGATAATTTTCTCAGCAGCTGAGCTTTGGACTTGGGCATCCTAATAAGTTGATTAGTGAATGCCTCGCCTTGGGTGACCTGTATGTACCGGTGGTGGAAAATTTTCTCAACAGGGACTCCAAAGCGAAATCCACTAACCTTTCCGTCTTGCAGAACTATATTGACAGCAAGATTAGTTTCCATAAATGAAGTCAAATGGCCATTAAGGGCGGGCTACTGCTTCGTCTACTACAAACGAAGAAGGTACTATAATCATAGACATAAAACACATAAGCATTTCAAGTTTTTCGCTGCTGTTTGTGGCAGTGACCCGCAACTGCACCACTGATAATAACAGTATTCTCCATCATTTCCACATCCAAAATAAAAACAACTATAATTACAGGATCAAGGAAGTCTACAGCAGTCATACCCACATAAAGAAAGAAATGAAAACAAGATAAACTGGCGCTAGGTAAGAACTGGCAACCACATTTTCAGACGTATTCCTATTGTCCACATTTCAAGCAAGGCTTCCCAGGATAGATGTCGGGCCTCCCCACTTCAGGGGGACTAAACAGTAGCAGTCGTGATCTCTTATTACATTGGTCCAGGGTTTCTCATAAGGGTAATATTGTTCAATTAGGGGATTGTCCCAAAGGCATTGATGAAAATCAAAGGTCTTTTTATTGACTCTGCTTCTCATCCCATAATGTCTGCCAGGCACCTGAACAGCCGTGGAATATATTTTTGAATCGCTCCCTTAGCATATGTGTTTCCTCCATCTTACAAAGTTCCGGCAACATAGACCTTGCAGCTCATCCCTCTGCAGTCGATTCTTTATGAAATCCCATAGGTTCTGCATTTCTGCATGAAGCTTCTCGATTTAAAGGTATCGTGTTTATGATAAGCAAATGTATGGTCTTGTTAAAGTAGTTAAAAATGGAAGCATTATTTGTTAGGCAAATAAACAATTGTGCATACTGACCACAAATCTCTTCAATATTTGCAACAAAAATAAATTGCAGCAGGAAAGACACTACAAGTGGATAGGATTTTTTCAACAATTTCATTTGGTGATCAAGTACAAGAAAGAAAGCAAAAATGTTGTGGTAGATATATTGTCTAGGCCACCAATTACAAAACAAGTTTTAGCTTTGGAAACAATTCACAACTTGAGCCTTTTACAAAAGAGGCTTAAGAGGAAGCATATGCACAGGATGCAGATTTTGGAGAGACATATCCACAATTGAAGTCAAAGAAAGATAACGTTGAAGACTATGTTGATTTCTACCTCAAAGATGAGCTATTATACAAATTGCACATATTATCTATGCCAATGGAGGAAAGACACAAGGGAAACGCATACCTGCAAAGTTTCAGGCCATTTTAGCATTGGCAAGACCATGGCTCATTTGCAAAGGTATGTGTATTGGCACAAAATGCAATAAGAAGTATCTGAATTCATCATAGAATGTAAATTGTGTTGCAGAAGCAAGCATCAAACACACCTCTACCCATGCCTACTAGACCATGTGACAGAATATATATGAATTTTGTGGGAGATTTTTCAATGTCAAAATATGGACATGACTACTTGTATGTTGTTATAGATAGATTTATCAAGATGTGTGTTTTGATTCCATATAAGTGGACAATAAAAAGGCACGAAACACTTGATTGTTCTTTCTTAATGTTGAGGTACATTTTGGTTTGTCTAAATCTACTGTATCAAATAGGGATCTGAGATATTTGAGTAAGTTTTGGACCACCTTATGGAGGAAGATGGATAACGAGCTTCAAAACAACCCCTTCCATCCCCAAACCGATGGGTAAATGAAAGTTGTTAATAAAATTTTGTTACAGTTGATAAGGGGCTATAATAGCAAGCATCTAGGGACTCAAGATAAGTCTTTGGCTTATATTCAACACTCATACAATAGGGCAATGCATACATCTACTAAAAAGTGACCTTTTGAAGTATGCTTTGGGCTATTTGCCTATCAACGCACTTGATGTTGCATTAGGACAGCAAAGAGAAGTGAATGAACTAGATTTAGAGGTGACAAGAGCAGCAAGATTCATTGAGAGGATCAAGCAAATCCATCTGGTTTGCATGTGGAAAATGAACAGTCAATAGAGAATTGAAAAGTGTCTTTTTGCATCTTGAGTCTCTTGGGGGTTCTTAAGTGCACGAAAGGACACTCCCAACATGTTATAAATAAGAGGCATGAATCCATATGAAAACACAAGAGTGTGAGTTAGTGGTTTCAGTTGTAGGAGGAGAAAGAAGGTGGAGAGAGTAGTTTTAGTGAGCACAACAGTACGAAGAGTATTGTAGCATGCTCCATTTGAGCTCTTTTTAAATTGAATTTGGACAAAAGAAAGAAGAGACGCTGAGCAATTTCCACTTCCAGCCAGTTTTCCACACTCTAGGGTTTCCAGGTTAATCTGTGTTAAATGTTGAAAGTGGTTTCTTTCGTCTTATTGCTTTCATGCTTTTTTTCATTCCAATTTTGCAACTATAATATTGTATATATTTCCAACAACTTATTGGCACCAATTACACCACAAACTGCATTCTAATACTATCATTTGAAAGTATTCGAGCAAGACAACATATGGATTCTTTTATTTCCAATTAAGAATTTGAACATGAAGAGATTATAGATCAATCAACAGCCTTATTCCTTTCGCACGGTTGATATTGGATTGACAATCAATCAAATGCTCTAATGATTTCTTCGAACTGCCTTGACTAGGGCTTGCAATTGCCAATTTGTTAGAATCTTTGCACCTGAGGAGAGAAGTTTTGGTTGCCGTTTCAGAGTCTATCTCAACCTCTAATTTTCTAATCCCTTTACCCCTAGGAATGTTTCATACCATACTAGATGCCAAAAGCTTTGAAAACATTATTGGTTGAATCCCCCAACTGGTAGACATGCCTCAAAATGGAAGAGCCCTTCTCATTACAACATAAACCTCTTTCTCTTGCAACTTCCAAGTTTCCCTGGGAGACTCCATCTATTTTTCATTTTATGGTACCTCCATCTGGGGATTCCCAACCCACTTCTCTATTCAATTTTCTAACAACACTGTCATTGGGGGTGGGTTGTGTCAACTTGCTGACAGTACCAAGCTTTTCTAGCACAATTGTCTCATCTTCTAAAGTAAATGACATAGTCTATCCATGCCACAACCGTTTCCCCAATACATTTTAGAATTCTTCCCTATAGCTACCACAGTTGGGGTTTGGATCTTGTGAAAGTTCCTTGGTCGCATTCATTAGCTTCGAGATGACTATTCCAAGGCAAAAGTCTGAAACTATATGAAGACTCTTATGCCTTCCAAGGGCTCTTTTTGTAGTGGTCCCAATCTTCATGAATGGACCGAGCCACCATAGTCTAAGCTCCCAAGAAAGAGCTTAATTGCTGTTAGATGTAATCATTTAAGTTACCAAAGGGCAAGAGATGAATAGATGGCTAACATATTCTTAACTTTGTTCATAGTGACACAACGTGAGGGTCTTTCAAAACCATGCTTCATCAGGTTGTCATAAATGAGCATTTTTTTATAGGTAGCCAAGTAAAAGTATTTATCTTTGGCCATGCTTTAGGATTCTAGATTCTCTCCCATATCTTTGGGTGTTCCATCTATTCCTGCCCCAAAATCTTTCTAAAACCCTCCTTGACTTTGTATTCTCCACCATCATCACAACCCAATGTTAGAACATTTGGCTCCTTGTCCAACATCTCCCCCTTTGTTGAGTTATTACACATAGTTGGGTTTGCGAAGCAAGGACTTTTGCACCTGACTATAATACTTGAAGTTTCCATTTGAGTAATTGCAACTCTCAACCTCTAGATTAGCCAAAAAGTGCTTCAAGGGACGCTAGCCTTGGTTGCATCAGATCTCCTTGGTTGCATTAGATATCCTTTAGATACTGTAACTTAAGGTAAATGCTTATAGTAGGCAGGGACTCGTTCTAAGCATCCTCCTAGATATCAATTTTGGTGCCATATTTAACGACCCAAAAAAGGGAGTGTATTTTGATTAAAAATTCTCCCACAATCAGGTAGAGGCAAATAGGGAAGTCCCCTCTGGAAAGAGAAGACAATGAGGTGTAGTTTTGATCATTTGGGTGTAAGTATTTTTCACCTAGGATTTAATTTGATTGAGCTCGGGGATTCTTAAGCCACCTCCACCAGAGCTTAGCTATTGGAGCAATGTTATTTAGACTTGCCTTGCAAAAAACCAAAACAACTTGATTCTTGAGATGGAAAACCTGATCCCATCACACAGACATTAGTTACTGGGAAAGAAACATGCAATTGTTGTTTTGGGATTTGAATAAAATTTCTTAGTTTTTACCAAATCTAGGTATTACTTCGTTTCAAAGGAGTAACAAAAGATGATGATGGGCTTTAACTCAAAACACATAAATCTAGATGAAAATTAGTGTAGCCCCAACCTAGTAATAATTGTAAAATATAGAAACTTGCGTATGCCCCAAACCATCTACTATCCTAAGGAAAGATCAATGTTTTGTAATCTTCAACCATTGTCAATTGGTAACAATTTAACAAATTGGTATATCTCTTTTTTCCATAGCATCACGTGAATGAACTACTTAATGCCCATGATTTCTGTTGCATGGGATGGTGATAGAATATTTTGAAGATCTTCATGGCATAGGCTTAAATCTTGTGCAATTTGGAGAACTTTATAGATGGGTGGAATTTTGTTGTCCACATACTTCTCACAATAAGTACAAAGTAAATACTTTGGGAAGTTATTTAGGACCTTCGCCCTTAAGGTATGAAGTTTGTATTCACTGTTTCTAGATCTAGCTGCATAGTATTGTTTATCCCCAACGTTTTGGGTCTTGCTTATCGACTCATCATTAGGGAAGAAGCCTTAGCTTGATCTAAGCCTAAGCTATGGCTTCTTCCCTAATGATGAGTTCAATAATGAGACTCAAAGCATTGGAGATGAATAATGCCACGCAATCAGATCCAAAAACTCACCTTATGCCTTAGCACTTGCTACTGTACATGCCCATATTTAAGAAAAATAGACATATTGCACTTATTCTTTGATTTTATGTACATTTTAAATCAATTATTGGACACAAAATGGATCATGTTCAAAGGGGTTTTTCAAATTCTAGTTTTTATTTTTAATTGTTTAACTTTTATTTTTGAAATTCTAGTGTTAATCTTTACCCTAGTGCACTTGTTAAAAGATTCTTGTCATTCTTATTATCATTTATTGAAAATGCCCGTTTGTTTTCTTGTATTTTTTGACATATGTCATTGCTATTTTGTGTTTAATACTTCTCATGTATGTGTCTTTCTTGTTATATGTGGTACCAAGAATCAAGAGGCAGGCTTTAGAAAATGGGGATAACTAGTGTTAGGAAATAGAGAAAATTAGGGGTATATCGTAGAGATAATTTTCAGCATTAATTATTTTTACCATCGTGCATATGCGTAGTCATAAAAAAAGTATTTGTTTATCAAAAGAAATGATTTTACAAGGTATAATTTACTTCTGACCCTTATTTTAGCTTTTGGTTTAGTATTGGTTATGGTAAGGTTTTATGCAGATCGTTGCATTAATTGATACACCTAACTTGTTCATGTGTATAGTATGTGATGAGCCAATGCATATTGAGTTCTCGTTATGTCAATCAGGTCCAAACGTGTTAGAAACCATATATATTACAATGATGATTATTGGATAGATTTCTATCCTTCTAAACCTATCTATGTTCATTCTTGTAAATTACCACATGTATCTTATGTAGAATAGTTATTTGTGCTTGTGTCATGAGTGTAAAGTTTTCCCATTGAGTTCTTATATGGAATTGTATAGCTATAATTGTGGCGGCATTGATGTTTTGTCCGTCATCATGATCAACGACTTCATACAATAGGATCTTGAAGATACACACCTTACCTCATAGAAGGTGGATGATATTTCAGAGTGGAATGAGCATATAGCTAGGTTGATGACATTTTTGCCCCTATTTCTTGCACAAAGATTCTTTGAATTGCAAAATGGACGCAAGGAGCATAACCGATAAGTTGAATGACAAAGGAGGCAGTTATAGGAGGATCACCGACATAAATATGAGGAGACATAGAACCAAAGATGCGACTTATGTCTTTGTGGCTCAGAAGAATTATTTTTTTGTTCCAATTGTTAACAGGAAAAGGTTAGAGAAGTAGTTGGTAGAGCATGACTATGACCCATAAAAGATTAAAGAGATTGGTAGAACAATAGAGAAATCAAAAAGCCATTGAAGGCTACATAATGTGGTGCAGTCAAGGTTCAAGGGCACAACGTAGAACTGTTGTCACCTTGAAGACATGAGACAAGATAAGACCACTCCACACCACATTCAAAAGCTTTGTTCACACCGAAAAATACCTATTTTGGACTCGAGATCATTTATTAAGCACCATGCCATACCTCACCAAACAATAGCACACTTAACATTAAAGGAGATTGAGAGGATTACATTCATTTTAGAATATTTGAAGGAACTCAAACTTATATAGAGCCCAACTGGCATCAAGGACTTGTTTTACCATTAAAAATGGAGTTTTTAGGCCTTTTCAAAGGCATGCAATGGATTTCACACATACCAAAACTCTTGAATCAGATTCATTCCACTTGTAGCAATGTTCTCAGGGCCCAAACACCTCTAACAAACTCACAACAGGCTCAACGACTCCTTCCTTGGATTACAACAGTCAAAAGAATGATTGCAAGCATTTTTTCAAACAATTAGGCCGAATTTCATGACCCGATTTTCACCTTAACACTCATAGATCCACAAAATGTTTATATGCCCTTCAGTAGGGACAAAAACCCATTACTAAACGGATTTCAGATCTGCCTGTAAGTATCCCAGTTATGCCAACATTCACATGGACAAAAAGTCCATTCTTTTGGTTGTAACTTGTTTCTTCTTGCTGCTGTTCTCAAATTCTCTGTTCTTTGCCTTTTGCTTCCATCATGGCTGTCCCTTAGACACCCCTAATCATCAAAACTGAACAACAATCTTCAAATGACATTTTTGGCTCCTTCCTTGGGCGTTTTCTGCTGAATTTCTTTGTTTGTAACTCCTGACCTGTTCCTTATTTCCCAAATGCATCATGCCACACCATGTACATACCAAGACCACAAAATTTGCATTAGTTTTTTTTGCTGAGATGGCCTGAGGATATCCAACATTCTCCATTATCCAAAATGCCCGTTACAAGGCATGATTGTGGTTTTGATAGGAAGGTGTGTTATTTTAATCCTTTTTGAGTTCCAAAAGGTTTTTTGCACCCCCTCAGCTGATTGAACTCACTTTCCGACTTGAAACACCCTTCAAACTTCTCGTTTGTATTTTGCTATGTTTTCTGGTAGGCATGAAAACAAGTCCAAAGTGACACATAAATTTGAAACATTCACCATTCTCCGAATGCCCCTTACAAGGCATGAATGCAGTTTTGATAGGAAGGCATGTTCTTTTAATGCCTTTTGAAGTCCAAAAGGTTTTTTGCCCCCCCCCCCCCCCGGCTGGATTGAACTCACTTTCCGGCTTGAAACACCCTCCAAAATTCCTGCTTGTATTTTTCTATGTTTTCCTATAGGCATGAATACAGCCTGTGGAGGCCTGTAAAAACTTACTTTGGAACAATCTTCACATGCTCTTGAGGTCGTTTGGAGTGCTCTAATCTTGAGTTGGCTAAAATAGCTCATAAAGAAGGAAAACAAGGTAACAAGGCCTTATTTCTTGTGTCACTTCAAGCTCGAGGCCAGTTGGTGTCAGAAGACAGAAACAACCAAACTCCACTCCTAAGTGTGACGACCTTCTTCGGAGTTCCTAGACAATGGCACTAGAAGTCCACCATTATTGAATGAAGCAAACATATTTCTAGCCGATGCTGGATATCCATGTCCCACCAAGGATGCTCTGCATCATAATGTAGGCAAGAAAATGTGCTTGAGGAGGAACGTGTTGTGACAGAGGATAGCGAAGGGAAGAAGTGAGAAGGGAGTTCACCATTATTCAAGGAACAAGTGACAGACATATCGTTATTTGGCCCCCACATGAAGTTGATTAGAGCTTGGGGACCAAGTGTAAAATCAAAAGAGCAAGAAGAATCTAAAGGCTTGGGGAATTGAGTGGGATATAGGGTCTAGTAGTGCTACGGGGAGAATCCCAGCATGGGTAAAGCCCACTGAAGGTGGACAATATTACATTTCCATACGTAAAGTGAGGCAGGCCTGAGCACTGCAACAAACAGAGAAAAATCCCAAGTAGTTCAAAAAAATCAGAATGGCAAGCCTAAGACTACCACTAGATAGGCACAATTGGCCAAACTTTACAGGTGACAACAACCAAGATCTGGTACGTCACTGTAAAACTTGCAAAACAGCAAGGACAACTTATAATTAATTAGATGAAGCATACGACGTAAAATACTTCCCAATGAATTTAATAAGTGTTGCCACAGATGGCAATTTAAAAGCCTTGCAAGATTTAAACAAAGCACTTGAAATATGAAAGACAGTAATTAAGACATGGCAGCAAGATGGTAGAAGAGATATACTTCAATACTAACACGGAAAATCAGAAGAATAAAAGAAAATCAACAAAATATAAGACACATTTAAATATTAAGAAGATTGCGGAAAAATAATGATTGGAATAATATTGATATGCATTAGAATCCTATATTAGAATTTGATGTTACGACAATATGAAAGAAATTGGGGCAAATGGACACATTGATACAAGCTCTGGTCCGTTATTGGGTTATGAAACAACTTCAACTGCCATGGAGGAGCTGATTGTTTATACCTAGAGAAGGAAAAATAATGATGTTTCTCAAAAGGGAGATTATAATTTTTTGTGGAAATGTATCTTCAAGGGGTTTCGGCACTATGCTGTTATTGAAGATATATTTTGAAGACATTAATATGTGACAATTCTATCCTCTTATCATTAAGGTTTATGCAATAGAATAGCTGTTATATTGGATATGTATCTGCTGTTATTTTTACTTTATCATTGCTACTATATTTGCTTGTATGTGTGACTGTGAACTGTTATTCTGCATACATATATCAATTGATGCTGTTGTCTAGTATAACTGTTTAGGCTCTGAATGAATTTACAAATATTCTCTTACAACTTAATGCATTGTAAGACGAGTTTGACTTACTATCTCTTCTAAGCAATGATTTTTGGTTGACATGGCATGCATATGGTCCATTGTAAGGCAGATATAATTTCTAGGAGAGATGGTTGCCCATTTCTTTGTGCTCCTCATACAGAATAGAAGTGCCTTTCCGGCATTCTAATCAATGATATTGGTGTTTTGATATAGCCTAACTATTTAGACTGTTGACAGCTGTGTGGATTCACTTCTTTCATATAGATTCTCCTTGGATGCTCAACCTAGCTTTTTACCAATTAGGAAGGGTATTAATGAGTTTATTTGGGTTGGCATATGGTACAAGTATATTAACGTTTTATGGCTTACTCCATCTAGGGATCTGGACTTTGAATTAGCCTCTTCACTGAACATTTTCTCACATCTAGGTCAAAATCATCGTTCTTATTAGATACCTTTGATGGCATTTGTAATGTGGATTATGGTTTCCTCTTAAGTAAAAGGGAGTATGTTTGAAGAGATTTAAGAACATTATCTTTTAATATATTATATTAAGAATTTAGGCTAGTATATATTCCTATTTATGGGCTTCCACAAGCTGTATTCCATCCTTATCGCGTCTCATAAATAGCTGGCTTAGTGATAGTACTTGATTTCTCAGTAGCGAAGGGAAGTAGACCCAAAGATGCTTTAGGGTTCCTATGCAAGGCCATGCCACTCGCTTCTTTACTCGTGCCTTAGATGGGAGATCAATCTTTGGATGTTAAAACTTAAAAGGGTGATTCATCTTCAGTATTGGGCATGGCTTGATTTCCTCCCAGGATTGTAGATGATGCTTACTAACCACCAATACTTCTTAAGGAAATGTCCCCATAAAGAATTTTGGAAAATATATGGTAACTAACGAGGAAAGGATTTGTAACTTCTGACAATTGTCTCCAGCTTATTGGCGTCTCATATTTGTCAATTGTGTGCCACATTATTGTTTTTATTGTTGGAAAGTTCAAGTTTATTATTGAGCTTGGTCATGAGGTAAATGGAAAACAATCCCCTTGCGGGCTTTCATGAGGGGGGTCTTGTACTCCACATTGGCGTCTTGCTTGGCAGTAAACTAAAATCTACCTTTACCTTCACATTTTATGGTTTATTGAACCTTTTTTTTTAAAACCTGCGGAGCCCTCATATGCTTCCTTGATATATTACAAACGATGCTTGGTGCAGTTTCATGGAACAATTCCAAGTTCCTGTTGTCTGCTTCCTTAGCAGCCATTTTCTCTATAGTATAATTGAAGTGCCAGCATTTAAAATTTAATTAGCATATCGTTTTCTTTTTATGATACAATAAGTAGTTTGAAAACCCATTTGTACTTGGTTCCTTTATTCAAAGGCAGTTTTCTTGTTCTCACAAAAATTGTAACTGCATTGTTTCTTAAGTATGGAGTTTTAAATGCAAGGCTTAAAAGGTCAGTTGTTGTGCATACTTGAAACATCATATTTGTGGACAGCCATTTCCAGGCTTCCTTTGTGTTTTTGTCAAACAGAAATAAAGTACATCTCTTTATTTTATAGGCGAGATTGTTATGTAACTTTTCTACCTTTCCTTCTAGCCTTCTACGTGTTTTTCCTTGAAATTAAGTTACACAAATATGTATAGGGAAAGATGTCGATGACAATTGAAGCACCTTAACAAGTTGCTTGTTTGTTTATTAATTCTGGTAAGTCTGGCCTCTAGGACATTGCTATTAATATGTGATTTTGTGTCATGAGATAATGGGAAGGAAGGGAGTATTCTAGATTCAACTGAAGGCTCTTTTATATTTATCAGAAGCATCTCATGGTGTAAGCGGCATGACTAAGATTCAAAATCATTGGTCGCATGAGGACAGACTATCACACATTTATCTTTAAGTCTGTATTGAGATAGTTGCTTTCTTATTTAGAGTTGTTACATCAACAACTCTGATATTTTATATATTTCATACATTGTTTATTATTATTGGAACATGCAGACCCTTGAAATGCTGGAGAAAAAAGAGAGAGTCTTGCAAAAGAAGATCTCTATGGAGGTTGAAAAAGCCAAAGAGTTTAGTCGAACAAACAACAAGAGAGGTATTTTATCTTCACAAGCTTTATTCCTTGACCTTGTTCTTATTCTTCTCTCACCTTACAAAAAATGCATTTTAAAGGAAACATGGGAAACATTACATTTATCTGTGATAAATCTTGGGTAAAACTGCGTTGTTGATTTTTCAGCCTACATTCTGAGTCTTCTACAAGATTCATCATAAGGGTGTAAAGATTTGAGGAATTAATCCACAGGTCAAAGTGTATAAATAATTATTTGATAACTGTAATTTCCTATTATATTAGAAGGTCAACCATTCTACTTAAGATATAAAATGTTAACAAGTACTATTATGAAGTATAATTAATATAAGGCTCAAGTGTGGACCTCACTTCTTAAGGCTATGGATTATGGGTCTCCAAGTGTGACTTAGGTGTAGCCCTTCATCACGGTTCAAGTTCTTTCCACGAAAATTATCAGTTTCCACAGCTTCCCTTAGTCATCTATTGGTGTACTATTTCTCTATTGCCATTTTTTTTTGCTTCCTCAACACAAATGTGGTTCTTTGTAATGTCAGAACGTTCCACTGAGTTTGATAATTAAGTCTTTTTGCTCACATGTTCTGCAACCTTCTAAATAATTAATTCCAAATTATATGAATGAATCACCACCCAATTATGTTCACTAAAGTGCTTAACACATTTGGGTATTAGTCCTTTTAAAAAATGTACGCAATTGAATTTAGGTCTTAAGTTAGATAACATTCTTAACATTTTTGCACAATAATTACCTATGTCTACTTATGACACTTTGAAACAATTCTAGAACACCAAGTTTATTCGAACTGTCCTCACAGGCTTCTCTGTAGTGGGAGTCAACGCTGAAAGCTATGTCTTGGACTTTTTAAAAATGTTTGGCCCATATAATGGAACATTCAAAACAGATACTGAAATTACTGTCTTTTTTAATATACCAGAATTCCTACTTTTCTGGATTATAGTTTTTTTTTGCCTACAAGCTCCTAAAACAGTATTAATGAATTGTCCAGATATGCATCCAGTCGGGCAACTTTAGCTGCTTCAATAATTCAAGGAATTCAAAATGGCAACTGTGTGTTTGAAGAGCGTATGCATGCAAAATAGGATATTTTCAGTCCTATAATGCTTTCCATTCTTTTGAAATCTACTAGCTGTAGCTTAGAGATTTTGTGTTCTCCATATAATACATAGGTACATGCTTTGATGTTTAAGCAGGGTTTCTCTTTTTGTAAAGTCGATTCCCTGAAATTCTATCGACAGTTTTAGTTTTCCAGGGACCCAGTATTTAGGAAGAGTCTGAATATGCACTTGGATGCTATGCACCTTGATTTCTGCCTGGGAAGCCTTTGCAATCTATCCTTGGATATAGGACTATGTTATCTAGTTAGGCAAAGCTGCTGGAAGATGTTTTTGGGAATATCTTGTGGATTGGGTGTGCTGATGGAAACAAAAGTTCATGGCAAGGTTACAAGAAGTTCACATCAAGATAGAGTGTCTGTGTGTGTTGATAAAGCATTATATTCTCCCAAGAGTGCTGATGTTAAATTTTTAGGGGCATTACAATAATAATTTGTTTTCTATTTAAAAGATTTAACTACACCAAGAGGCATAAGCTGATGGCAGCCAGGGGTGGTGGTGAAGTGTAATGTCTATGAGTGCATTCATAACAATGTTTGAACTTAAATTTGACATCCATTTGACTGTCATGGGATAGTTTTTCTTCTTGCTTGGAGAAGGCAATCAAAACATTGTGATATCTTGGGCAGACACTAGACTTTGGAGCCCATTGTTTTTCCCCAGAAAGATTGTTTGGAAGAGTGAGCGTTTCTGGATTAAATTGTGTTAGTGTTTTTGGATCAACTTTTCAGGTTACATTTGATGATCCATCGTCATTCTATTCTCATCCGGATAATGAATCATGGAGTGTGATCAGGAACGTTGATCCAAAAATGCTTACATAGTTTAATCGAGAAACACTCACTCTACTATATGGACTGGAAAAAACTATTGCTCTGAAGATTGTTTGGAACCTGATGCAGTTGTTCAGCTAGATTAAGACCATCTGTCACCAGTCATCAGGAAATTTGTGAAGAAGGTGATGGAGTCGGTAATCAGTGTTGAACCCTTCAATGGGAAAAACTATTCGACAAATCCAAGATAGGCGCCTCGATATTGATACATCTTGGCATTTTTTATATTTAAGATATTTGGGCTAGTTGTTTTTTGTGAAATCACTTTATATAGAGTCTTGGTTGTGAATTAAAACTTTCTCATGCTTGCTTACAGCGGCAATACACTGTTTGAAGAGGAAGAGACTTTTTGATGTCCAAATTGAGCAGCTTGGAAAATTTCAATTACGAATTCATGATCAGGTAGAATATATATATTTTTCTTTATTCCTTTAATAATAGTAGTTTGGTTTTAGAAGAACGAAAGAACTCCTCTTAGTAGATTCCTTGCAACTGTTACCAAGAATCCATTGTTCTAGTTTGTATAGATGGACTGATTGACTTTGATTCAATTCAGATGGTTATGTTGGAAGGTGCAAAAGCCACGACAGAGACTGTTGCTGCATTGAGGACTGGAGCGTCAGCCATGAAAGCAATGCAGAAAGCCATGTGAGCATTGTCATGAAAATAATGTTTTGTTTTCTATCCAGAAGTTTCTGATATAAAATATCACATGTTTGATGCTCAGGCCATTTGCAATATTCTAGAAACAGTGTTAACTTTTAAGCATGCATATGATCTTGAACAGAGCTGTCTTGTTATTCTTTATTATGCATTAAGACGTTCCCTTTCCCTTCACTAATATTTTATGGATAGAAAAATAGAGAAAAAAGGTGAGTAAGATTTTGCCTCCCTCCACTAATTGACCTCCTTTAGTTTCTTGTCCATCATGATTTAGCTTCTTGATATGGCAAGGCATGCAGGATGCTAGACATCACAGCTTAAATGTGACTCCTAAGTGTTGCAAAATGGGGGCCTTGGATTTCAAAAGATGTGATTCTGTTGGTTGAATATTAGTGCAATGTCACATAGTAAGGTTTGCACTCCACCAGGTATGCTGCCCTTCACAGCACCGCTTGTAAGTATCTTTGAAGTGTTTTGAAATGGGGCCCTGGCATTTCAAGGGGTGTGATTTTTTTGGGTTGAAAATGAATGCAGTGTTGCAATGTATATCTTGCATATTGCAAATGGTCCTTAAAATATAGCTCCAAACTATTAATAAGAGGGGATCATTAACAATGCCAGAAATTAGCATAGACAATGCTTTTGCTTTCGAATTTGGCACTAGTGAAAGGCAATGCTGAGGATATGGTCAGGGAACTATATGATTGGACTGGTGCTATCCATCTTTAGATTCAAAGTAATTTTTTTATCTACCAATCTGAAGTAGCAATTGCTTTATGTGATGCATGATAAATCCCTTGTGTGTTTAAATCTTTGACATCCTTTTGTCATGTAAAAGAAAGGGAATTGTATGATTCGACTGGTGTCTTATCCAGCTTTAGATTCAAAGTAATCTATCTAACAAACTGAAGTAGTGCTTTATGTGATGCATGAATCATGATAAATACCTTGTGTTTCTAAATCTGTGAGAACCTTTTGTCATGTAAAAGAATGTTGGTTATTATGCTTGTGGGAAAGAAGTGCAGATCCTTTAGAAGTTTCAATGGTTCTCACTTCTGTTATCTTTCAAAAGACAATTCTATCGTTCAATACACTGTACGAGCAGACCTTAATTGGAGCTCTTATTAAATGGCTTATCACTTCCCCTTTGGCATGTCAATGATAGTGGCCTAGTACAACTTTAGGAAGCTGTGACACTTTATTTCATATTTCATTTATGAGTGATTGTGTGGCTTATTCTAAGTGTGTCAAACTGCATGAGAAATCCCATGAAAATTTTAAATTACATAAGAAATTGCAGGAGTGAGCTCTTTCCTGGTCTTATCTGAATCTTTATGTCTATTACCTCAGCATTTTCTATCCTGAATTTTGATGAACTACTTTTTAATAGATTCTGGACAAACTACATTGACATCTTTGATGTGTGGGTTGAGGTTGCCTATATACTGTACGAGTTGGTATTCCTCAGGAATGTTTGAAAGATGAGTCATCAAGTATTCCATCTTGTTACTTGAGTCCACCATTCCCATCTGCTTCATATAGGTCCATTGTTTACAAGCTTTTGGATTTTCATTTTTCGAGGCAAATCTTTTTATTACGACTTCTTTTAACTCCTTCCAAGTTCTGATAAAAGTATGAGCCTGGGCTTATTTGAGTGCATATCTATCTATATTTAGAGAAATGCATCTTATGTAAATTTATGGAACCAATGTTTACATTAGTCTAAAAACCAGGTTACCAGGAAATTCTCTCCCTAAATAGGCCTAAAAAGCTTGAAAAGTAAGCCAGTGCCTCAGGGGCAACAACTGATTACCTTTTCAAAAACATTATCTTTTTAACCAAAACAAGCAAAGTCAATTCTTCCTTCAAACTTCTCAACTCCCCTAAGCCTGAGAGGTTCAAGGTCTTCACAAAAAGTAGCCATGCATCTTGACTTTCACAAAATTCAGATAGCACTCAACTGAATTTGTTGCTTTAACAGTCTATTATTTCCCTTTTGGCATGTCAATGATAGTGGCCTATTGCAAGTTTAGGAAGTTGCGGCACTGCATTTCAAATTTCATTTATGACTCATGAGTGATTGTGTGAAGCTGCAGGAGAAATCCAATGAAAATTACATAAGAAATTGCAGGAGTGAATTCTTTGCTGTTCTTAATTGAATCTTTATGCTAATTACTTCAGTGTTTTCTATCCTGAATTCTAATGAAACGATCTTTTATGGATTCTGGCCAAATTATATCTACATCTTCGATGTCCGGCTTGAGGTCATCTGTAAATTGTATGAATTGACATTCCTTGGGAATGTTTGAAATACTAGTCATCAAATATTCCATCTTGTGGCTCAAGTCCACCATTCCCATCTGTTTTATGTAGATCCATTGTTTAGAAGCTTTGCTTTTGTATTATCTTTTTTTCGAGGCAAATCTTTTGATTAAGACTCTTTTAACCCTTCACAAGTTCTGATAAGAGAATGAGTCTGGGATTCAATGCTGACTTTCAGGCTATTCCACCATTCCTTGGAAAATCTCTTTAACAAGTGTTATTATTGCATTCATTTCACCTTTATTCTTTACCCTGCAAGCTTTAAAATAAGTTGTAGGCAAGAGTTTTTGTTATATTGTTTTTCAGTGCTTATCTCTATCTATATATATAGGGAGAAATACATCTTATACTACTTTTTGAGAAAAATTATTACGTTAGTCTAACAACCAGGTTATGAGAAATCTCTCCCTAAACAGGCCTAAAAAGCTAAAAAAAATGAGCCAATGCCCTAGAGTCGATGACTCAACACCTTTGCAAAAACATTTTCTTTTAAATCCAATGCTTGCTTCGAACTTCTCAACTCCCCTACGCCTTGGTGGAGCATTAACCAAATCAAAATTTTTCCTTGAAAGATGGAGATTTTCAAAACGTTTGAACATCTATCCCTTGTTCAACCATAGGGCAATATTAGATGTGACTCTCACTACATTGTAGAGATCCTTTGTCACATTCTGTAGAAACCTATTACTTGCTTTATCTCCAATCTGTCCCGTAAGGACTTGACCCTTGGAGCTACATTTTGAAATGACAACTCTCAAGGATTGTATTCACTAGAAATGACTCTCCATGATAAGTCACTAAGCTTATTGGAAAGAGTAGCCAATCCAGAGTATAACGATGATAAGACAAAAATGGTAGTTCAGGATGTTTACAACTACCATCATATTTCTAGGGTTTACAAAGAAGAAGATGGTTCTAAAAAAACTCTTCCCGCTTCAGCACTTTGCTGAATGTTAAGTTTTCATCTCAGCCATGGATGAGTGACTGATATGACCCTAGTGGATGAAATGGAGGAGGATGGATAGGTTAAGTAGAGCAACCTAAAAGATGTAAATTGGCATATGGTATAGCTGAGTGCATGCCTTCCCCATCAATAGTCGCTATGGTAAGTCAAAGTGCCATCAAGCCAGTTGACAAAAAGTGTGAGTGTCCAATTTATGATGTACACAAGGAGCATTCTACAAAGTTCTTGGTTTGCAAATTTGTATATTTATATCTACGAAGTTCTTAGTATGCAAATTTGTCTGCTCTATTTATCTTTTGGGCTTTATTTAAATCATGCTTGCTGTGCTATTGTTTAAGCCCTTATCTCATAGTTTTCCCCATCAAAAGCATCCTTTTTAGCCAATCTTTTGTTAGAAAGATAGACAATACACCAAGCTACCCTTGTAAGTTTTGGAATTCACAAATAGGTCGTGAAGCTAGATTCCAAGCATCTCAAGGTCCCTCACGTTATTAATGAAGACAATTAAATATAAGGGGAAAGCACCCGAGACCTCTATATATGATCTTCTTGTAATCCTATTTTTCCCTTTTAGGCTAATGTGCCAAGAAATGCCTCGTGCCACCATCTCCATTGAAGATTATGTATGGCTATTGAGATCAAATATAGTTTCGAGTTTTCATCTTTATTCTAGCAAAGTTTTGCTATTGTTTCTGGAATCTCTTTTTCGCATTTGGTCATAAACATTGGCTTGAGTGTTATATGATGACCATTTTTTCCATAGATTGTGTTTATAAAGTACTAAAATAGTAAATTTGTAATTCAGGCAAAGAATATAGTCAGTGTTTAGTCTTTAACTATTCCAGGTGCTTTTATACTAAAAGTTTACTTTAAATGGAAAGAAAACTATTTTCATACAAGTGTTGTATATTAGCATATTATTGTAATACTTTAGGCTATTTGCTAAGGTATAGTCCCTATGCATGTGGTTATAGTGGTTTTAATCACTTAGGTAAATAGGCTACACGGGCCTAGCTATTTTACGCTACTCGATATTTATGGTTCCACCTACTTCCTTGTTTTTCGGGTGTTTTTTTTATGTCTATATAATAGGCTTCTATGTATTGTTTATGTACACTGGTTAATTCATTTCTTCATCTCTTTGCTGAATCTAATATGGTAATCAAAGCTTATGGTTTAGGAAGCTTAGGAGGAAGCCTGTAAAGCAAGAGAGGATGGTCTTGTCAGGAAGAAGGGTGAAGCGCTCGATGGAGAGTCATGAGAAGAAGAAATATATTTATTTTCCCTGTGACCAGCCATTTAACTTGGAAGAAAATCCCAAAAATTCATTTGAGCATTGTTTTTTATGATTCTTGTTTTTATAAAATTCTTTGGCTTGGAATTCGTCTGTTGGATCAGATGAAATTAAATTTCGCTAAGTATTTTGTTTGAAAATAGCATTTGAAGTTTTTTAGTTGGTCATTTCGGTACGGTTTGGAGAGGAGATCAGATTTTTATTCGGGCACTGTTTTTGGTGTGTGAGGGTTCTAAAAATTTCTATTTTTCGAGAGAAGCTCATTAAATCTGATGGCATCTGATTTGGTTGAGTAGTTTGTTCAAAATCTGCATTTGAAGTTTTGTGGTTGGCCAATTTGCATGTCATTTTTGATTGGTTGATTTATTTCATGCACTTGAGTTGGCCTAATGGTAAAGAACATGTGCTCCTGGAAGGGAGGTCACAGGTTCAAATTTTGCAGGGGGTAGGGATTGTACGCCTCGTATTCGTAGCATAGTAAGGTGCCTCCCCACGATGGGAGTACGAGGTGGTCCCATATGTTGGACATGCCTTGTAGACCATAACCAAGGCATTAATTGGCATTGTGGACCTTAAAAACTATATTATTATTATTATTATTATTATTATTATTATGCAATCTTTTATTCCAGCCAATCAAAAATAAGGTGCATTTTCTTTTTAAATTGGAAAAGTCAATTTATTTTTTCAAACTTTAGAAATTGATTTTTACCAAAGGTTTTGCTTGGAGGAACACATTTAATTATGTTGGAAGATAATCGTAAAGCCAAATCGGTTGAAAATTTTATCATTTTATGGGTTTTGTATTTGGATGTCGAGGAAGAATAAATTTTTGAAATCGGAGTTGTAGATCTCTCGATTTAATTTTTTTGTCTATTTTTTGGTATTTTTTAAAAACAAAGTTTAAAATCTCTCAAATGGTGTTGAGTTTTTTGCTGTAAACTGGAGGTATTGACCAGTTTGTGATCTGAATCAATGGGTAGGAGGAATTTTATGTAAAGTCATTATAATTTTTTTCAGTATTTGCATTTTTTGAGAAAAACTAGGTCAAAATAATTAGTTTACAACACCTCTTGTTGTCAGAGTCACAAAAAATGATAAGCAAAAAATTTAGTTTGTGGAGTCATAAGGTTTTGAAAGATATGTGAATATCGGAATCTTGATCAAATAGTGTTCGATAAAAAACAAAGCCCTGTCACTAGTAATGATGACTATGATAAACGTCATTGTGAGGTTCTTATATTATTAAAACTGTTAGTAGCAGATAATTTACTTCAAAGATCAAAAATGCGATCCATGCATCAGCTTTGTGGACTAATTTTATTTCTAAATATCAGGCTTTTGAAGCCGGTAGGGTATTGTATTTGAAAAATTTATTGTTTTTCACTAAGATGCAGGAAGGTGGCTCCGTTTTTAAGTTTTTGTTGCAGGTCAAGGACATCAATGATTAGTCAAACGTTGTGCAGAAGCCTGTTGATGAGCAAGATTTGATTGCTCTGGTTATGTAGAATCTTCCACCTTCATTTGAGTTATTTGTGTAGTCCTTGCACATAATTGTTGAGACACAGACTTTGGACTTCGAAAAGTTGTTCACAATGCTATTGCAGGAGAGACGGCAGGATCAGACAGTGTTGTCTACATCTACTTCTATAGAGAGTGCATTCTTCATCAAGGAAAATGGTAAACAGTTTGGTAAAACTACTAGTTCTCCGACAAAAACTTCACAAGTGATTCTAATAAGAGATCTAAGTGGAAATGTTTTTACTGTAAGCAACCTGGTCATCTTAAGAAAGATTGCAGGAAAAGACAACAAGATATAGTTAACCTTAGAAATAAAGCTCATCATGCGAATATAGTTGAAGGTGAAGGCGAAGAAACATCTCTTGATTTTGCTTTCATGGTTTTCAGTGGTAATTCTGCAGTCGATCGAGCTTGGTACTTTGATTCAGGGGCATCTCGCCATTATACATGCCATAAGGAATGGTGTGTGAATTTTGTTGAAAATGATAGTAGTAATGAATCTATATCTTTGAGAGATGGTAGAACAAATTTTGTGAAGGGATATGGTAATGTTCAGATCAATATTAATGGTGTAATTCGGTATACATTTAAGAATGTTAGGTATGTGTCTGATATGACCAAAATTTTGTTTTCAATTAGTAAAATCACTGCCAGAGATAACAAGATTATCGCTATTGGGATTGGTGAGAAATGCTTGTATAAGCTTGCAGATCCATAGAGGACAAAGGAAAGTGCACTTACAACGGTTGATAGCACAAGTTCACTATAGCATGAAAGGTATGAGCGTTTGACTTTCCAGTATTTGAATACATTGAGCAAGACTAAGATGGTTAAGGGGATTCCTTCTATTTGTGATAGTCATCATGTATGTATTGGATGTCAGTTGGGGAAGCAAGTCAGACATTCATTTGATGTTGGTAAAGCTTCGAGAGCTAAGGGAGTATTGGATCTAGGACGTGGATTTGCATGGTTCAATGCATACACCTATCCCTTCTGGAACCTGTTGTTTTTTGTTGTTGGTCAATGATTTCTCTAGGTAAAAGTGGGTATACTTTCTAGTGAAGAAATCTGATTGTTTTTCTAACTTCCTTACTTGGAAATGTATGGTTGAAAAACAGGCGGGACGGTCAGTGAAATCTCTTAGAACGGATAATGGAGGTAAGTTCATCTCAAAACAGTTCAAGGAGTTTTGTGCCACTGAAGACATACACAAACAATACTCTACCCCTTACACTCCGTAGCAAAACGGAGTTGTGGAAAGACAAAATAGGACGATGATGGACATGGCTCGCTGTGTGGTCCAAAGCAGAAATGTCCCATATATATATTGGGCAGAAGTAGTGAATACGGCAATGTACTTCCTCAACAAAAGTCATACAAAAGCATTGGAGAATATGACTCCATAGGTGGCTTGGTCAGGTCGAACTCCAGATGTAAGTGCTTTTAGAATTTTTGATCGTGTAACTTTTGGAGTTATTCCTAGTCAAAAGAGAAGTAACTTGGACGTGAAATGCGAAGCATACATGTTTGTTGGGTACAGTGACCAATCAAAGGCCTATATATTTATTACTTGATGTTTCTACTAACAAAGTTGTGGCAAATAGAGATGTCATAATAAATAAACAAATGCCATACTTCACAACTGGTACAGTTTTAGATATTGAGTGATTATTTTCTTCTAATGATTCTATTATAAGTTGTGATGTGCAAGTTGAGCAAGATTCTAGTTCATCAGTGGAATCACATTCCAGGGATGAAATTGTTGCAGGGTATTGTGAGGTTCCAACAAAACAATCAAAGAAGCCAAAGTGGTATTCTGCCACAATAGAAACACGAAAGGAAGAAGACTTGCCACAAGGTGTGGAAGGAAGAAGATTGAGATCAGGGAAACAGTTTGGTAATAGAGGTGAGCATTACAATTTTGCTCTAACAACTACTGTTTCACATGTATTTGACCATGATTATTTTTTAGAGGCCAAAGGGAAGCATGAGTGGGAATCAACCATGCAATTGGAATATGATTCCTTGATGAAAAACAAGACTTGGGAGTTCATAGAGCTACCACCAGGAAAGAAATCCATTGGTTGTAAATGGATTTACAAGGTAAAATGCAAAGCAGATGGTTCCTTGGACAAATACAAAGCCAAACTTGTTGCAAAAGGTTATGCATAAGAGAAAGGGGTTGATTATGAAGAGACTTTTGCTTCTACTACAAAGATGGTGACTTTTCGTTTGATTGTTGCTATTGTTGCTTAGTTTGGATTGTAGGTGCACCAAATGGATGTTAAGAGTGCTTTCTTGAATGGACATCTAGAGGAGGAAGTCTACATGGTTCAATCACAGGGTTTTTAGGTTCCTGGTAAAGAACACCTTGTTTGCAGGTTGATTAAGTCCTTGTATGGACTTAAGTAGGCTCCTCAAGCCTGGTATATGAAGATAGATTCATACCTTAGGGAGTTTGGTTTCAAAAGGTGTAATTCTGAACCAACTCTCTATGTAAAGGTGTCTGGTGATGATATCTTGATTCTCATTGTATATGTTGATGATATAGCCATCACTGGGAGTAGTGCTAGTCTCATTTAGCAAATAAATGTTGATATTTGTTGTACTTTTGACATGACAAACTTAGGACTATTGAAATACTGTTTAGGTGTTGAGTTTTGGCAAGGTGATTGTGTTGTATTCATGTCACAGAATAAGTATACCAAATCATTGTTGGAAAGGTTTAAAATGATGGATTGTAATCCAACTCACACACCTATGGAAGTTGGAGCTAAAATTTCAACTGACACTGCTTCACCTCCGGTCAATAAAACAGTGTATTGGCAGCTAGTGGGTAGTCTCATTTACCTCACTACCACAAGACCGGATATTTGTTTTGCAGTGAGTTTTCTATCTCGCTTCATGTTTAAACCACAGGAAATACATTGGTTAGCTGCAAAATGGGTATTAAGATATGTCAAAGGTACTCTTGATTTTGGCATACTGTATAAGAAGTCTATAGATTTTGAGCTTTCAGGATACTCTGACTCTGATTGGGCAAGATCAGTAGATTCAAGAAAATCTACAACAGGTTATGTATTCACTCTTGGTTCAGGGGTTTTCTCATGGCAAAGCAAACTACAGTGGCATTATCTTTGATAGAAACAAAGTATAACGCTGTGGTCAGTGCAGGTTGTGAAACTATGTGGATAAAGAAAATCTTGGAGGATCTTCAGTTGGAGTCATCAAAGCCTACTTTGATTTTCTGTGACAACTAGAGTGTTCTAAAGATGGTGAAGAATCCAATATTCCATAACATGACCAAACACATTGAGGTTCACCATCATTACATCTGACAGTTGGTTACAAATGAAGACATTAGTCTCTTCTATTTCCCCACTGCAAAGCAGCCAACTGATATAATGATTTGGGCAAGTTCATTAAATTCAGGGACAAACTTGGTCTTGTTTTTGGTTTAGTCATTAAGGGAGGGTATTAACATATTATTGTAATACCTTAGGGTATTTGCTAAGGTATAGTTCCTATGCATGTGGTTATAGTGGTTTTAATCACTTAGGTAAATAGGTCACACAGGCCTAGCTATTTTAGGCTACCTGATGTTTATGGTTCCACCCACCTCTTTGTTTTTCGAGTGTTTTTTTGATGCCTGTATAATAGGCTTCTATGTATTGTTTATGTACATTGGTTAATTCATTTCTTCATCTCTTTGCTGAATCTAATATTGTATAAATATAGAAAATACAAACGTTTTTTCCACTTGTCTTTTTTGTGGCAAAATGCTCTTCTTTTGCAAAAGCTAGTCATTCTTGTTGCCCACAATTATATAGTTTGTCCTTTCTAAACTTCCTTTAAATGAGCTTGCATTTGTGCTGACCTATTCTGGTTCCACGAATAATAGCCTGCATTTGTTTTTTATGACAGAATGTACTTTCTTGGATTATGTAGGACTGCGTCTAATTGTTGGTTGTTTATAAAATTCTTGTTATAAATCAAGATCCCATCATAGCAAACAGATTATATTCTACCTTGTTTTAGGTTTAAGGCTTGTTGCTTGTGACTCTCATATCCTCATTGCTCAACTAAGGACTAGCTCCCATAGGCTCAGATGTGAAATGGGTAGATAGACTTCACGTAAGGAATAATGGGATGAGAGGGTTTGTGTCTTATGCACCACAGTGGTGGTCGAAACGGAGGAGCATTTCATCGTGGATTGCCCGAGGTACGTGGACATTCAAGCCAAATATGTGGAAACATTAAGAGTTGGCTCCCTAGTAGAATTATTTGAAGAAATAGAATAAAAGATTTGGGGGAGATGGTTACTCAAATCAGCAAAAGGAGGAGCAGCCTCTTAAAAGACATTGCTGGGCCCATGAGTCTTTGAGTGGTTGGAACATTTGGTGTAATCAGTGGCCCCATAGACCGTTTGGTCTCGTAGACGTAATTAAAACCATTTCATTTCATTTCATATCACCCTTACTCATACGTTTGGCATATTTTCTTCCCAATGCTATATATTCTGAATCATATTGAGTTATTTGAGGCACAAAAGTCATCTCTTAGGCTTGAAGGGCATCTTCTTGTAGGTATTGTAAATTGCTTTCATAAAAAATGGCCAATTGCATGTTGCGAATTAATCAGATTGTGTTTAATACAGAGCTGGTTCATTGGCAGTAGATTGATTAAATTGTAACTATCAAATTATTTTTGGCTGATTGCATTGTAAGGTTTATTTTTTGGAATGAGTTTTGGCATGTATTTTCTAGTTAAGGCCAGTTTATAGTGTTTTTTTTGGATGGATTGGAATTTTACTTTGCTTCAAGATGCAAGAAAATTTTCAGTAGTGGATTGCATGCTTTATTTTTGCTCTTAAATATAGTTTAGTTCTTACTAAATGCTGACAACTAGTGACACTGGTGCAGGTCTATTGATGATGTGGACAAGACCATGGATGAGGTCAACGAGCAAACAGAGAATATGAAACAGATTCAAGAGTCTTTGTCAGTTCCCAGTGCAGTTGCAGATCTTGATGATGTAATTCACCGAAATTTGTTGGTCATTTATTGCTCATACTATTTTAACCTTTCAGGGGATATTCTTTAAAAATTACTTTCTTGGACTTTTATAGGATGACCTGGAAGCTGAGTTGGAGGACTTGGAGGGCACTGAGCTAGAGGAGAAACTGTTGCGACCTAGTACTACTGCCACAGAAATTCCAACTCCCATTCCAGCTGTTAAAGAGCAAACTTGGCCTGCACCCCAGAAGGTATCACAACAAAAAGCAGCCGCTGAGGAAGATGAACTTGCTGCTCTGCAAGCAGAAATGGCATTGTAGGAATGTACTGCAAATATTTGGAGGTCTTAATTCAATTGTTGCATTGCCCCTCTGTAATGTGATGCTTTGCAATGTAAATAATCCTTTTTTAAAGAACTGATAGTGGAATTCTAGTCCATGCCACGTGTCTGATGGTAATTTCAATGGTAAAAGCAAGCCTTGTTTGTTGGTGGATTGTCCACAAGTTTCACATTCTCCTTTTGGTTTGAGAGAATATAAAGCTGATTGAAGTATCACTAAATTTATAGAAACAATTCCTTCTAGCATAAGAATTTTGTTATTATGATACTAACTGTGAAACAGATTTGTTTTCTGTGGCTTTTGGTTTCACATTGTTTGAAGACTTCTTAACAAAGCCATTAGTTATAACTTGAGATTATGTAGGTTTTCATGATGCTGTATATTTGATGTAAATATTTCTGGTTCCATCATATTATTTGAAAATAAATGCAAAATTGTCTCCACTAAATTATTGTGATCAATAAGAAAGCATTTTACTCATTTCAGAAAACAGAAATTGTGGTGCCTTTTAACCAATACTCAAGAGTAAGTTGCTGCTTTGTCATCTCATTAAGTTATCTTCCTAGTAAATACAGATTTATATACTACCATATAGTTTCAAAAGCTTATTGCATATGAGAATTAAAAATACAATATTTTTTAACAACAAACTGGATCTTGTTTCTTGATAGGGAGATATAATTGCTGATAGAAGTTTGATGTCAGGATCTCTCTTATAAGTTTATTAAAGTTGGTATCCTTGGTGGCCAGCATGTGGGACGGATGATTGTCCAACGCTTGAGTGATTCTGTTTACCTTGTACCTATAGCTCTTACGATTCTATGTATCTTAAGATTCTGTTTACCTTGTACCAGTACCCGGAAAGATCTGTGATATATCTGGAAAATCATTTGATGGTTCGTGTCACTTTACTTGATACATAAAGTTGCTATATAAACTAGTACATATATGTTAAATATATCTATCTGAAAAATGCCTAGATGTATCAATCTCAGGCAGTCTATCTTTTATCACACGGATTTGTCCATTAAAGTATTCTATTGATTAACGGCCCAATCACCTTCTCTGCTCATTTCCCTCTGACTTGTGATAGATTTCCTCAATCTAGGTACACAATTGTGTCGACCTTGAAAAAATAATTCCAAAAAAGGGGCTTCAAACTGCATCATATGCCCAAGATATCATGTTTTTCGATCATCTTCTACAAGCTAGAGGAAAAATTGCCTTATGGCGGTCAAAATTAAAGTAGATCATTTTTATTAACATTGCACACTATTGCACTTCCCCCTTTCCACTTTGCCCTGTCCTCGCTGTCCCATTGAAGATTATGTCTATCGGTGTAATCCAATTCATTATAGGCCATTGATATTAGTTTATAGAGAATAATTTAAGAAAGCTCTCAATAGGTAAGTATTTTAATTGGAAACCAATTGGCATATCTATTAATCAATCAAATTTAGAGAGTACATAGATGGTGTACAATAAAAAGGTGGATTGTTAGTATTCGTAGTGTAAAAAATGAGTATCAAAATATGCATATTAAGCCAAACATGGCATGAAAGCTCACAGGGAAATTAGGCACAAACAACAACACTAGGAAGAGGTGGATCATCTTGAGGAGGGAGAGAGGCTCTAGGGCCACCCAACGATCTTGCCCATCTTGAACAGCCAAAGGTACTTGCACTCTCCACCCAAGTGGAGGAGATATAATCACTCTAGCAGCTATAACATTCGACATTAGGGATGCCATTGTAAAGAACTAGCATTACTCTTACCACAAGCAGGTGGACTACAACCATCTCGCTAAGGAGTGGATAAAAGTGGCCCTCTTGCTATTGTGATGTCGGTGGAGGGAAACCTTGTTGTAGTATGTTTGGTAGGATTTTGTTCACAGTGCAAGGATCATTCCCCTTGTGATTCAATATGTCTTGTAGATGTTGGAACTCCAAAGCAACTTTCTTAGTTTGTGCCTAGATTTGAAAGGCTAGAGAGGCGAGCACAAACTTTCTCATTAGTCAAAAAACTATGGTAAAATATTCTCATTGGTAAAGATCACAAAGTTTCTAGACCTTTAGTGTTGGAAAAGAATAGTAGCTCTGAAGAAATTCCAAGCAATGTAATTTGGCCACTAAGCATCCCTAAACAAAACAAGCCTCCAAGATATGGGCTCTGGATGGAAAGGGAAGAAAAACATGCTATGAATTCACTTCCATGCACATTGTGTGTTGGCCCTAGGATTGTGCATTAATATATAAGATAATTTTTGACTATGTATAGGGATTGTGTGGCGTATTTTGAGGTTATGGGGAAGTATGCGCAATAATGCATAGATATTGTGGGCTGTGTAGAGATTGTTATAGTTTGCAAGGTTGCACAAAAGTATACATGTGCAGGGATTCCAAACATATACAAGAAGGATTGCACAAAAGTAGATGATGCGTAGATACATCGACAAGTATGTTGGGGATTCACCATGTTTTTGTAAATAATGTAATACCATAAACAAATAAGGTGAAAGTAATGCACTAGGGAAATATACCATTCAATAATATAAAATAGTACTTTTAGATCTATTATAGCAGCTAAAAAATAGTAAACAAGCTAATATGGAAATTTGAAACAAGCAATGGACAAGATGAAAGTAAAATGATTAGAATAGACACACCTTGATGATTTCTAGATTTCTAAGCACAAAATTTGGATTGCGCAGCTTTGTAACTATCTCTATGTCAAATTTGGGCTTTGACTTTGTAGGGATGAGATTAGCGGTTTCCTGGTTTGACTGCCAATTGTTTCTTCCTATCCCAATCATGCCCTATGTTGCTTTTTGGATTTTGAATTCTTTTGTGCCTTTGCACCACTAGATGTCATACCTTCTTGCACTCATGCTTTGTTGAATCAGTGGACATAATTGCCTAATTTTAATATAAATGCCTCTGAGCTAGCTTGTTACAAGATGTTATAGAAAAAGAGGGAGGAAGTAGTTAGGTTGGGAAACCGTGAAGGTGTTGCGATTACATATCATGTATGTTAGAATTAGACCCTTCGTAGTTCATGTGTAATGTGAATGTAAGATTGAGAGAATAAACTTCACCTTCTCTCCCTAAGTGTGAGATGCAATTACATGCACATTTGCCTAGGTCAATTTTGGTGCAAGATGCAATGCAAGTTCTTGAGTGGAGATAAATCAATGTCGTGTGCCTAGACTTGAAAATAAATGACTAGCAAATAGATTGGAAACATTGGAACCTCAATAATACTTCTTTCAGATGATTTTTGATGATCTCCTTATTGGTTATTAAAATGCTCATTAATATTTTTTTATATATAGGGTTCTTATGGTTTGAATTAAAGAGCTATTGGTGCATGAAATTTGACAAAAGAAAATGGCAACAACTAACAAACGGATCCAAACATTGACAAGAAACAACCACAAGAAAAAGGGCCCACAAAAATAAAGAGGACAAGATCAACGAGCTCATTGATCTTGTCAAGGGTAGGATCGGTGCGCTGTCGTTCATGTTTTTAAGGAATAAATGAACACAAACAAAAATATGAGAGAGAAAATATGCTTATGAACACAACACATACATGATTGAATGGCAAACAAAAGAAAAGAGGACCACATGGTCGCACAAAGATGAAGAAAGAAAGAAAGCAACAATAAGTCTTTAATTTAAGGTGATGACCCATACACACAAAACAATGCCAAAAACATTGTAATAAGAAGGTTTGTACCAAAATTCAACAATCCTCCAAGGTATGGGCTCTGGATGGAAAGGAAAAAATTATGCTATGAATCCACTTCCATGCACATTGGGTGTTGGCCCCAAGATTGTACATTAATATGTAAGACAATTTTTGACTAAGTATAGGGATTGCGTGGCATATACAAAGGTTCTGATGAAGTATGCACAATAATGCATAGGTATTTTGGGTTGTGTAGAGATTGTTATAGTTTGCAGGGTTGGACAAAACTATACGTATGCATGGATTCCAAACATCATACAACAAGAAGGATCACACAAAAGTAGATGATGCGTAGACAAATCGACATGTATGCGGATGATTCACCATATTTTTGTAAATAATGTCATACCATAAACAAATAAGGTAAAACTATTTCACTAGGGAGATATTCTTTTCAATGATATAAAATAATACTTTTAGATCTATCCTAGTGGCTAAAAAATAGTAAACAAGCTAATATGGAAATTTGAAACAAGAAATAGACATTATGAAAGTAAAATGATTAGAACATACACACCTTGATGATTTATGGATTTTTAAGCACAAAATTTGGATTTTGCAGGTTTGTAACTATCTCTATGTCAAATTTGGGCCTTTGACTTTACAGGGACGAGATTAGCGGTCTCCTGGTTTGACCGTCAATTATTTCTTCCTATCCCAATCATGCCCTGCATTACTTTTTGGATTTTGAATTCTTTTGTGCCTATGCACCACTGGATGTCATACCTTCCTACATTCACGCTTTATAGAATTAGTGGACAGTATTGCCTAATTTTAATTTATATGCCTCTGACCTAGCTTGCTACATTATGTTAGAGAAAAAGAGGAGGGAAGAAGTAGTTGGGTTGGGAAACCATGAAGGTGTTGCGACTATGTATCTCGTATGTTAGGATCAAACCCTTCGTATCTCATGTGTAATGTGAATGCAAGATTAACATAATAAACTTTGCATTCTCTCCTTAAGTGTGAGATGCAACTACATGAACATTTCCTTAGGTCAATTTTGGTAAAAGATGCAATACAAGTTCTTGAGTGGAGACAAATCAATGTTGTGTGCCTAGACTTGAAAATAAATGACTGGCAAATAGATTGGAAACATTGGAACCTCAATAATACTTCTTTCAAATGATTTTTGATGATCTGCTTCTTGGTTATTAAAATGCTCATTAATGCTTTTTTTATATAGGCTTCTTATGGTTTGAATTAAAGAGCTATTGGTGCATAAAATTTGACAAAATAAAAGGGCAATAACTGACAAATGGATCCAAACCTTGACAAGAAATGACCATAGGAAAAAGGGCCCCTGAAAATAAAGAGGACAAGATTAATGGGCTCGTTGATCTCGCCAAGGGTAGGGTTGGTGGATTGTTTTTCATGTTCTAAAAGAATAAACGAATACAGATAGAAAGAGGAGAGATAAAATATGCTTATGAACACAATAAAGACATGCCTAAATGACAAAAAAAGAAAAGAGGACCACTTGATCGCATAAAGAAGAAGAAGAAATAAAAACAATAACAATAAGTCCTTAATTTAAGGTGATGACCCATATACACAAAACAATGCCAAAAGCATTGTAATAAGAAGGTTTGTACCAAAATTCAACAACCCTCCAAGATATGGGCTCTGGATGGAAAGGGGAAAAACATGCTATGAATCCACTTCCATTCACATTAGATGTTGGCCCTAGGATTGGGCATTAATATATAATATGTTTTTTGACTAAGCATAGGGATTACATGGCATATGCAAAGTTTCTGACGAAGTATGCACAATAATGCATATATATTTTGGATTGTGTAGAGATTGTTATAATTTGTAGGGTTTCCCTAAAGTATATGTGTGCATGGATTCCAAACATCATACAACAAGGAAGATTGCACAAAAGTAGATGATGCGTAGACAAATCGACATGTATGCTGGTGATTCACCCTATTTTTGTAAATAATGTAATACCATAAACAAATAAGGTGAAACTAATTCACTAGGGAGATTTGCCATTCAATAATATAAAATAGTAGTTTTAGATCTATCCTAGTGGCTAAAAAATTGTAAACAAGCTAATATGGATATTTGAAACAAACAATGGACAATATGAAAGTTAAATGATTGGAACAAACACACCTTGATGATTTTTGTATTCCTAAGCACAAAATTTGGATTACACAGATATGTAACTACCTCTATGTCAAAATTAGGACTTTGACTTTGTAGGGACGAGATTAGCAGTCCCCTGGTTTGATTACCAATTATTTCTTCTTACCCTGATCATGCCCAACTTTACTTTTTGTATTTTTAATTCTTTTGTGATTATGTAACACTAGATGTCGTACCTTCCTGTACTCATGCTTTGTCAAATTAGTGGACATAATTGCCTAATTTTAATTTAAATGCCTATGAACTAGCTTGATACAAGATGCTAAAGAGGAGAGAAGAAGTAGTTGGGTTGGGAAACCATGAAGGTGTTATGACTATGTATTTCGTATGTTAGAATCGGACCCTTCGTAGTTCATGTGTAATGTGAATGCGAGATTGAGAGAATAAACTTCGCCTTCTCTCCCTAAGTGTGAGATGTAACTACATGCACATTTGCGTAGGTCAATTTTGGTACAAGATGCAACACAAGTTCTTGAGCAGAGATAAATCAACGTAGTGTGCCTGGACTTGAAAATAGATTGGAAACATTAGAACCTCAATAATACTTCTTTCATATGAATTTTGATGATTTCCTTCTTTCTTATTAAAATGCACATTAATGTTTTTTATATATAGGCTTCTTATGGTTTGAATCATTGTAGCAGAACATGCAATTTAAAAGTGGTTAATTCTTATACTTGGCCCAAAATGCTTTTTTCAACCTAATTTTTGGAACTTTTTTTAGCAAATCAATTTGCAAAGCCTCATAGGATGGGGCAATTTGAAATGTTGTCTACAATTTAAAAAAAATGTAATTACACCCAAAACTTAAAAAAAACTAAACCTAAACTTAACCAATAACCGTAACCCTCCTCTATGGTAGATGTTATATTTGACGTTCATTTGAACATATTTAATATTTTTAGTTATAAAAAATGGTGGAAATTTTTCTTAATATAACTCCTTAATAATCTACCCTTGGATTAGTACCTCGTGGGCCATATACAAGAGGGGAAAACATTCATGCTTTCTTTAGCTCTCGCACTACACATGGAGTCCAAACCAAACTAGAGAGTACAAATTGGAAAAAAATTGATTACAAGCAAGCAAAGAAGTCATCTCCTAATTTTGGTACAACTTTAACTTGTTTTTTAATGTGGCGAGATCTCCATAGTGGCAAAGTATGGTGGATGCAATCGCAGTTCCATGTTTTGGGTTCACTGCCCATCATACGAGGCTTTGCATACTGATTTATTAAAGGATATTGTACAAGATGTGAGCAATGTTATTTAAAAACATCACAAGGAATGGCCAAATTCGAGATGCACTATAATGTTAGATGGATTGAGCGATGAAGTTGTACACTCATCAACTTCCTTGTGTCATGTGACATTGGCACAGTTTTGGTTAAGAGTGTCAATGAATCTGAGATGATAAAATAGGGCAAGACACTCTCATCTATTTGATGATGTTGTGATTGGGGAGGGGCCAAAAAATGTGTTCCAATTCATTACAGATAATGTTGTTTATGTAGTTACTGGGAGACTTTTTATGGATAAATATGGAAGTATGTTTTGGAGTCCATATGTGTAACATTGTTTTGATTTGACCTTTGGATGACATAGGCAAAATTCCATGGGTGAAAGATATTTTAAAAAAAATCCCACATGAGTGATCAATATCATGCACACATTCATAGATGGAAAGAAACTTCTTCAACGAGGGGTGATGAGGTTTATAACCAAATTCTTTACATTGAAAACTAGTTTCGAACAACAAATGAATTTAATACAAATGTTCACTTCAACTGAGTGGATGGAATCTTCCTCTATGAAACATATGGAGGGAAAAATGACGGTTGAATATGTTTTATCACTGTCTTTTTGGGAAAAGGTAGATAAAATTATGTTATTCTCTGAGCCTCTAGTTCAATTTTTGAGACTCATCGATTAGGATAAACCTCCATGGGATATCCATATGAGGCAATTGATAGAGCTAAAGATGTTATTAGGAACATATTGGAGAATAATAGGGCCAAGTACATGCCATTATAGGAGATAGTTAATAAAATATGTTATTGACAGGTGCATTCTCCCCTCCATGTAGCTAGATATTTTCTTGGATCCAACGTTGTTTTTTAGTGGCTCATTTTGAGATGATGTAGAGGTCACAAAGGGCTTATTTAAGTGCATCAAGAGAATGTTTCTTATAGATATTTTAAGGCAGCTATGGGAGAGTTTATGATGTACAAGCAGATAAGGGGTTTCTTCTCTAGTAAGGCAACCATCACAAAGAGGAAGTCCTTCAAAGCAAGTAGACAATTTTTCTACATACATACGGTGAAAGTGTTAAATTTTGATTGAATTATGCAAGTTACAATGTTGACAAAATCTATTTTTGCAGCACAAAAGTGAGATTGCTTTAGCAAAGGAACCAAACACCTTCAATGGATGGCAATGTACATTTTGAGCCAGCCATGCAATTCACTCGCTTGCGAGCATAGTTGGAGTGTATATATTTCAAAAAATGCAATCGATGCACTCAATAACAAATGAATGATTTAATGTTTGTCCACCACAATATTTACCTGAAGATAAAAAAAGCTCAAGATTAAAAAATGTTACATTTCTAATTTTCGATTCATATAGAAAATTGATTTATATTCTTCTAAAGTATTATTCACTAGAGTCACTAACATATGCATTCAATTTGATAATGTTAGGTACCATCGAGGAAAATCAGCAAATTAAACTTGACAAGATCGATTCAAGATCCGATGGCTTGAAAATAATGATGAGCATATTTATGATGATGCTAACTTTGACTTGTTGGAGAAAATTGGGTATGACATTGAGGTTGTCTCTCAAATTAGGAGAGAATCTAACCCTAGAGCTTCAACATCTATAGTTATTGATCCCTAGTCTACCTCATTGCCATTGACTCCCTCCCATTTTTTGTTCCTTTTAAAATGATAATAATCTGCATTTTGAAATGCAAATATAATAGTCTAGAAATTAATAAAAGAAAACAATTATCTGATTTTGATGGCATACAATCTCATTTAACTTCCTCTCATAATTTGTATATATTCTCTATGCAACTGAAGAATTCCTAATATGTATATCCATGTAATGGAAATGCCTTTAAATTTTAAAAAATATTATTTTTTTGACGGTTTTATGTTTTTCTGATTGTTTGTCTATTAATCATGATTTTTTGAAAAACACTTACGCTTTAGAACAAACAATTTTTTCTCCAAATGATTTTTGCTACTATGGTTTGAATTAAAGAGCTATTGACACATAAAATTTGATAAAATAAAATGGCAACAACCCAAAAATGGATCCAAACATTGACAAGAAACAACCATAGGAAAAGGGCCCCATAAAAATAAGAGGATAAGATCAACAGGTTCGTCGATCTTGCCAAGGGTAGGATTGGTCGATTGTCTTTCATGTTCTAAAGGAATAAATGAACATAGATAGAAAGAGGAGAGAGATAAAATGCTTATGAACATAACATAGACATGATTGAATGACAAACAAAAGAAAAGAGGACCACATGATCACATAGTGAATAAGAAGAAAGAAAAAAGCAACAATAAGTCCCTAATTTAAGGTGATGACCCATATTCACAAAACAATGCCAAAAGACATTGTAATAAGAAGGTTTGTATCAAAATTGAGCGTCTACAACTAGTGCGTTGGAAAGAAATCAAATGAGTGTCTTGTGTATGATCCATGAAATATCTCAGAACTCCTTAGACAACCTACCCAGATCTAGTTGTCATGAGTAAGTTGATGGGGAAAAGCTATAAATAGGACCCTAGACCTCTCATTTAGGAAAATGCTTTAGTTACACATTCTATATAGTTGAATAGGTTGCATGTTTTTAAAAGCTTGTAAATAATTTTGTATTAATTTTATGAAGTGATCTATGCACAAAATTAATTGTATGCATAGGTCTGATCTATAAATTTTGTATATCTCTTTGTTGATTCATGACAAGAATTGGTTTACTAATTATCATGTGTATGTGTTGGATTAATTGATAGGTAGGGTTTGAATGATATGGTTTATATGAATTTCTGTTATGCATTCTTATAATCTTTGTAACCTTATTAATAGTGGGGGTATTAGTGTCTCTTGTATGCTTTGAGTGAGTGCTTAGATATAATTTTAAATAATATGCCAACATATTGTAGTGTGTTAAGTGTTGTTATAACTAGATTTTGGTTGATTATGAATGTAACCTAAAATTCTATAACATTTTGGTTTCGTTGTTGAAACCCTATCTATTTAGGTTATGGGGATCGAGGGTTTATATAGCAAAAGGCATCATGATAGAACATGTTGAAGCATATTTTGAGACCAAAGCATTGCAATTCACTAATAAGATACTAGGCTATGGGTATCAAAAGCCAAAGGAGAGGCTAAGTCAAGTTATTTATAATGATTTATATGAGATCTTCTAGTGTGATTATCCATAATTTATTTTGTGTGGCTATCTGCATATGTATAGGATCGCAGTAGAAATTTATGGAGATGGGATACTTGTACAAATAAGTGAGTGAAAAACTACAAAAAAGTGATGAGGTTTGGACATGTGCATTTGGTGTGCAATGGAAAGGAGCTCTGCAAAACTACATACTAGAATTTTCAGTATTGATGTACACTTGTCTAGAGGAGGCAAAGTTTTAATTTTTGTGTAATCCTATAGGAAAATTAATCAAGATAATATCACCTTGGATGAAGATGATGGTAGTTTATTTTGGCATTGAAAAATTGACAAGGCTAAAAGACTGTGTTTGGGATAGAAGGAAAACATGTTAGAGAAGAGTAAGAAATCAATGTAGAATAATGGAGGGGGAGGAAGCCCATAAGAAGATTGACACTTATAGTGAAAGTGAATGAAGATTCAAAATGTATGTTGAGAAGAGAGAGAAGGCAACGACTCCTCAAGATCCCAAGAAGAGAGGAGGACCAAGTCATATGTATGCCACAAAGATACAACTGAGAAGGGGAGGATACAAGATTGGTTTGTACAAAGTAAAGTTACACTCAAACAAGAAAGAAGAGATGTAAAATGATGAACCATGGAGTGAATATGTCATAATAAAAATGGGTTCTATAAGTGAAAGTGGATCGCACCTGAGAATAATTAGTTTTGGACTTGTTCAATGTTGAAATCCATGTGTATGTTAATCAATTCTAATAAACCACTATGGATATTGTCAACATGATAAGGATACAATAAATTTTGAGAAGGGAAAGTAAGAATTGTGTAGTAAGGAAATTGATACCAATAAAGTTAACATGTGTTAACGTTGAGATTGTATAAAAGACACCAGTCAATCAGGTAATGAAGAATCCAGTGATTAGGATGAGTCTATTAGGATGGTTAGGAATTTTGTCTAACTAGCATGAAAATCTCCATGATTAACCCAATCACGAATACATAATCAACCCAATTTATGGAGGTGTAGGTCCTATGGTAACAAGCATAGCAGTGAGTGGAGGAACACCACCGAGAGCAAGTACTGCAACAACACAAACACAATATACATCACCTCAGAACATATTTTATGAGATGTTGGTAAAATTACCAAAGTACAGGGGTATAGAGGATGCATCGAACCAAATTAATAAGTGAGATTATGTGGCATGCAAAGGGGTTAACATCTCAAGAATATAAATTCAGTTCATAACTACATTATGGGATAAATCACATACTTGGTATAAGAAGTATGATTCTACTTAGTTCATTGTAGATTTAAATACGATGAAGGTCAAATTTATGAAAGAATTTCATATTCCATAATTTGATCAACAAAGCATTTCAGCTCTAAAGTAGATCAAACAAGGCCCATCAAAGAGTGTGCATGGACATGATGTAAGTTTCAAGACTCTATTATCCAAAATATCCTATGACATACAACCATTGCATCATACACAATGGTATATAGGTGGACTATTGATGTAGTCATAATTATAAAGTCTAAATGAAAAATGGTCTTATAAGATGTAACTAACAAACCCATACACCAATACCCAAAATTGGCATGCACAATAATGACTCACATCATGAAACACCAGTTAATCAAATCAACTTCAATAGAGGAAAACATAGATGTATCCATAGAATGGTATTGTCTTATTAGTCTTCAAATTCAAAGAGTACAATGATCCCGAACGGGACAC
Organism: Torreya grandis; assembly: GCA_037957365.1. Lineage (NCBI taxonomy): Eukaryota > Viridiplantae > Streptophyta > Pinopsida > Cupressales > Taxaceae > Torreya > Torreya grandis. The sequence continues at coordinate 2,775,257 of JARHVA010001380.1, read as the reverse complement.
AAAATAGAATTATCTTAAATTTGACACTCTACTTGATGTGGAATTTCATGAGTCCTTCAATCTGTGTTATCAAATTATTCATAGATATCTTCATCCTCCTTCCTTTCTTCACTTACATCTTCCTCTATTGACTGTGAATAAGTGGCTTCATGTTCCTATTTTTCATAATCTATGGATCCAAATCCATGTCAAGTTGATTTTTCTTATTCAACGCTATTGGTTGTTAGAGTGTTGTTATTTTTAGTCCTTCTCTGTTCCTTAGATGAATCCTTACTGATGTGAATCACAATTGGGGTTTTTGAAATATATTTTATAGATAGTTTACCTCTCAATCGGTGTGATCTTTTTCTATAAACCTGCATGGTTTTATAATTTTTCCTTTTTCATGTTTAGAAGTTGAGGTAACTTCTTCTTTCCTTTGTTCTATTGACCTCTCTTCTCCTTATGATTTAGATGTAGTGGATGAAATGATCAATTTCTTATTTCTTCTTCTTGGATACATCATGCTTTATTTTGTTACAGGTTCCCTTGATTTTTCAAAAAATGTCTCTTATGTTTCCAATGCAACTTCCTCCTTTACAGCTACCTCTTTTTCTTCTTATTCTTTCTTTGCTTTTTCTACTTCAAAGTTTTCCTCTACCTCCTTCTCTTCACTCTCTTATTATCCTTTTTTAAATTCCTCCTTTGCCTCTTCTTCATTTTATTCTTTTGATGTCAACTGTAGAAAATCTTCCCTAGCTAAATTTGGTCTCTTATCTCTCAAACACTGTTGGACAAACAATTGAATTAGGCAGTGGCGAGTTAAGGATTTAGGTTTGTCTTTTTTATATTATTATGCCATTTTCTTTAAGAAATTTAGCATAAAATTTGGCACATTTATCTTTATATCATGCCTCAAATGATTGAGGAATTTGAAATGAGTTGCATATAACATATAGTATCTACCTTCACAAGTGAAATATTTAACAATATATATAGTAACTTGTGCCCATACCTGGGGTAAAGAGAGGTGGAGTGTACCTTGTTTATAAGAGTTCAAACACTCATTTCCTTTGCATGATATGTCTTTAGTTATTGTAGCATTGGGTCTCTTTTCCCATAACTCCCCTATTCTTGGGTGGCTAGTTACTTGAATGATCAAGGCTTCAGTAACTTTGATCCTTAATCCATTGACAATGGATTCATCATCAACAAAGGTGATATAAAATTATTATGTAATGTCATCCTTATACCTAGTCAATTTTTTAAAATATGTCATCAACCTTGCATTTTTAAATATGTTGGCAACATCTTGTTGTGTCATCAATGGTGCAAGTTATATGGGTTATCTTTGAACAATGTCTCCTCCCATGGTTTCTTGGTGCTTCCTTATATAAAAATAATAAAAGGTTTTCACAAAGTTTATTAGAGTAGTAGTGAATTTGTGCTTATTCAATGACCATTATTATTTTGGCTTCCTTGGCTATAGTTACATTAATGATCTCTTTTGTTATTGGTTTATCCTTCTAGTGACTACTAATTTATTCATTAAATAACTAATTATTGTGTGATTAGTATGGATGGAAAATGGATACCCTATAAAGTAATGTCTAAATTTATTTATGGCATAGAATATGATAAGAAATAATTTATACATCATTGTGTAATTGAACTCATACCCTTGGAGTTTTTTGATGACAAAATATATACATAGCTTAAGGATTGCTCATTTTGACCAAGGACGGCTCCTAGTGTAGTATCAAAGGCATCTGTGTGGATGTGAAATGGCAATGTCCAATTAGGGCATCTTAATATTAGAATTATTACTAGTATACATTTAAGTTCTTGGAATGATGTTTGACATGCATTAGTCCAAATAAAATCAACATCTTTAGAAAGTAAAACAAATAGAAGTGTTGTAATTTTATTAAATTCTTTAATGAATATATGATAGTATCCAGTGTGTCCTAAGGAAATTCAAACGTATTTTTGTTTTTATAGAATTGGTAAGTTCTTTATTATGTATATTTTCGTAGGATATACTTTAATTCATACATGCGAGATGTGGTGTCCCAAAACAATGCCTTCAGTCATCAAAATGTAGCATTTTTTGTGACTTATGGACAACTGGTTGCCTTGAAAATGTTAGAGGACTTTATCTAAGTTTTGGAGGTCTTCGTCACATGTTTACCCAAATAATGTCAATTCATCCATTTATATTTCAACACAATCATGGGAAAAATAAAAAAATATGCTTAAAATATCCCTTTGAAAAGTGGTGGGATCATTGCATAAACTGAATGGTAGTATAGTGATGCATAGGTACCCCAAGGAAATGTGAAAGTAGTCTTATTTTGGTACTTAGGAGCTATTATAATCTATTTATAGCTACTAAACCCATCAATAAAGGAGTAAATATTTCTTTCTTTCCAATATGTCAAGTACTTGATCAATGAAAGGAAGAAGAAAGTGATCTTTTCTTGTATATGTGTTTACGTCCCTATAGTTGACACATATATGACATTTACCCCCATTTTTAGGTACAATAAAAAGAGGTGAAACCCATTGATGATAATAAATAAGATAGATAAACCTTGCATCCAAGTTTTTTTTAACTTAGTTTTGACTATATCTTTAACAACGAGGTTCATCCTATGTTATGGTTGGCAAATAGGTTTGCACTCATCCTTAATGTAAATGTGGTGGGTACATAAATCTAGGCGGATACTTATCATGTCATGATAATCCTAAGTAATGTTTGTTTTGTGGATTTGGAGCATGGTAACTAATTTAGTTTCTTGTTGAGGTTCCAATTTATTACTAATGTTAAGGGGTTGTCTCAAATAAAATTCTACTAGTTTGGATAGAGACAACAAGGCTTCTACATTACCCAATAATGAGGTATGGATGAAATGGTGTGGTAGTAGTTGATGGAAGGTTATAATATCTCTTAAGAAATATAAGGAACCTTCTTCAAGAATAACATTTGTGAAAGGACATGGTATACTCTACAATAGATTGTTTGTTTCTGAATCCACTTGATAGGTGTTTTGTAGGATATTAGAAAGGACTCTGTCTTCTACTTGATATTTCAAGTATATTTTGTGGTCAATAGTAAACAAAGAATGTAAATAAACTTGTTCTTCATCTTCATCTTTTACCCAATAAGTTTGTTATGTTTCATAGGAAGGCTTAGCTTGTACGTACAACACTAATTTCTTAGTGTCCTTGCCATTTGAAATCAACATGTTCCCTGATCTATAACCAATGTAAGAATCAACTACATCTAGTCATAGTATTATTAGGATAAGGGGATACCCTCCTAATATTAATTTAGGTTTTAATATGATAAAATTAGATGGGAATTCCCATGAATCCATGGCTATGACTAAGTCTTCTTTAATCCCTTCTAGATTTACAATAGATCAATCTGCTATTTGCAGAATGACAGGTGTTGGGTGAAGTTGTCTAAGTTTATGCATTGTTTCCATAGTCATGACATTGATGGTTGATCATAAGTCAATTAAGGTATTATGTATAAGCTTGCTAACATTAACTATGGGGATGCCTGGATCGAAATACTTAAGTGGAACTATATTTCCTAGCATGAGGTCTGCAAGTTGTCCAACAACTTTGCTGATCTTCATAGCCTTCATTTTTCAACCAAGATTTTTAAAGCTTTAATATATATGGGCACATATTTTATAGCCTAAAATAGTGTAATCTTGACATAAACATTCTTTAATTATCCTAGGAAATCAAATTCAAATTCTAGATCAAGACGTTGGAGGCTCAATCTCTCTGGAAAAGGAGGGTTGGTAGGCCCTTCTTGTGTTGTATTGGAGTTTGGATTAGAAGTAATGGTGTGTTCAAGTGGTTCAAATTATTATGGGTGTTTGGAATCTCTTTAGGAGGTTCCATTATGATGGGTGAGGTGTGTGGTAGAAGAATGCATCATGAATGAAGATGGACTTCATTGATGTCCAATGTATATGTTGGATATCAAATTATTTTGCTAGCTTATGTCAGTTGAACTGACTTTGGCAAGGTTTGGTATAGGTTGGGTGGGAAATTATGGTTGCCTAAGAGCTAGTTGAGTATTAGGCACCAAGGCTTGTTGTTGTGGAAATTCAGTATTTTGGTTAAATCAAGGCTACTTATTTCTTCATGGTTGTTTTCATTGGCTGGAAGAAGAGAACCATTGTTGATTTTGAGTATGAGGTTGCCAAGACTAGTTTTGGGATGGTTTCCAATTGTTTGGTGTTTGGGTATTCTTTTGTTACCAATTTTTAGGTGTACAAGGCTGATATTAAGGTGGCTACAAATTTTTTGGAGTTTGGACATTATGTTGTGGCTAATTCTAGTTTTTGGGTGGCATGGGTATCAAAGAATTAGATATGTACAAATTAGGAATAACTATAAATAGAGAATTTAAAAATGTAGAGTTTAGTGGCATACCTTGATTGGGTGGCCTTTATGGTAATTGTCTTTGGTGATCCATGTAGAAAATTTTATCTCCATCTCCACTAACCGTATGCAATTCCACTATTTCAAGATCTTCATCCATTATGATATCCATTTTTACTCGAATGATATGGCATTAATAGTCTACTTTCTTCTTATCGTAATTCAAATAATAAAACATCAAGGCATACTTTGTTTCTTCTTACTTCTTCCTTGTGTGCAATATATCCATCGATGTAGCCATGTGATTGATAATATCTTGTAGAAAATTACTTGATTTTATTCATGAGAGCTTGTTTATAGATGATGAAAGAAGTATCTTGTTGTTGCATATTTTGTTCATTGTTGACCTTGAATAATTCTTGCATAGAAGGGTGATCTCATTGAATGGCATTTGTGAGACATCATTGCCACTCATTAAGTCCAACTCTTCCAAGTTGTCTTATTTAACTCCCTCAAAGAATATCAATTTGTGAGAATATAAATTTAATGTGGTCTTCTTAATTTTTTTTAGGTTGAACATAAACTATTCCATGTAATCCTCTTGTGATTCATCCTCTTCTTGTGACATTTGTAAAATGTCCTCTCTCCTATAGTTTCTTCCTCGGTAGTAGTCTTGACATTTAGAAAGAAGATTTTCCTTCATATCCCACCAAGTGGAGACTGTATCCTTCCCTATACCCATAAACCATATGAGGGATGCATATTTGAATGTTATCAAAAATAACATCAACTTTTGAGCATCTTGATTATAGTTATAGCTACAACATAAGACATCAAACTCAAAGAGGAATGAATCCAAACCCTCATTTACCTTTCCTCTAAAATTAGGCAGGGAAGAATGAGGGCTATGTTGATGCCCCTAATATATCACAGGGGCTCTTAGTGTTTAAAGAACACTTCCCATTTTATAATCCAAAGCATGAGTAGCAGGTTTTAGTAATCTAGTTACCTGTGGTGAAATAGAGGCAAAACAAATTAAACTGTACCGAAAATTTATATTGATTGGTGGTTGGGAGCCACTGTGGTCCTTAATCTATGCCAATTTTGAAGCATCTGTGCTAATTTTAGTAAATTATGATCAAAGTTTTACACTAAAGAATAACCTAAGTGAATATTTACAATGGGATCTAAACTATAGTGATTTGGTCAAAAAAAGAAGTAAAAAGAAGGGTAGGGCACATAGAAAGTATGTGATTGCTGATCTTTGCCTCAAACATCATGACAAGATTTTAATTTTAACTAAACATGAATTTAACCAATATATAATGTGAAATAGCAGATGCTCAAATCCCACCATACACCAGGTGAATATCTGAGGAAAACATGAAAGAATACAAGTATGAACTAACTTCGACTTATAGGTTTACTACTACATTCAAATAACATTTGCACATCCTAATGTAGAGCAAATAAAATGAAGCAAAGTCTAAGAACATTCAACTAATCTAGCATCAACACAAATTAGCAACCCTGTATCAAAGATGCACATTTAGAATTCATAGAAACCATTCAAATTCAAGATTTAGAACAAACAATTGAGAGAGAAGCCATGTAATAATTGATACAAACAAAGTTGGATAAACTTTTTAATACTCATTTCTTATATTAATTGCTCAAAGTATACAAGTTTTAGCTCAAAACTCCCCCCTACACTAAATGGTGATACTACCTTTATAGGAGACCTAGGTAGTATACCGGTTAGTCATGAGATGATAAATGTACAGAGATAAGGAAAGCTGTCCTTTTACACAATTTTAGAATACATTTCAACTGATCTATAGGCAAATATCCTAAAAAACTAGCATATGCTTTTACAAAAGAATATTCCACTTTCCAACATTACAAGGCTTTATATAGAATGGAATATCATTAATTAACTAGTGGGCCTTGGGCTGAAGGGCTCCCTTATTTTGCATGTAGGATATTCATAGCTCTATGATGCTGTTCACTGACTATCTTCAAAATGACATCTTGCTTTAAGAGATACTCATCCTCCTAGTCTGCTAAGTCATCAAAATCTCTATCATTTTTGGCCATAGCTACCTTTATGCTTCTTGCTTTAGCAATCTTCTCCTTTGCAGTCATGATCATGCCCATGACGTTGTTTTTGTCACTCCTAGATTGGACCACACTTTTTATCTTGACCTTTTGCACAACCAGGGTGACCCTCTGCTTATACTCATCATCCCCAATGATGTCTAGGGAGCTAAGTGTGGTAGTATTAGTAATGATTATACCAAGAATTTATTCAATCCTACCTATCAATTTTTGATCATCCCTTAGAAGCCTCTCCAAGTATTTTAACCATGCACTTAGGTCCTAGATTTTATCCACCATTATTCCCATAATTGAATTTAGATGGGCTAAGATAATGGTCCTGAACCCAAGAATTTGCCCTTCAACCAATATGTTAATCAACTCTTTCATTTGGCATCTTGAATTTTGCCATTGTGTTAATAGACCATTGGCTAATTCATCTTGGTGAGCTAAAAGACTCTACCTTGTCTTCATTTATTTTAGGGACTTGAACATGTCATGGAAAGATACCTCAAACATATTTATCATCTCTTATAAAACTGACAAGACAACCTATGTCTCAAGATTCTCCTTTTATTTCTTTAGGTTCTCTATTCTCTGCTTCATGCCTCTAATACCTAGTTTAAGCTGAGTTGAATGAGCATCAGCTAGTCCTTCTATGTCCTCCTCATGAATTTGGTTATCACCAGGTCCTTGACCTCAAATGGGAGTTAAACCAATAAATGGTTCAACCTTCTGGAATGTGAACTCCTTACTTCCAACCATTATTTTTTTGGTGGATAACCTTTCCAATCATGTTGTTCTTGGATTGAATTGCACACTGACTGATGACTCTATGATGTTTGGAGGCTCAGGAGTCTCCACTTGTGTACTGCTTGAGGGTTTAGGAGTGTTCATCTATGTTTCACTTGATCCTTTAGAGGCAATTATTCTTCTCTCTTCCTCTTCTTTCATCAAATCCAATATCCATGGCTTGATCTCATCATGAACATCAATGTAGACTATTTGGGTCATGGCCCATGAGTGGGATAAATTGGGAATATTTTGTATCTTCTCATAAATGATCCTTGTAGGTATAATTGGCCCATGAATGGGATATTCATCACTGAACAAGTTGACCTCACTCACGGGGTGGGTGAAGGTCAACTTGGGCTTATTTTTTCCAACTAGGACCAATGCCAACTCAAATTTCCTTTTGTGTAAGGGTGCTACTAGAACTAGGTCCAAAGCAACTTCCTTCCCCTTGCCTTGTTCTACTTCCTCAGCCTAGGCTTTAGGTTCCTTAGTTTATTCTTCTTATTCATCTAACCCATATGCCTCAGCAAGCACTTTGAAGGCATCCTCCACTATCTCACTAGGTTCTAATGCAATAATATCCAGGAACTCTATTGGAGACTCTATCCTTTTAGGTGGGGTTGAAGATGATCCCCCTTCACCATGTCTCTCTTCTAATTTCTCTTTCCTAGTTCCTTATTCAACTTGTGCTTGGGTCTATTATTTTCCAACTTGTGGCTATTCTGGAGGGGGCCTAGAGGATGGTCCAGGAAACAAGTGATATTGCAAGGGCCCCATCTGCCATATCTCACCCAGTGGCTTGTCACCTCCCCTAGCCAACCTGGGCTTCAACTTAATGTTATGTTTCTTTAACCTGGCCAACATATCTATGAAATTGGGGGCCATGATGTACATGTCATAAATACCTAACCTATGTTCATAGGGGTAATTTATTGTTCTTTATTTTGAATGCTCAGTGACCCTATTATGAGGGTCCCATTGTCTCAGTTCATCTAGTTGCAAGTTGAATGAGCCCCTATGTCTGGAAATAACATTCACATGCTCCCAATTTCGTAACACAATTATGTTGATGGTCAAAGTAAAAGGGTAAACGAACCCTTTCCTTTTCTGCTTGCACACACCATTTATACCATGAAGAAGTCGATACACAATCTCTTGTTCTATCAATTTGGTTGGCACATGGACTGGTAGTTTTAAGTGTTGAACTAAGGTTCCTTCAATTCTTATCATTATGCAATTTGAATACAACTATATTTACTCTATTAAATCCATGTATTTATTAACCAAGGGGCTGAGCCTACTTATGGGGATCCCTATGATGGTTTCCACTAGAGTTGGATAAACACAATCACAAATAAATTACATGTTGTGTCTGTATTTGAATATGTGTAGCTTGGAATAATGATGGGAAATAATATGCCTACCCTTAGGTGAACAATTCTTGATGTCAAGGATCTTGGTGGAGGCTAATAAGGCATCAAGCAGATAGGACATCATGAAGAAGTGGTAAGTGGTTTTCTTCTTTATAGCTATGAATTACTACTTTAGGTAAATGTTAATTATTTCATCAATTGGGGAGTGAGCCCTTTTATACCATGAAATAGACATAAGGCACCCAAATTTTATTGACAGAGGTTATGGAAGAGGCTCCAAATAACCTATTCAGCAAAGTCATGATTATCCTAATCCCCTCCCTGAATTAGATAATTGGGACTTTCTTATGGGTTCCTGGATTACTTGGTTCCCAATAAGAAGCCAGGAGGCAAGGACTGTGTTTAATTTATTCTTACCAGTCCATTCTCTAACGATTGGCAAGTCTCCCTGAGGATTATACAATTTATAGTATTTTTCAAAATCAAGAGGGGAAAGATATGCAATTCTTCTAAAACTATGTTCATGAATTATCCAATCTTATTCAATTCTATAATCCATGAAAATAGGAGCAAGGACATTGATGTAGTGTAATACTTTAGGTTTCGTAGAAACATAGTGGAGACAAGCCATTTAGATGGAGACCGGGTCATTATATCTCTGATTAATGGTGGAATTTTTATGTTCCTCCATTATAAGAGCTTACATCTCCTCAATGGTCCAAAGGAGTTCACACTAGTTCCTATTCTTGGTGTCTAATGCTATAGTATCCAGGTCCGTATCCTTAAATACTCTTCCTTCATTGTATGAAGCTAAATATAACTCAGTTTCATCTCTCTGTTGTTGTCTTCGAGCTGCCATAGATGTGTGACTTGTAAATTGATCACTAATGGATTGCAAGTAATCTCTAATTCAACTTGTTCTCATTCAAACATCAATTCAATTCTTCCTGGCTTAACTATGATCAACTTGAGTTTGAATTAGGGATTTTATGGATGCTAGGGTTTATATGAAGCTTTAATGGTGATGGCTACTTGGACATAGGTTCATTTGTGTCTCAAATCTGATTTAGACTCTTGCTTTTAAATGGTTACCTTTTTGAGCACACAAAATCTTTAGTTTTGTCATTTTGTGCTTGTGTGGTGCCTATGTGGCATCCATTTAGAAAATTTCATGATATTTTTCATAAATGCCTTAAAGGAATTAGTCATTGTCCTTTAAAATTCTACTTTTGATTCACACCATTGGATCTTTGTTCAAGGATCAACATGGACCATTGATCATGATCCTAGGGTTTGATCACCATTAGTTATTTTATGTTTGGCCCTACGATTGTACCACTTAACACATTCTTGGGCCTTTTAAGCTTTATATTATGTGCAATGAATATGTGCTTTCCATGTGTCAATTTTATGGGCCTTCGGGGATCTATTAAATAGTTTGTGTTGATTGTGCTCTATTTGATCAGCTTGCTCTGATTAACCGTGAGCCATTGACCTGTAAGGTGTATGAGATTTAATTATCATCAAGACATAGGAAGGAACTTAGGCTAAATACTTTGGGTTAAAGTCTATTTCATGTTAATAAACAAGACATATAATTTAGGCTAAAATATATGAAGCTAAGTTTTAGAGCACATGCAAAAGGGGCCTAAATAATAAAAGGACCAAGTGCTACGTTTTAACCTAGGGTTTTATCATGTTAATAAACATGATAAAACTTTAGGTTAAAATATTTTACACTAATTTATAGGCCATAAGGACCTATAAAAACAAGACCTATTATAAGTCTTTAGCCTAAGGTTTATTACATTAAAATAAATGCAATTGGAACTTAGGATATAGACTTAGACTAAGTCCATGTCTACACATATTTAGACCACAAGGTTGCTTTATCATTTGAAGTCCAAAGATCCTAAGTGTTTGAATATCTTTCAAGGGGTCCCATTGATTTCCAATACAAATAACAAACTTTAGCCATGTTTGCAAAGAATATTCATGTGTCCAAGTAATATATTTGATGAGCCTAAATTTGACAGTCTCACAAACATCAATGACAACCTCACAGTCATCAAATGACGGTCACGAGAACGTCAATTTTAAGTTCAAGAATAATTGGGTTTGATGAGCCTAAACTTAACAGTCTCATGATCATCAAATTATGGTCATGAGAACATCAATTTTAAGCTCATGAAGTCCCTTTGGTCCATAGATCCTAGGTCTAATATGCTTTGTCCAATCATTTGGTCTTGACTAGGCACAAACTGTTGATTAATATCTAGGTAGATGCACACCATTGGTTCCTATAATCATAAAAGAGAGCAAGTTAATTCAGGACCATGTCCTAAAAATTAGACTAAGACAAAAGCCTAAGTCGATAAGTATAATAAAGTAAGTCTCTTTGAATATTATGGTCATAGCCTAAGGTTTTAGCCTAAGGTTCCATTGTATTAAAAAATATACAATGAACCTTAGGATAAAATCTTAGGTTAAGTCCAAATTTTAATGCACGGATCCCATTTTTTATCAAGCTCAAATGCAAGAGTACCACATGGAAGCTCCATGGGGCTCCTGAGATTGTGAAGTTTTAGGGCCATATTCACTCCATTGGATCTACTCTGTGTGAGTAATAGTGGACCGTCAATCTTGATCTAAATACTTGCACCTGATTGGCTTAAGATTATATAGTAAAAGGAGATCCCTTTAAACTTGAGGATGATCTCACACTATTAAATCATGGATCATGCTTGAGCGTGGATCATCGATCATGCTCCTGGTGATCATGTGGGATTAGTCTGATGGATCAAGGCTTTAAGTTCATCATGCTTCCAATGCTTTGTTAGATTTTTCCTCGTGATGAAGTGAGAGCTGTTAGATTTGCATAGAAGTGAGGTGCTTAGGTTAGGATGTGGGTCAATATAGCAACTTAGGCTAAAAGTTTAAGACTAAGGTCTCATTCATATTGAAAAATATGAATAGGGCCTTAGGGTTAAGACTTTAGGCTAAGTATATGATAAGGGGGACCATGCTAAGATAAAAGACCCTATAAACATAAACATTAGACTGCATTAAAAAAATAGGGAATATAAGGGGGAAAATAAAAGAGGGCCAAGCATGAATTTTAGGCTAAAGTCCAAAGTTTATTCAAAATGCTCCCACCAAATCTGTTCCTACCAAAATTGAATTTGAATCAAAGGTCTAAGCTAGAGTTTGTTGAAGGTAGGTTTCATCACATGAATCAAACTGTGAGATCTTACAGACCAAAGGCTGGCAAAACCTTGAATGAGGATAAGACCGTGAACATCTTAGTAAGATCCAAACAAGGAGCTCCATGAAAATTGCAACTTAAGACATGAGGGTCAACTGTTAGCAACATTATGCAAGGTTAAAATAAAACCATGAAAAAATGGGCTAATTTTATCAGGCATGGGTGATCTTCAAATTCTAATAAAGTACAGGATATCAAAATTTTAGTGTTAAGGTTCAAAGTAATCACTAGGGTCCCCATTTTCAGAAATAGGGGTATGTTGACCTCAACAAATGGTGATTTTTGAGGGAAACATAGCAAAATGTTAGAAATTAGAGAATCTAGGTTAGACAAATAACTATGTCATTTATCCCACTTGATTAATGCCATTATCAGTATTAGTTCATGGTTGAAATAAACCTTACACACATATAATTAGAATCAAACATTGAGATATAACCATGCTCTGTGTGTGCTTTGATTCCACTTATTGTTTGCCAATGGGATTCAGGGGACAACTTCCAAGTTTCATGCCTTTATTTATTAACACTGACTTGGAGCATGTTTAGATATTCATTAATAATCATGCTTCTAGTTCAGGGAAGGCTTGGGCATTGCTCTGCTTCCAGCTAGGCATCCATAGCACCGATAAAGATGCATTTGGTTTCACTCATGACCTTGATCCACTACCATTCAGGCATCCATAGCCCTGGTGGAGATTAACAAAATCACCTATGCTCAAAAAGCCTTTTAATTTTGCAATAAGTTAATGTTTTTGTATTTTTAGATCTTTTAGGATTTTCAACATAGGTTGGGAACTAGGGTAACCAAGTTCAAGGATTCGGTTAAGTGTTTGATCCTTATATAATCACCTATGGTTGAAACCTTTGTCCTAGGCAAGGATTTTTTTTAAGTGTAAGCATGACTATGCCTTAATCGATTAAGCTTTCATCATATAAGTGCAAATCTTCTTAAAACCAAATTTAGGTCAAGATATTGTTTTAAGGTCTTATAGAATAGTTAGCTTTTCCATTAGCCTTTACCAGATTATTCAAATCATAACATTAAGATTATGTCTCAAATCCATGGTCAACATATGCATGAGGTATATACCCACATTTTTAAACTTTTGGATTTCAAGCAAACTAAGGAACTTTGAGTTAAGGGTTGTCCAAAAGGACTTATTAGAAACAAGGAACAAAGCAACAAGAAACAAACACACAATAAAAAGTAAAAAAGTAGGAATAAAAAGAGAAGCAAACAAATATATTCATATTTATGTACAAACAAGGGACATGAAGGAAAGAGCTGAAGGAAACTAACTAGCATATCTACATTAAATACAACCACCTTACAGATTTACTCCATGAAGACCCCAGGAGGAGCAGTAGAGAAGTAATGTTTGAGATGCTACCCATTGGTGGGAAGTGTGAACTTTGATCCTTATATATCTTTTAGCTATAAGGTGTTATCTCCAAGTGTATCTATAATCTAATAGGGGCCAATCCATAGAGGTGTGAACTTGCAATGTTTGCCCTTAGGTTCATATGCTTTATTCCAAAGATGAACCAAGTTTCTTTGTTTGAACACCTTGATCGTTGATCTCTTATCAAACCACTTCTTCATAGTGGTTTGGTGCCTGCTAAAGTTAGAAAAATCTTCTTCTCTTGCATCTTCCATTTAAAAAATGTCCAACAGCCTTAAATTTGCAAATCCTTAATCTTTCTCCATATACTCTAGTATAAACTTGTAAGTTGGTAGCTTGAGTGTGATGGGGAATATGGGTTCCTGGACATACACCAACAAGAAAGGAGATGCTTTAAGAGCCTGCTTAACACTTGTTTTGTCTGCCCAAAGGGCATACTTGGGAAGCTTATGCCATGTTCTAGGTTTGTCTGTAGTAGACTTCTTAATGACTTTCATCAAGTTCTTGTTCATTGATTCATATACCCCATTACCTTGAGGGTAATGGTTGAATGAGAACTTGAGGATAATATTATTATCATATTCCCATTCTATCATCTCTATGGATATGAATGCTAAACTATTGTCATATACCAAAGAGTCTGAAGTCTCAAATCTGGTACATATGTTTTCTTCTAAAAACTCGATCAATTCTTCTATCTTGCATTATTTGGTGGTTACTGCTTCAGTCTATCTAGTGCAATAGTTAGTAGCTATCAAAACATACTTGCGACCTTTTGATGAGTTGGGGTTGATTACCCCTATAAAGTCTAGTCCCCATTGAGAAAAAGGTTTGTCAACCATGACAAGTTGCAAAGGCATTGTTGCCTTTAGATCCTTAATGTTGAAGATCTGGTATGAATGGCATTCTCTTACATGCTTATGAGTGTCTTTGAAGATGGTGGGACAATAATAGCCAGCCCTAAAGATATTATGATCTATGGTTCTCCCAGATGGATGCCCACTTCCTAGATTTTCATAAAAAGTACTCATTACCTTAGTAGCTTCTTCCTTGGAAACACATCTTCGGTATACACTTTCAAAGTTCTTTCAGTATAGGAATCCATTTTTGATCAGGTAGTGGGTTGCCTTGAGTTTTAGATCTCTTCTCTAATCCCTAGTTAGTCCTATAGGACAAGTTCCATTGATTAGTAAATGAATGATAAGATCATACTAGTCATTAGGTTGAAAATTATGTTGATCAACCTGCATGATATTTAGCTTGGGGTTAGTATTGGTATTCATTTGAATTAGACCTTGACATCTTACCTATTTTGTAGTTTTCATCTCTATGTCATATTATTGAAGAACAAACATCCACTTACCTCTTTGCTCTCCAATTTCACATTGGCTCAATATTAGCTTAGTGGCTGGATCTTGTAAAATGACATGCACTTTATTCCTAAGAATGTAGTGCCTAAAATTTTTAACTAATTTAACTAATGCAAAGGCTTGCTTATCAATCAAAGGGTAATTTAACTTAACATTTTTCAAGTTAGTACTTATAAAATCAATTGGTTGGTCAGATCCTTCTATTTTTTGAGTTAAAAGAGCAATAATAGTGTGGTCAAAAGAAAAAGAGTAGAGGTAGAAATCCTTTGAAAAGTTTGGACTTATCAAGACTGGAGCTTGGCTGATTGCTCTTTTGGTGTCTTCAAAGGCTTTCTTGGATTTCTCATTCCATGAGACTTTATCATCCTTATTTATCATATCATTCAATGGTTTGACAATCTCTGCAAATCCAAAAATGTATTTTCTCATAAAGTTTATTTTACCAAAAAATGATTTTAATTCTTTTTTACTATTGAGAGGCTCTATCTTTGATATAGCTTCCACTCTTTCAGGATCTATGGAAATTCCATCTTTAGTGATGCAAAAAATGCTCTTCTTAGGGTTAAGCGAGATCCCATACCTTCTGCACCTTTCAAATCCCTATTGTAAATATGTGAAATCATTTTCCCTGTTCTTAAAAAAAATAGTTAGATCATCCATGTAAATTATTATGCACTTACCAATCAGGCTTTGGAAGGCATGGTCCATGGCCCTTTGAAAAATGGTCCTTGTGTTTATTAGTCCAAAAGGCATTCTTTTGTACACAAAGGTACCCCACTTAGTTGTGAATGTTGTCTTCATTCTATCTTCCTTGTCTACAAACACCTGATTGTATCTTGAAAAACCATCAAGAAAAAACATCATGGCTGATCTAGAAAAAAATTGTGTTACTTGGTCAAGAGAGGGGAGAAGATAATTATCCATTTTAGATGCTTTATTGAGATTTATAAAGTCAATACATAGTCTAATTTCATCATTATTTTTTGTAACTGGCACCAAATTGGCAACTCAGGTAGAGTGCCTAATAGTAAATATAATTTTGGCATCTAATAATCTCTTGACTTCTTTGAAGATTATGGGTTCTAAGACAAGATTTACAAGTCTTTGTTTTTGCCTAAAAGGTTTACAATTATCTTTGAGAGGTATAGTATGGGTGATTACTCTTGGGTCAATGGTCTTCAAGTCATCATAAGACCAAGCTATGACATCTTTGTATTTTGACAACTCCTTGGCTCTCTTGTTTTCAATGCTAGTGTAGGCTTTTCCAATGTTAACCAGCTAAGATTGGTCTTGAGGTCCAAGATCAACTGCATTGTAATATTTTCCACTTACTTTGGGAATCTTAGAAGATTTAACTAGTTTATCTTGATCAAAAAACCTTTTCAAGGCAATCATTCCCTTGGGGTTTTTGTTTTCATTTAGCTGAATGTCTTTTCCAGCCAACTTGTTCTCAAAGGTGGTCTCATTAGCTTCATCAATGATCTGAGCCTCAAATGCTCCTAAATTAGTTATGAAGTTCAATATTTTTTGGTCATCACTAAAGACCTACAAATGGTTCACATTGTCCAAGATAAAAGGGAAAGGTATCAACTCAAAACTAAAGTTTGGTGAATCTTGGTTAGGCATAAGATTAGCTGTAGTAGAGTTAAGCTCATCAATAACTTTATTTTACTGGCTAGGGATAGAAATGATATTGAAGGCATCAAAAGATTTTATAAGGTCCCAAACTCTAAATTTGTACCTCTTGAGGTATGACAATTTGCATTGATACTTGCTTCTTACTTTATTTACTAGTAGTTCTAAATCACCATAAACTAGTAGTTCCTTGACTTTATTTTTGATGGAAAATTGGAGACATAAGATGAGGGCTTCATATTCTATAAGGTTATTGGTGCAAGGAAATTGGAGTTTATAAGAATCATGATATTTTTTACCAACAAGGTCGTTAGAACAATGCCTACTCCAAAATCTAGATTTACACCTAGCCCCATCAAAATATAATTTCCATAAACCAGGCACACCATTAGAAGCTTTAGGATCACATACCTTGGCAGTTTATATGGCCAAAATCCCTAAATTAGAATCAATTATGTTGACCCTTTCATTGACAACATTATACTCAATAATCATGTGTTTCATTCTTGGCTCCCTTTCAACTCTGATCTAATTGGAAACTCCCTTCCAAGGTAGTCATAGGTGTGAACAGTTTGTGGACATATATCTATTTAAAGATTTTGTCCATTCTATATTTAAAATCAATCCATATGTATTAGGGATATCTACTACTTAGATATCTATAAATTGTTGGACCTTTGGCTCATAAGCCAATTGCATGTGGATATTTAACAATTATCCAACCACCTTGACCCTATACTTATCTAATTGGATGATAACCCTATCAAACTTAATGGGGGTCAAGCCAAATTGTTTACAAACACCTAAAAGCATAATATTTGTAGAGGCACCAAAATCTAACAAATAATTATGCAAGTTCTTACCGAACATTTTGAATATAAGTAAGAAGGGTGGAGAATTTGTTTTAGTTTTATACATAGCTACATTGGTACTATCAGTCTTGGGAATATTTCTATATTTTTTGGACAAGGGTTCCAATAATAGATCTCTTTACTCTATGATTTATGTCAATTCATGCAAGGTAATATTAGTTTTAATTTTCTTCATGTTCTCTACAATATTATAACCAGTCTTATTGGAAGAATTAGAAGTATCAGTGCTAGGTTTAGAAGTAATTCCCTTTGGAGGATATGGATTATTGTTTGAAGTGGTATCTAGAAGAGTACCGAAGTTGTTTGGAGGAGTAGAAGTAGTCAAAGACTGCCTCTATTCTCTATTCCTTAGAGGATATATCTTCTTCAAGAAATGTTGGAAGACATGAACTTCTTCAGGAACATCATCAAGTTCATTGTCTTCTTGGAATGGAAATCAAACATTTCCACCATGAAGGTTTGGTCAATAGGCTTGGATCCTAAAGTACCTACACCATTGTCTTTGTTAGGCACTACCTTAGAAGTGTCCAAATCTTCTTGGAATGTTCAAAAGCTTTACAAAATTTAATGCAATAAATCTCACCATGTTTAGCAGTACAATTGACGCTATAATAATTAGGGAAAACAATATCAATAAGATTAATATCCATAGTATTTTTTTTATAATATGGTTCATTATTATTATTGTTATGGAAACTATCATTATTAAATATATTATTGGGCCTATTGAACCTTTGGAAAGAGAAGTTTCTACTAGAAATTTCTCTAGTATTACCAACTTGTTTTTGTAGCTGAAGTAAGTCAGTGCTCAGTTTTTGAATCATTTTTAGAATGGACTTATTCTCAATTTTGGGGGTTTTTGAATTATGAACCTGGTTTTTATTGGTACTAGTAGATGGTACTAAGGCCCTTTGATCATTAGCATTAAATCCATCGGTATCAGGGTCATTCAAGAACCCCAAATTTTGATTGGGAGCAGCATGTCTTAGAGGTGATTGATTCAGATTTGGGAGTTAGTTGAGAGAAAACACATTTTTGTTATTATTTTGAAAGACATTCAAGGTAGGCATATGTGGATTTACATTGGGAACAAAGTAGGCCATCTATCCTTGAGGTTGCATTTGGTCATTAATGATCACAACCTCAACATAAGTTAAAGCTAGTGTGTTCATCGGAACTATAACCCTCTTTATGAATACTGAGATCATGGGATCAAGAACATCTTTATAGATTTCCAAAGTCAATCCCTGATCGAGTTTATAAGGGTCAATGGTTTTGTTGTACATCTTTTGGAACCTAGAATTGAAAGCTCTTATAGGTTCTTTAGCATCCATTTTTAGGGTCATAAATTACTGGTATAGGATACACGGGCTAATTATTTTGCCAAACTGGTCAATGAAGATGTTGTTACACTCATTCCAAGTGGAAATGCAATTGTTAAGCAGATTAAGGAACTGCTCATATGTAGCATTTTTATATTTAAAAGGGAAAAACCTACACGCTGCATCCTCATGAGTTACATTCAACAATCTTAATGCAACCTTAAATGATTTAACATGTTCTTATGCTATTGCAATACCACTAGGACTAAAAGTTGGAAAATATTTTTCAAGATTGTGAGGAAGGTCATGAATTTCACCTTGTAAATTGATAGGAGAGCTTCCTAACTAGGCCACACCTTGATGAAGGCTGAATGCAAGAGTACTTTGGAGTGGTGAAGCTGGAAAAGACCTTGAATGCTTGTGTCTACCTTTGCTTCGTCTGGCTCTCCTATGGACTTGCAAATCAAGTAGAGGCTCTCTTGTCTTAGAGTGTGACCTTGTCTATATTCTTGGTAGTTTTAGCTTGAGAACATTGGATCCTATTTGAGATACGATGTGTTAACTCAACCTTTACAAAGAACATGAATCAAATTTGCACATTAAGCTAATCTTGTAAAGATATATGTAAAGAAAGCAAAGGGCATCAAATTTTAACTAAGTTAGCTCAAATATGTGTCCAATTATGCATATATGATCAATATTTACAATTATAAGCTCCAATGAACCTAGATTTCTGGAAGATCTGTCAATCTTTGGTCAAAACAAGCTATTCTAACCTCAAATACTATGGATTCTCATATCTTAATTTATCTTTACCAAAACAAAGCATCTAACTTAAAAGAACTTTGATCTTTGTCTAAAGGAAGCACAAATATGGGTCAAAAACCATAAAGATCAATGATATTTACACTTTAGATTAAAAAATTATGCAAATGTGGAAAGATACCACCACCCTTTGATCAAAACACACTAAAGCTAGCAAAGATCCAACAAATTAACAAAGAGGCCCTCCTTCTAGCACCATCAGTGCTTGTCCTATTGATGCCCCTAAGTGTATCAGAAGTGCTCTTAGTGTTTAAATAATGCTTCTCATTTTAGAATCTTGAGAATTCAGAGCATTAGAAGAAGGTTTTAGTAATCTAGTTACTTGTGGTGAAATAGAGGCAGAGTAAATTAAACTATTCCATAAATTTATATTGATTGGTGGTTTGGAGCTATCATGGTCCTTAATATATGCCAATTTTGAAGAATCTATGTTGATGTTAGTGAATTATGATCAAATTTTTATACTAAAGACTAACCTAAGTGAATTTTTATAGTGGGATTTAAACTAGAGTGATTTAGTCAAAAAAATAAGCAAAAGGAAGGGTAGGGTAGAGAGAAAGTATGTGATTGCTGATCTTTGCCTCAAACATCATGACAAGGTTTTACTTTCAACTAAACATGCATTTAAAAAATATATAATATGAAATAACATATGCTTGAATCCCACCATACACTAAGTGAATATCTGAAGAAAGCATGAAATAATGCAAGTATGAACTAACTTTGCCTTAAAGGTTTACTGATGCATTCGAATAGCATTTGCTCATCCTAATTGTTGAGTTGTGGAGCTAAAAGCTTCAACTCTTTGAAAACTAAAGGAACAGAAGGTTGCTGAGATCCAGGAGCACCGACGTCGGCAGCAGGATCGATGTCGGTTGTGACCAGTGCAGAAGGCCACCGACGACGGTAGGAAGTCGGCCGACGTCGGCAGAACCAGACTAGCAGGGACCGGCGTTGGTCACCTGTGTGTTCCAGAACTGCTTCGTTACATGGATAGTTAGTTAAGTGAATGAAGTGTTTGCACGTAAAGGCCAATTAGAGTCTTTGGCTGCAAGGATAATTGTCTAAATTAAGAGTCTAAGTTATTGTTTAACTCTGGGATCTATTTATAGACCCATTGGCAATGTATTGTATAAGAATAAGATAAGGAAGGCAAGGAAGTTCCTTCTAAGTGTAAGATCATTGAGTTGCAGGTTGTTGCAAGCTCATAGGAGATCTACATGTGTGAGTATGGTCTGTTGAATTGCAGGTTGCAAGTTCATGGGAGATCAACTTGAAGTACTATAGAGTGCTTGGTGAACTGGCACGGTTATTAATGACTAGTTGGAGAGGTGAACACCAATTCTGTTTGTGAGTTGGTTGTTGGGACCATTTTTTGTGTAGGAGAGTGTTGTAGAAGAATTACTATACACTTGAGGTGTGGGAAGCCTCTGTAAGGTGAAAGAGTGTGGCAGCTCTTTGTTGTATTCTTTTCTGTAAAGTGTTAATACAAGATAGTGTATTGTCTCTCATATTCTGTGCTATTGGTGAATTCTAGTTACTTGTATTTCTGGTTATTTCCGCATTTATAATTGCTTATATTTGGTAATCATACTGTGCTCTTTCTGAGGAGCAAGATCCTAACAAAGTGGGATCAGAACAGGTGTTGTGTTTGTGATCCCCCAACAAAGTGGTACCTGAGCATGTTTGTTGCTCCAGGTGCTTGAAAAGTGGTATCAGAGCTGTTGGTTGGGATACTAACAGATTGGATTATATCTGGTTAGTGTGGTTTGATTACAGGTTACTCACAAGGTTTCTATTTGAGTGGGAGTTGAGCAATGGCAGAAGACAGTAAGCTACGAATGGAAAAGTTTAATGGCAAGAACTACCAATTGTGGAGGATGTAGGTTGAGGATTATCTGTATCAAAAAGATTTGTACTTACCGTTGGGAGGGTTAATTGCAAACCCTCGGATATGAAAGATGAATAATGGGAGGTTCTTGATCGGAAGGCTCTGGGATCTATTAGATTGAGTCTTGCATCATCTGTGATTTCCAGCTTATCACAGTGTAAGACAATGGTGGAGTTGATGGAATCTTTGGCAAATTTATATGAAAAACCCTCAGCTTCTAATAAGGTATTTCTTATGAAGCATTTATTTAATTTGCAAATGTTGGAAGGTGGATCTATACATAGCCATCTTAGTGATTTCCATGGTTTGGTAAACCAGTTAAGTTTAGTCAATATTGTATTTAATGATGAAATTAGAGCTCTCTTAATCTTGTGTTCATTACCTGAAAGTTGGGAAGGTTTGGTAATGGTAGTTTCTAACACTGTGTCTCCTTCAAAAGTCTTAAAAGTGGATGATGTTATGAGTGTGATCTTGAATGAAGAGATACGCAGGAATAGCACAGGTGAATCATCAGGAAATGCTTTGAGTGTTGAAGGCAGAGGAAGGCAAAGAGAAAAGATAGAGCATGGGAGATCAAGGTCCAAGATAGGCAGAAGATCCAAGTCTAGGTATGGCAGAATAACCTGCTGGAAGTGTGGAAAGCAAGGGCACTTAAAGAGAGATTGCAGATCAGGTGAAGATCAGCATGAAGGACATGAAGAAGTAGATGTTGCAGATTACGCTGCACGAGATGCTCTGGTATGTTCTTTGGATAAAGTAGAATCTTGGGTTTTAGATTTTGGTGCCTCTTGTCATGCATCCCCACATAGGGAATTTTTTCATGAGTATGTCCAGGGAGATTTTGGAGAAATTTATGTAGGGGATGGTAAGCCTTGTCAGATTGTTGGTAAAGGGAAAGTGAAGCTGAAACTGCAGACAGGTAACACATGGGTGTTAAAAGAGGTCATGCATGTCCCAGTTCTGGAGCAGAATTTGATTTTTGTTAGAAGTTTGGGTGATGAGGGTTGCATAGTAACTCTCACAACAGACTCTTGGATGGTTACCAAGGGGACACTTGTTGTAGCTAGAGGTAAGAAAGTAGGTACGCTTTATCTATCTACTTGTATTACTGACTCTCTTTCTGGGTTATCTACTTTAGCTGTAGATTCAGAGATGTGGCTTGATAGGCTTGGTCACATAGATAAGAAGGAGATGCTTGTTCTTGAGTCAAAGGATATGCTTTCAGATTTGGAAGGTATGGATCGTGGTTCCTGTATGCAGGAGAAGAAGGTGACATTTCTTGAGGAATCTAATGTTAGTGACAAGAACAAGAAAGCCTTGGTTTTCAAGGAGAAGGTGATGGACAGAGTTCAGCACAAGATGCAGAAGAATTCTGAGTAGAGCAAGGGTGTTTTGGAGAAGGATTTGATCCAAAAAGAGCTCACAGAAAAAAGTTAGGTCTCACTAGAGAAACACAGAGACCGACGTCAGTAGGAAAATTAGTGTCGGCATCCAGACAGGGACCGACATCAGCTATGTGTAGCCCAACATCGGTGACTCAGGGCAGATATCGATCGGCGTCGGCCAGGGGAAATCGACGTCGGCAAGGAGGCAGTCGCAGGGAACCGACATCGGTCGGGTGCAGACTGAGATGTGACCGGCATCGATTACTGAGACAAATTTTGGGTGGACAGCAAGCTGTCAAGGGAGGACTAAAGGTGTAAGTAAGTTCCTAAATTCATCATTTCCCTTCTTTACACTACCTGTTGCTCACTTATGGCATAGGACCAGGAAGTTATTGAAGAAGCAGAACAGGTAGATCTAGGAAACAGTGGGAGCTTGGCATGGATGAGGATGTGATTCCTTGGAGCAGAACCAAACAGGTGTTTTGGGTAGAGTGGCCAGCTGGAAGTAAGCACTGAAAGATGAATGGATGTTTAGGATGAAGAAGAGCAGAAATGGATATGTGAGATGGAAGATCAGGGTATATGGTCTTGTATTAGCTGCAGGGCAATGGAGGTTTGATCATTGTGTTTCTCTTTACCAGGTTGGATAATATTAGCTACATTATCCTATTTCTGTATGATGTGCTTGTTGCAGGGTTACATATACAGGTATTGCTAAACTAAAGGTAAAGCTAGTTCAGGTGTTTGTCATGGAGAATCTGGGAGCAGCAAGATTCTTTGGCATGAGTGTATTCTAGAGACATGGTAGGACATATGTTGACTTTGTTTCAGGATGATTGTGTGAGATCGGTTAGCACGCCGATGGTTGGACAGTTCTTAAAACAGGTGTCTTGATTCACATAATGAGGTTGAGTGCATGGTATGTACTAAACCTGAGTTTTCCCAAGCAGTGGGAGTTGTCACAAGTTGGAGCCAATCTGAGAGAGAACCATTGGAGGACAGTTCAGTGGATTCTTACAGGGACTAGCAATAGGTGCACATGTTATGCAAGTTCAGGTTATTTTCTACATGGTTTGTAGATGTGGATGTGGCAGGTGATTTGGATGACAAGTTTTGCACCGTGGGATTTGTGGTGGTTGGTCTTCAAGAGTGATCTTGAGGAGGGATACAAAGCCAAGGGAACAAACTACATGGAGTACAGGTACAGGTACAGGTTGTAGCTATTTATCTCCAAGTGGGAGATTGTTCAGTTGTGGAGCTAAAAGCTTCAACTCTTTGCAAACTAAAGGAACAGAAGGTTGCTGAGATCCAAGAGTACCAGGGTTGGCAGCAGGACTGACGTCGGTCGTGACCAGTGCAGAAGGCCACTGGCGATGGTAGGAAGTCGGTCGACGTCGGCAGAACCAGACTAGCAGGGACCGGCATCGGTCACCTGTGTGTTCCAAAACTGCTCGTTACATGGAGAGTTAGTTAAGTGAACAAAGTGTTTGCATGTAAAGGCTAGTTAGAGTCTTTGGTTGCGAGGATAATTGTCTAAATTAAGAGTCTAAGTTATTGTTTAACTCTGGGATCTATTTATAGACCCATTGGCAATGTATTGTATAAGAATAAGATAAGGAAGGCAAGAAAGTTCCTTCTAAGTGTAAGATCATTGAGTTGGAGGTTGTTGCAAGCTCATAGGAGATCTACATGTGTGAGTATGGTTTGTTGAATTGCAGGTTGCAGGTTTATGGGAGATCAACTTGAAGTACTATAGAGTGCTTGGTGAACTGGCAGGGTTATTACTGACTAGTTGGAGAGGTGAACACCAATTCTATTTGTGAGTTGGTTGTTGGGACCATTTTTTGTGTAGGAGAGTGTTGTAGAAGAATTATTGTACACTTGAGGTGTGGGAAGCCTCTGTAAGGTGAAAGAGTGTGGCGGCTCTTTGTTGTATTCTTTTATGTAAAGTGTTAATACAAGATAGTGTATTGTCTCTCATATTCTGTGCTATTAGTGAATTCTAGTTACTTGTATTTTTGGTTATTTATGCATTTATAATTGCTTATATTTGGTAATCATATTGTGCTCTTTCTGAGGAGCAAGATCCTAACAAAGTGGGATCATAACAGGTGTTGTTCTTGTGATCCCCCAACAAAGTGGTATCAGAGCATGTTTGTTGCTCTAGGTGCCTGACACTAATGCAGATTAGATAAAATGAAGCAAAGTATAAGAACATTCAACTAATCCAACATCAACACAAATTAGAAACCTTATATCAAATATGCACATTTATAATTTATAGAAACTAGTCAAATTCAAGACATAGAACAAGCAATTGAGAGAGAAGCCATGTAATAATTGATACGAACAAATTTGGACAAACTTTTTAGTATTCCTTACTTATATTAATTTCTCAAAAGTATACAAGTTTTAGCTCAAAACTCCCCCTCGACACCAAAAATGGTGATACTACCTTTATAGGAGACCTAAGTAGTATACCGATCAGTCATGAGATTACAAATATACAAAGATAAGGACAACTATCCTTTTACACAATTCTAGATTACATTTCCTTTTCAAAAGTGGATTAACCTATAAGAAAATATGCTAACAAACTAGCATATGATTTTACAAAAGACTATTCCACTTTCCAATATTACAAAACTTTACATAGAATGAAATATCACTAATTAACTAATGGGACCTAGGCTGAAGGGATACCTTGTTGCTCTTACAGGATCTTCATGGCTCTTTGATGTTGTTCACTGACTAGCTCCAAATTGATAGATGGATTCAAGAGATACTCATCCTCTTGGTCTACTAAGTCATTAAAATTTATATCATTTCTGGCCATAGCTTCCTTGATGCTTCTTACTTGAAGAATCTTCTCCTCTATAGTCAGGATCATGCCCATGACCCTACTATTGTCATTCCAAAATTGGCCCACACTTTTTATCCTGACCTCTTGCATAACTAGGGTGACCTTATGCTTATACTTATGATCCCCAATGATGCCCAAGGAGCTAAGTATGGTAGGATTAGTAATCATTGTACTAAAAAGTTGTTCAATCCTACCTATCAATTCTTGATCATCCCTCATGAGCCTCTCCAAGTATTTTAACCATGCACTTAGGTCATAGATTTTTTATACATTATTCCCATAATTGAATTTAGATGGGCCAAGCTAATGGTCATGAACCCAAGAATTTGACCTTCAACCAGTATGTTGATCAACTCTTTCATTTGGTCTCTTGAATTTTTCCATTTGGTTAATAAACCCTTGGCTAATTCATCCTAGTGAGATAAACGACTCTACCTTGTCTTCATTTCTTTTATGGAATTGAAAATGTCATGGAAAGATGCCTCAAACATCTTTATCATCTCTTCAAGAATTGACAAGATAGCCTATGTTTCAAGATTCTCCTTTTCTTTCTTTAGGTTCTCTATTCTCTACTTCATGCCTCTAATACCTACTTTAAGTTAAGTTGAATGAGCATTAGCTCATCCTTCTATGTCCTCCTCATGATTTTGGTGCTCACTAGGTCCTTGACCTCCAATGGGAGTTAAATCAACAAATGGTTCAACCTTATAGAATGTGAACTCCTCCCTTCCAACCATGCTCTTCTTGGTACATACCCTTTCTAATCTTGCTATTCCTGGATTAAATTACACACTAACCAATGAATTTATGATATTTAGAGGCTTAGGATTCTTCACCTATGTGCTATTTGAGGCTTTATGAGTGTTCATATATGTTTCACTTAATCCTCTAGAGGCAATTATTCTTCTCTCTTCCTCTTCTTCCATCAAAGCCAATATCCATGGCTTGAACTCATCATGGACATCATTGTGGATTGTTTGGTTCATGGACCATGAGTGGGATAAAGTGGGAATCTTTTGCATCTTATCATAAATGAACCATTTAGGGATAATTGGCCCATGAATGGGATATTCTTCATTGAACAAGTTGAACTCACTCATGGGGTGGGTGAAGGTCAAATTAGGCTTATTTTTTCCAACTGTGACCAATGCCAACTTAGCTTTCCTTTTGTGTAGGGGTGCTATTGGAACTAGTTCCAAAGCAAATTCCTTTGCCATGCCTTGTTCTACTTCTTTAACTTGGGCTTGGGGTTCCTCAGCTTGTTCTTCTTCTTCATCTGACCCATATGCCTAAATAAACACTTTGAGGGCATCCTTCACTGTGTCACTAAGTTATAATGCAATCATATCCAAGAACTCTTTGGAGACTCTAGCCTTTTAGGTGGGGTTGAAGATGATCCCCACTCACCAGGTCTCTCTTATAATTTCTCTTTCCTAGTTACTTGTTCAACTTATGCTTGGGGATGTTGTGTTCCAACTTGTGGCTATTCTAGAGGGGGCATATAAGATGGTTTAGGCAACAAGTGATATTTCAAGTACCCCATCTACCATATCTCACCCGATGGCTTGTCACCTCCCTTATCCAACCTAGGCTCTAGTTTAATGTTATGTTTCTTTAACTTGGCCAACAGCTCTATGAAATTGGTATCCCTAATATACATCATGTCATAAACACCTATCCTATGTTTATAGGGGTAATTCATTATTATTAATTTCAAATGCTTAGTGATCCTATTATGACGGTCCCATTATCTCATTTCATCTAGCTATAGGTTGATTGAGTTGCTATGTCTGGCAATAACATTCACATGATCCCAATTTTTCAACATAGTTATACTAATCATCAAAGGAAAAGGGTGGAGGAACCTTTTCCTTTTCTATTTGCACACACCATCTATACCATGAAGAAGTTGGTACACAATCTCTTATTATACTAATTTGGTTAGCACATGCATTAGTAGTTTGAAGGGTTGAACTAAGGTTCCTTAAATTCTTATCACTGTGTAATTTGGATACAACCAGATGTCCCCTATTAACTCCACATATTTTTTAACGACGGTGATAAACCTACTCATGGGGATCCTTTTGATGGCTTCCACTAGAGCTGGATAAACATAATCATAAATTAACTGCATGTTGTGCCTATATTTGAATATGTGTAGCTTAGAATAATGATGGGAAATTATCTGCCTACCCTCAGGTTACCAATTGTTGATGTCAAGGATATTGGTGGAGGCTAATAAGGCATCAAGCTGATAAGACATCATGAAGAAGTGGCCAGTGGTTTTCTTCTTTACATCTATGAATTAATGCTTTAGGCAAATGTTAATCATTTCACCACTTGGGGGAGTGAGCCATTTTTTTACCATGAAATAGACATAAGGCACCCAAATTTTATTGACATAGATTGTATAAGAGGCTTCAGATAACCTAGTCAGCAAAGTCATGATTATCCTAATCGCCTCCCTAAATTGGATAATTGGGATATTTCCTGTGGGGTTCTGGATTACTTGGTTCTTAGTAAGCAACCATGAGGTAAGGACTATGTTTAAGTTATTCTTACTAGTCCATTCTCTAATGGTTGATAATTCTACCTGAGGCTTATGTAATTTATAGTAGTTCTCAAAAGTAAGAGGGGAAATGTATGCAATTCTTCTAAAACTACATTCATGAATTATCCAATCTTTCTCAATTTTACAATCCATTAAAATAGGAGCAAGGACAATGATGCAATGCAATACCTCAAGTTTCATAACAACATAGTGAAGACTATCCATTTGGATGGAGACCAGGTTGTTGTATCTCTAGTTGATGTTGGAATTTATTTGTTCCTCCCTTGTAAGAGCTTGCATCTCCTTAATGGTCCACAAGAGTTCAGACCAGTTCCTATTCCCAATGTGTAATGTTACAGTATCTAGGTCCATATCCTTAAAGAATCTTCCCTCACTGTTTGTAGCTACATAAAACTTAGTTTCATCTCTTTGTTGTTGTCTTCAAGCTACCATGGCTGTGAGACTTGTAAATTGCTCACCAGTGGATTGCAAGTAATCTCTAATTCAACTTGTTCTCATTCAGATAGTAATTGAATTCTTCCTGACTCAACTATGATTAATTCAAGTTCAAATTAGAGCATTTATGGATTCTAAGGTATTTTAAAAGCTTTAATGGTGATGGCTACTCAGACATAGGCTCATTCATATCTCGAATTTGATTTAGACTCTTTCCTTTATATGTTTTCCTTTTCGAGCACACAAAATCTTTAGTTTTGTCATTTTGTGCTTGTGTGGTGCCTATGTGGCATCCATTTGACAACTTTCATGGCATTTTTCATAAATGCCTTAAAGGAACTAGTTCTTGTCCTTTGAAACTATACTTTTGATTTGTGTCATTGGATCTTTTTTCAAGGATCAACGTAGACTGTTGATCATGATCCCAGGGCTTGATCAGAATTAGTTATTTTATGTTAGGCCCTGTGGTTATGGCACTTGTCACATTCATGGTCCTTTTGAGCTCTGTATTCTGTGTAGTGAATGTGTGCTTACCACATATCGATCTTGTAGGCCTTTAGGGCTCTGTTGAATAGTCCACATCGATTGTGCTCCATCTGATCAACTTGCTCCAATTAATTGTAAGCCATTGATTTTATAGAGTGTACAAACTTTAATTAGCATCAGTACATAAGAAGGAACTTAGGCTAAATGCTTTGGGTTAAAGTCTATTTAATGTTAATAAACACAACATAGACTTTAGGCTAAAATATTTTAAGCTAAGTTTTAGAGCACATGTGAAAGGGGCCTAAATAATAAAAGGACCAAGTGATAGGTTTTAACCTAGGGTTTTATCATGTTAATAAACATGATAAAACTTTAGGTTAAAAGCTTTTATGCTAAGTTTTAGGCCATAGGGACCTATTAAAACAAGACCAATTATAAGTCTTTAGCCTAATGTTTAATGCATTTAAATAAATGCAATTGGAAATTTAAGATATAGACTTAGACTAAGTCCACGTCTACACACATTTAGACCACAAGGTTATTTTATCATTTGAATTCTAAAGATCCTAAGTGTTTGAATATCTTTTAAGGGGTCCTATTAATTTAAAATATGATAAGTAAACTTTAACAATGTTTGCAAAGCATATTCATGTGTCCAAGAAATATATTTGATGAGCCTAAATTTGATGGTCTCATGGACGTCAATGATGACTTCACGACCATCAAATGGTGATCGCAAAAACATCAATTTTATGTTCAAGAATAATTGGGTTTGATGAGCCTAAATTTGAAAACCTCATAGACGTCAATGATGGCCTCTTGGTTGTCGAATGACAGTTGTGAGAATGTCAAATTTAATTTCATAAAGTCCCTTTGGTCTACAGATACTGGGTCTAATACACCCCGTCTGATCATTTAGTCTGGACTAAGCATGGACTGTTGATTAAGATTCAGGCATATGTATGCCATTGGTTCCTAGAATCATAAAGGAGATTGAGTTAATTTAGGATGATTTCATAAAATTAGACTAAAACAAAAGCCTAAGTCTATAAGCATAATAAAAAAATCCCATTCAAATATTATGGTTGTAACCTAAGGTTTTAGCCTAAGGTTCCATTGTATTAAAAATATATAATGAACCTTATGATAAAAAATTAGGTTAAGTCCAAATTTTAATAGCTGGAGTCCCTTTGTTATCAAGCTTGAATGCAAGAGTACTACATAACAGCTTCATGGGGATCCTAAGCTTATGAATTTTCAATACCATGTTTGCTCTGTTGGATCTACTCTGTGCGAGTAACCACAAACTGTCGATCTTGATCTAGATTCTTACACCTGATTAGATTAAGCTTGTATAGTAAAAGGGGACCATTTAAATTTGAGGATGATTTTGTGTCATTTGATCGTCAGTCCTGCTTGAGCATGGATCGTCGATTGTGATCTTGGTGATCATGTGAGATTGGTCTTATGGATCAAGTCTTTAAGTTCGCTTGGATTCCTATGCTCCATCAAATCATTCCTCATGTTGAAGTGAGAGTCATTGGATTTACAAAGAAGTGATGTGCTTAAGTTAGGATGTGGGTCATTATAGGAACTTAGGCTAAAGTTTTAAGACTAAGGTCTCATTCATGTTGACAAATATAGGTGGAGCCTTAGGGTTAAGAATTTATTCTAAGTATATGACAAAGGGACCATGCTAGATAAAATACCCTATAAACATAAACATTAGACTATGTTAAAAACATAGGGAATAGAAGGGGTAAAATAAAAGGGGGCCAAACATGACTTTTAGGCTAAACTCCAAAGTTAATTCAAAATGCTCCTGTCAAATTTGCTCCTACCAAAATTGAATTTGAATCAAAGGTCTAAGCTAGGGTTTGTTGAATGATGGTTTCATCAAATGAATCCAAATATGAGATCTTACAAACCAAAGGCTAGCAAAACCTTGAATGAGGATAAGATTGTGAAGATCCCAATAAGATCCATAAAAGGAACTCCATGAAACCTGCAACTTAAGACATGAGGGTCAAGTGTTAGCAACATTAGGCAAGGTTAAAACAAAACCATGAATAAATGGGCTAATTTTATCAGGCATGGGTGATCTTCAAATTCTAATAAAGTATAGGATATTAAGCTTTCAATGTTAAGGTTCAAAGTAATCACAAGGGTCCCCATTTTTAGAAATGGGGATATGTTGACCTCAACATGATATTTTTCAAAAGTGCATTTCCCTTGGTGTTATTGATGGGGAACTTGAAAGTTTTAGACTCGTTGATAGTTCTTTCTTCTTGGTGTTCCTCCATGAATGTTTTAACTATGTGTAGACTAGTAACTTCTATCACCCACTCCTCAAATTATTCATCACTCTCTGTAATCCCTGGTGAATAATAAATGGAAAGTTTGGGATTTTATAAGGGAAGAGAGTGTCTCCTAGATGGAGGTGAAGGAGACAAGTCTCTTGATAATCCTATTATAGGTTCAACAAAGAGGTTGCCTTGTTTAGCAGCTTCAATAGGTTCTATAGGTTTAATATTTATTTTAGGGGCTAGAAGGGCTTTAATTGCTCTTTTGGAAAGAAGTTTGGGCAAGGGTGGAGGAAGTTGAATTCCATTTTCTTGAGTATGGGGTGGCCAAACATGAACCCTCTAAACTAGTGAAAAGATGTTTTTCTCAAGATTATAGAAATCCCTTTCCTCTTGATTTTTGGTCTGTTCTACTAGTTTAGCCAAGAACTCCTTTGTTGCTTTCTCATTTAGCTCTTTTGATGACACCTATGGATTGTCTACAAATATTTCATTATGATTGATAGTTGCTAAAGGTTGTGACTCTATTCTTGTATCAACATTCAACTACTTAGGAAATAAACTACCCAAATGGTTTAGGTCCCACTGCATGTAAATCAACAACTCTTCTTGAGTTTTTGCCTACCCTACCCTGCACAGGGTTAGTACAACATGTGTTTTTGGGTTTTTCACTAATCTACTTTTATAGAAATTGAATATTATGTATATAAAGAAATAAATTTAAACTATGGAAATAATAATTGTAGATTAAGAAAACATGAAATTTTAAACTAGGAAATTAAAATAATTTATCAACATAAAGACACAAGTATTTTGACACCTTCCTCAGAAATGGCACCAAAATGATGAGAAAAATTTTAAGTACTAATTAAAATGATGCAAACTAATATCTATACGTACAAACTTATTAATTAAATAAGGTAGCTACTTATTTTATAAAATCCACTACCATCATTAATTGTCAACCCAAGGTGCGTTAATCTTGATAAGATGTCAGCATTGTATGTGCAACACTTGTTAATTCATTGAGGTTTATCAGTTACAAATAAGTAACACACTTTTCAAAAATTAAATTGATAGTGCAAAAGAGTAAATAACACTTGAAAGAACTAAATAATTGAAATGAATTGAAATAGATATGTTGGAATCTTCCTCTAAGAAATTAAATAACATTCACACTTAATCATAGTTATGCAAAAATCAAGTTTAACTCATACATGCAGAATAGAAAGGAAATGAATAAATACTTGCACACCAACCAATGGATATTCTAACAAGTTAGGATCTTCACTACAACTCCTTATGAAGGGGACCTCCTCGGTTGTTTTGAGTTCTAATCCTTCCATTGGATGTAAAATTCTTTTAATTCAAATCACTTTCTTGTATTCATAATCCTATAATAATTAAAGATTGCTATTACAAAGGTTAAAAATTTAACTCAATAAATTTGGCTAGTATACAATCACTATTTTTATATTACCATTGGCTATGCCATGCAACATTAAATATAGAGGTAGGCAAATTTATTTTTCAACAAGAAAAATACCTAAGCTAGGATACAAAATAGAATTCAAGAAAGTAGTTTTGAAGCATTATAATTATGAGAATGCTACCAACAACTAATTGAGAGAAGAAGACAGAATGGAATATGTTCTATTGTGTGGTTGTGATTGTTGAGAAGTGGTGTAATTGATGTCAAGGTTGATGTCATTGATCTCAAGGTGCATCTGGTGAAAATGCATGGTTAGTGGTCTTTGAGGTATGAGCTTGTGTGTTTGATGTGACAAGGAAGCCATGTGATAAGAGAGAATTTGAAGGCAAGAGAGAATTTTAAGGTAACATAATGTCTCTTATGTTGGTTGATGTCAAGGTTGATGTGGTGTGAAAGTTATATCTAAATAATTTTCTTGTTTGATATCATTGAGTTAAGCATGTTTGAGTACTAGTTTTGAAGTACAAGGTGTCTTGAGAAGCCTAGTCTAGACCCTATGAGAAGGTGTGCATAGTGAAGATTGGTGATGTAAGTAACCATAAGATTGTGATAGGTTATTTTAAATCATGTTATGATTTAAGTAAAGTATAGATACTTTCATAAGTGTTTCAATGTCATTTTTCAAGTTTCATGTGCTTAAGAAGCCTAGACATGGCACTAGTCATGGCATGTACAGTCCTTGTGAGAAGGTATGAGTATGATGACTTGGTAAGATGGATTCACATAGGTATGATATGTTTTATGAGGTTTTTTGAGTTTGTGAGAGTGGTGGATAGCACATGAAAAGAGGCTTGAAGGTCATTTTTAAGACATAATGTGGTTTGTAGGTCAAGATCTATAAAGCAAAGAGAGAGAGAGAGAGAGAGAGAGAGAGAGAGAGAGAGAGAGAGAGAGAGAGAGAGAGAGAGAGAGAGAGAGAGAGAGAGAGAGGCCATGTTCAGATTTAAAGGTGTTTTAAATCATATAAGCATTGATATAGGTAATATATGTTGTTTCAAGTTTTTAAATGTAGTTTGAGGACATAATTTTAAGAACAAGGCATAAAAAGTGGTTTTGAGGTCTCTCGAGTGCACAAAATGAAGGGTTCTCAACCCGAGAAGGATTTTATTGTGATAATTAGCTAATTAAACATTTGAATTAGAACCTAATTTATTAATGATATATGGGGAATGGTAAAATATAATAATTATAAGCATTAGTTTTTGGATTGCAGGGTTATGCTTTATAAACAATCATTAACAGTGGAAGTATGTTTATACCCTCATAGAACCCTAATAGTGACCCAATGTTGAATATATGATTCAAAAGTGTTCAGTATGATTTGGAATACTTAGGTAAGTTTTTAGAGCTTGTATTTAACTCTCCTAGGTACCTCCAAGTGGTGGTGGTTAGAGAAAGGAGAGAGAAAATGTGAAGATACAAACTTGTTTTTGAAGAAGTTATTGTAGCTGTAAAAAATTGTATTGGAAAAAGTTTGGAAATTGATGAAGGTTGAATAATGAGACTCATATTTTATGTAATTTTTGGTTTTTTAATTGTTTTTAATGATTAAGTTTGTTAAACTGGTCATCCAATTTATCCAGTTGCTAATAGGCCAAATGGTGCAAACAGTGAGAAGATGATTAGGAATGGGTTATGATGATAGAGTGATGAAACTAAGTGAATTAAGATATTTTTTTGGGATATTATGTCCTATTATTTCTTTGTATAAAACTTTAAATTTAGGTACAATGGTGAAAATGATGAAGCTAAAATGACTTGTCTGGCTCAATGAGGTCATAAGATTGCTCTGCAAGACCAATATATATCATTTGACCATATGATATTTATATCTACGAATGGAATAATTATATAATAGTATCATGTAATTTAATAATAATTCTTTTAAATGGTCATACAGGTTTTGAAATTCAATGTCATCATGACTATGCTTTAATGTAAACTCGCAGTTCTGGGTAAACAAGTTATTGTGGAGAATTTGAGGCTCTATACCTTGAGTTGAAGTATATAATGAACATGGTTTTGTTTTTGGGAATTTTATGTCATATAAATTATTTTTATAAGGTTTAATATTCATTTAACGTGGTTAAAATATTGAATCTAAAATGGCTTATCTAGTTGTGGTTTGACTATGTGTAGTGAGGTCAAAAGATTGGTCTGCAAGACCAATATTTGGCATTAAAACTTGTGGTTTTTGTATATTAAAGTGATATAGAGATGTAAAAGGATATTTTTAAAGTATAAATGGTAATTATAAGTGTTAATTAATGTGTTTAAGATCAAGTTATTCATGATTGGGTTTTGGTAGTTTTGAGTGGGCTATTTGTAGAGAAGTGTTTGTAATTTTGCCTTGAGTTGTGAAGTGTAAAGAACATGGTGATGTTTTTAATGTCATGGAGTTTATATTCATGTGAATTATTTTAATGGTTATGTGATTTTATTGTGTACATGCTTCAATTTTGTTTGGCAGATTTTCTGTAGGTTCACAAGCTTAATTGTTAATAGTGTTACAAGGAGTGTTCATGAAGGGTTGGTACTAAAACATGTTATGAAATTTAGACGATGTTTACTTAGGTATATTTGATCAATTTATGATTTTTTTTTTAAAATTTAATTAAGTTTAATTATTTCAAGAAGAACATAGGGTAACATGTACTAATGAAGGCCTAATTGAATTGGGTCTTCTTAAGGCCTAAAAGAGGTTTTGGTCCTATATATTGTGATTGACATATTATAATGATTGATTAATGTATTAAATGTGTTATAAGATATATTTAAAGGGTAATACATGTGTGAAAATGTGTATGTTTGACTATAAGGGATATAAACAAGAGGCTTCTATAAATATAAGGCAGTTTTAGGCCTATTTGTGGATGTATGAGTGTATGCAAATGAGATAGTACATTATGAGCAGAAGGAGGTATTGTGTACCATAAAAAGAGTGTATAGGATCTATAATCAAGATATGATACTATGTATTCATATGAATATCAATTTCATATGACCTAATTTGTCTAGAAAGAGGCCTAAAAGGCAGTTTGAGAGGGATAAGAGTATGAAGAGCTAAAAAGGTAGTCATCATAAATTAGTTGAGAAAAAAGGTGTTATAAAAGTGATTAAATTAATTAAATATATGATTTTTTGCTAATTAATCTAGGGGTTGGTGCCTCCTTATGGGTTGGTGCCTCCTTATAAGTTGGTACTTGCTAAAGTCTAGATGGGTTGGTGCTTAGCTAGTTAGGGTTGGTGCTCCATGTGGAGTTGGTGCTTCACTAAATTGTGATATTTTAAATTATAATACTATATTATATTTACAAGGATTAGTGGATTTTCTTCCTCTTGAGGTTTTCCCACATATATGATGTGTTGTCTTGTGTAATCTTGTTTCATGCTTGTATAGTTGATTGCTTATGCATTT
This sequence comes from Torreya grandis, assembly GCA_037957365.1. Taxonomy (NCBI): domain Eukaryota; kingdom Viridiplantae; phylum Streptophyta; class Pinopsida; order Cupressales; family Taxaceae; genus Torreya; species Torreya grandis. Next base: position 2,739,067 of record JARHVA010001380.1, on the reverse strand, counting down.
CATGATCTATATGTTGATGTGATGGTTCATGTATGCTAAGGAAGAATTAAAATAAATATTTTGACACTAATTCACCCCTCCTCTTATTAATTTTTATTATAAAATTTGGTATCATATCAAGTCCTTTAACGTAGGCCTAATATCCTAAAGGAGATCTTGGAAGTGAGGATGGCTAGTCAGCAAGTTGAAAGGTTCTTTTTCTACTTGTCAGGCTTCAATATTCAATGGGACTAATTATGATTTTGGTGCATAAAAATGAGTTAATATCTAATTTCAATAGGCCATGACATATGGCAATTAGTTGTGGATGAATACATTCCACTTCCTACACCAACAACTGATGCAACAGGCAAAAAGGAAAGTGAGTACAATTCCAAGGCAATGAATGCCATTCTATGTAGCCTATTAGAGGTAGATTTTGTGAAGGTGATGCACTATGAGTCAGCCAAGATGATATGGGAAAAATTTAAGACTATTTATGAAGGAGACCCCAAGGTGAATATGGTCAAGTTTCAAACCCATTAGAGACAATTTAAAAGTCTGAAGATGAATGAAGATTAAACCATTGCATCTTACTTGTTGAAGGTTGACGAAGTTTCAATGTCATTAGAGGATTATGAGAAGAATTTAATGAATCTATAGTTGTTCAAAATATATTGAGATCAATGACTCCTAAATTTGATTCTAAGTTGTCTAGAGTAGAAGAGATGCAAGATTTGGACAAGCTAGATATGGATGGGCTTCATGGAATCTTGATTGCTTATGAAATGAGAAAAAATGAAGGAATATCTCCTTAGAAGGAAGAAACTTTCAAAGCTGAGAAGAAGTCAAAATCTAAGAAGGTCAAGGATGAGGTATGTTCATATGTTGATAATGATGAACTGATAGCCATGTTTGTAAGGAAATTAAAGATTGGATTTGGTAAGTACAAGGGCAAGTTGCCTTTAAAATGTTTCAACTGTGGTAAGATTGGTCACTTTACATCTAAGTGTCCTAACAAGGATAAGATTGAGCATGATAAATAACATGATGAACATCATGGAGATGAAAGGAAGGTCTATACGCCTGACAAAAATAAGAAAAATTTCAGGAAGTATGAAGGTAGGAAAAGGTCATTTAAGAACAATAAAAGTTTCTATATCAAAAAAGATAATAACTCAGATGATGTAAGTGACACAAGTACATATAATAGCGATGATGATAGTAATGAACATGAACATAAAAAAAATGAAACCTTATTCATAGATATAAAAAAAGACAATGAGGGTTGCTCAAAAGGGAAAGGCCTTATAGATGATGAAGAAGAGACTGAAGTGAACCTTGAGGCAAAATTGGTGTGTCATCTAGAGGAGTTGAAGTTACAAAGAAGGATGAATAAAAAACTAAGATCATTAGTTAAGGACTATGAAGATTAGATTGGTTTGTTTGAGGAAAGACTAAGTAAAACATCCAAGGAATATGATGACATCATCAATTATATTGAAGCACAAATGGAAATAGTCACTACTAACTTAAAAGCTAAAGAGGAAGGATGCACCCGATATGGAATTTAAATGGAATTATGGAAAGCTGAGTTGTATCAAACATCTAGAAAATTGAAGACCTTTATGAAGTTTGAAAAGAGTATTGATGCCCTGGATAATATCTTAAGTATTCAAAAGTATACAAGTGATAATATAGGTCTTGGTTTCAAATAAGATCAAAAGAAGGTAGCTCAAGTCAAGGAGAAGGATAATGAAGACAAGAAGGTCAACATGAAAAGACCAATCAAACAATCTAATGTTATGAGGTATGCTAATGAATTCAATGGTTACTATTTTGCATGCAATCAATTTGGTCATAGAGAAAGAGAGTGTAGAAGACCCTCTAAAAATTGATATGCATGAGATTATGAAAGGAATCATCAATCACAAGGTATGAAGGAAGTTATTTGCTATAGTTTTCATAATATGGGACACATTTCAAGATTATGTCCTCATAGAGGTAGAAGGCCATCAAGTCAAAACAAGAGGTTTCAAGCCCCTAGAGTGCAAAAGAGAAGGCAATTGAATGTATGGAAATAAAAGACAATAAAGGTGAGTCATGATTAGTATATAAGCTGAATTGGACTATTTGTTATGGTAAAGCATACTTTAGATAAGAAATAAAGTTAGGAATGTTCATTATCAGCTCAAATTGTTGACCACATGGATGATGAAGAGGTCAAACTAAAGAGACTAATCAAGCCTAAAAGGATCTTGAAGGATATTCAATCTTGTGAGAGCATGGAGATATGGGAATCTTTTAAGTTTGTGTTTTTTTAGTGCCCTATGGATAGGGGTGACTCCATTAGGCTTCGTGTAGACAATCTTTAGTTAGAAGCAACATGATGGATGCTTGATTTGAGGGGGAACTATTCAGGTTGTTCATAAGCTCCAAGTGTAGTTGGAAAAAATAGAAGAGTTTCTGAGAGTAATTGCCAAAGAGAGATAATGAGTGGTTATATACGCTATAGTATGTATGACCCTTTGTCATTAGTGTCAAAGTGGGAGAAAGTTCAAGAAGGAATATTGACCAGATTGGGGGAGATTAGAGTGATCATATTGAAGAATATTTTGCCATCAATGACAAAGGGCAAGTTTGTTGAGAAGTGTTGTCATTGATGTCAAGGTTTATTTCATTGATGTCAAGGTATGTTTGGTAAAAATGCATGATGAGTGGTCTTTAAGGTGTGAGCTTGTGTGCTTGATGTGATAAGGAAGCCATGTGACAAAAGAGAATTTAAAGGCAAGCGAGAATTTGAAGGCAACATAATGTCTCCTATATTGGTTGATGTCAATATTGTTATAGTGGTGTGAAATTTCTATCTAAAATTTTTTTTTGTTTAATATCATTGAGGTAAGCATGTTTGAGTACTAGTTCTTAAGTACAAGGTGTCTTGAGAAGTCTAGTCTAGTCCCTATGAGAAGGTGTGCATATTGAAGGTTGGTGATGTAAGTAATCACAAGATTGTGATAGGTTTTTTGGAATTATGTGATGATGCAAGTAAATTATAAATACTTTCATAAGTATTTCAAGGTTAGTTTTCAAATTTCATGTGCTTAAGAAGCCTAGACATGACACTAGTCATAACATGTACAATACTTGTGAAAAGGTATAAGTATGATGAATTGGTAAGATGGATGCACATAGGCATGATAGGTTTTATAAGGTTGCTTTATTATGTGAGAGTGGTGGAGAGCACATGGAAAAAGGCATGAAGGTTAGTTTTAAGACCTAATGTGATTTGCAGGTCAAGATCTAGAAATAAAATAAAGATAGTGTGGCCTAATGAGGGGTCATGATCAGATTTAAAGATGTATGAGATTATATAAGCATTCAAATAGGTAATATATATTGTTTTAATTTTTTTTATGCAGTTTGAGGTCATAATTTTAAGGACAAGGCATAAAAAGTGGTTTTGAGGTCTCTCGAGTGTATAGAATGAAGGGTTCTCAACCCAAGAAGGATTTTATTGTTTTCATTAGCTCTTAAAACCTTTGCATGGGAACCTAAAATGTTCATGGTATATGGGTAAGGGTCTTATCTCCAAACTCCAAGAATTATTTTTTAGATTGAGGGGCTATGCTTTATGAACAATTATTAACAGTGGAAGTATGTTTAAACCCTCTCCAAACCCTAATAGTGACCCAATGTTGAAGATATGATTCAAAAGTGATAAATATTGTTTGTAATGCTTAGGTAATAATTTTTATCTTGTATTAAAATCTCCTAGGTACATCCAAGTGGTGGTGGTTAGAGAGAGAGGAGAGAGAAAATGTGAAAATATAGGCTTATTTTTGAAGAAGTTGTTGTAGTTGTAAAAAGTTGTATTGGACAAAGTTTGAAAATTGATGTATGTTGAAGCTTGAGACTAATAATTTATGGTTTATATATAATTTATATTTCTCAAGTGTGATAAAATGATCATCCAAGTTAGTTAGTCGCTAATAGGTCAAATAGTGAGAAACCCACGCAACTGTGAGAAGATGATTAGGAATGGGTTATCATGATAGAGTGATGAAACCAAGTGCATGGAGATGTTTTTTATGACTTGTATTCGATATTAATTATTGGTATAAATATTTAAATTTAGGTAAAATGGTGAAAATGATGAAGCCAAAATGGCTTGTTTGGCTCAGTGAGGTCTATGTACAATGAGGTCATAAGATTGGTCTGCAAGACCAATATTTGTCATTTGACCATATGATATTTACATATAATAATGGTAGAATGATATCATATGATAATATATCTACATAATAATTCTTTTAAAGTGGTCATACAGGTGTTGAAGGTCAATGCCATCATGATTGTGCTTTAAGGTAAGCTGGCAGTTCTCGGTTAGCAAGTTACAATGATGAGTTTGAGGCTCTATGCCATTAGTTGAAGTATATAATGCACATGGTGCATTTTTTGGTAATTTTATTTCCTATAAATTATTTTTATATTCATTTAAATTGGTTGAAATATTGAAGCCAAAATGGCTTATCTAGTCTCAGTTTGATTGTGTGTAATGAGGTCAAAAGATTAGTCTACAAGACCAATATTTGACATTATACATTGTTGTTTTTGTATTTTAAAGTGATAAAAATATGTAAAAATATATTTTTAATGTATTATTAGTCATTTTAAGTGTTCTTTAAGGTTTTTAAGATCAAGTTATTCATAAATGGGTTTTGGAGTGTTCTAGCAATTCTGAGTGGGCTATTTATAGAGAAGTGTTTGAGTCCTTTTGCCATGAGTTTTAAAGTATAAATAACATGGAGATGTTTCTAAGGTCTTGGATTTATTTTTAATGTGATTTATTATCATGTTTATGTGACTATATTGTGTACATTCTTCAATTTTGTTTGGCAGACTTTCTATTGGTTCATAGGCCTAATTGTGAACAGTGCTACAAGGAGTGTTCATGAAGGGGTTGGTGATAAAACATGTTATGGACATTAGAATATGTTTATTTGGGTCTATTTGATAAATTTATTAAATTATATATGTTTTTAATTAGGGTAAATTTTTGCAAGAATAACATAGGGTAATGTGTGTTAATGAAGGCCTAATTGAATTAGGTCTTTTTAAGGCCTAAAAGAGGTTTTGGTCCTATATGTTATTAATGAACTATTGTAATGATAAATTTATGCATGAAACATGTTATAAGAAAAATTTAAATGGTAATAAAAGTGTGCAAGTGTGTATGGCTGACCACGAGGGATATGAACAAGAGGCTTGTATAAATATAAGGTAGTTTTAGGCCTATTTGTGGATGTATGAGTGTATGCAAATGATATAGTACATTATGAGTAGAAGGAGGTCTTGTAGACCATAATAATAGTGTAAATGATTTATCATGAATATTTTATAGTGTGTTTTCATATGAATATCAAGGTCATATGACCTAATTTGTCTTGAAAGAGACCTAATTGAACGAAAAGGCCTAGAAGGCAGTTTGAGAGGGATAAGAGTATGCAGAGTTAAAGAGGTGGTCATCATCAGTTGGTTGAGAAATAAGGTATTATGGAAGTGATAAAATAAATCATGTGGTTGATTTTTTGCTAAGTCATCTATGGGGTTAGTGTCTCCTTTCAAGTTTGTGCTTCCTAAAGCTTAGCTAGGTTGGTACTTAACTAGTTGGGGTTGGTGTTCTATGTGGAGTTGGTGCTTCACTAAGTTGTGATATTTTGAGTTATAGGACTGTAGTCCATTTGCGAGGATCAGTATATTTTATTTCCCTTGAGGGTTTCACACATATATGTTGTGTTGTCTTGTGTAATCTTATTTCATACTTGTATAGTTGATTGCTTGATTTATATATTGATGTGATGGTTCAATATGATAAGGAGGAGTTGAAAGAAAGATTTTTAGACACTAATTCACCCCCACCTAAGTGATTGTGATTCCAACAATGATGGAAAGAGGTATGGTTTATTAGGTTAAAACTAATGTCAATGCCCCTGACCATAAGTTGTTCAAGTCCTCATCTTGTAAGATCCATTCTTCAACTTCCTCAACCGCTTAGTGATGACCAAATATGTTGTTACAATTGCTAAAGGATATAAAAATTGTCTAGTAGTTGTTATGTGTTAGTCATGGCAACCTAAAGGTTGCTACAGGCTAGTTTCCCCTAGTTGATGGAAACTAGAGTATATATTTGAAAAATAATAATTTAATCATTTAAAGATTGCACATTTATTGTTGTTGATAATGATACAAAGGTAAATTGAGCAGGTGTGGGAATGATATATCCCAACAATAATAAACTATGGATCTATAAATAGATAAATGATATTGAATTTATAAATGATTTTGTTGATTTCACATTGAGATATTGTTGCAATATTTTGAATATAAATTTGAAATAAATTGATTTAATGTTTCTAAAATTTGAAAAATGGATGGAGAATGAGTATTATGGAGGGATGGAAATGAGAAAACTATCATTAATAATACATATACTTGTCTCAATAGTAATGTTTGGAAAATTGAAGAGGGCACGTGGAAAAACTATTTACCCCTAGTTGTTAAACATTAGAGAAGATATTGGAAAAAGTACATTTCCCACTTTATAGACTACATGCCTGGAATGTGCTTAGACTCAAGGCTATCATGAGAGGATGTGGGAATGATATATCCCAATGATGGTAAGACATAGGCTAGAAAATAAAAAATATAGATTGTCTGATTTTGTGATAAAGATTTACAAAATTGATATTTGCAAACATTGATAAGGAGATATAACACTTTGATTAAATGATATTATAAAATATGGATGAAATGGCTTGGATGGATGATGGTGGCCAAACTGACCCTAAAGACCCCGTGTCTCTAAGAGTTGCCTACATAATCCACCATAGACAAAGTTCGAGTGGGGATATCAAGACATATGTAGATCTCATAATACGAGAAGAGAAGTGATTATGTAATGTAAGATTAACCCATGGATGGTATTAACATACTTAAGTTAATGATTTCACATTGTGATTGGATGATGGGGAAAGGATGGAAATTATGATTTTGATACTCCCAATTGACAAGTACATGAGATTGAATGGAAATATTAGAAAATGATTGTGGATGATTAATATGCAAGCATTAACAAGGAAATGAAGCGAGCACATGGATTAATGATGATGGATAAGATGATTTGACAATATGTATAAGATAAGGATGGATGGAAGAGAGATTATTAATGGTTTGAGATGACACACAGATGCTTCATTTGAAAATGTGAGATGGTTTGATAGCTACCTTGTATTTATTTTGTGTTTTTTCATTGGATTTATAACAATAATTACAATCAAGTAAGAGTTGAGCAACAAAGTTTTGATATTATGCATGACAATATGCACCAATGGTATAGAAAACCATGATGGCTATCATGTGATACATGCAAGGACTAATAGATTCACAAGGACAAAACTTAGTGCATCATGATATATAAAATCATAATAACACCATTAGTAATGCACATAGTGATCTAGACATAAAAAACAACAATAAAGATAAGATAAAAAGAGATGTTTGAAACAATGAAAATGATGCAAAGAAAACAAACATAGAAGTAAAGAAACATTGCGGAAGCAAGTAAACGCCCATGATGTAAAATAAAGTAAATGACTATACAAACAGGGAAGCAAATGACTAAAACAAATCAACAATGACTCTTTTGGATGTCTTTAGCTAGAGTATAAGCCTTTGGCATATGTGATTTTTGATAATGTTAAACTATCCAATGAGAAATCTGTATAAGGGATGAATATGTTATGTAATTAAAGACAAGGGATATTTTGATTGTTACTTGGATTTTTTTTTGTATTTTGTTGGATTTTATAATGTTTTGGATTTTTTTGGAGTTTGTAATAATTTTGATTTTTTTGGATTTATAAATGTGTATGCAAGGAATACCAGCAAAGGGAGAACCATATTCTAGCACTAAAGAGTGAGTGGTAAGGGATTGAAGGAATACATTCTATATGGAGTATGGATGAATAGGAATGGATTATAATTAAGATAAAAATTATAAGGAACACATGATGTAAGAACCAAGTTTTTAGTCCTCAAAATAACATTACAAGGATACACCAAGATGTTTCTAATAACATGTCTCAATACATTTCCACTTCCTTATCAAGGTCAAAATGGGAAGAAAGATGGTTTTATGATGGAAAGGATTGGATGGGTTTGGGGTTAAAAGGATAAAGATGGGTTTGGATAGGTAAGAGTAGTGTATGATGGTGGAAGATGAGCTTAGGACGAGTTTAGGATGGATTGGATATGCATAGGATGGGTAAGGATGGAGGGATACTCTATAATGCATAGGATTAGAATAGAATCAACTTGCCCCCAAGTGTAGGGTAATTATAGACAACTAATTATTTTATGAATGATGTTAAAAATTGGTTTTCATCATGGTCCTTACCTAAGGTGCCATATAAGTGGTTTTCACCTTTGGACAAATTTATTTTTCTTTCTCTTTCTGATTTTTTTAAATTTTTGGCATCTCAATTATAAAAGGGTTTGAGATGAATAATGCTTACCACTAATGATATTTTAAGTATGCGCTACATATATGTCTTTAATAAATTCATTGTTTTATAATTTGGCTTCTTCCAAATTTACCAAGATATTGTCATAGCCCCTACAATAGAGGGTGTTTTCAGACAAGGTGAAGCAAAAAATATGTTGGATGAAGGATGTGTGTTGAGTGCATGAAGGATTTGGAGGGATGGAATTATATTGGGGATAAGTATATGGGTCATGCTGTAAAGGGTGAATGGGACCACCAATCTTACATTCAACAAGACTGGGAGTAATCACAAGCTGGATGATTTGAGTATTTAATGTTACATCAATGATATCTTCAACTTGTGATGGGGATCCATCCTGAAACTATGGTAATGCAGAGGATATATTAATTTGCTCATCTAGTGGTGCCATAAAAAAAAAATTCACCAAAGGATTCTTATTGATTGTTTTGATTGGGATTTAGATTTGGATTGTCCAATAGTGTTGCAAAGAGGTTTTTACTAAGGGACTCATAATTTTGATTTTTTATTTTTTGATTTGGATTTTAACTTCAATTTGTATTTTGATCATCTGATAGTCAATCAAAAAGATTTTCACTATGAGATGTCAGTTTTATATTTAGACTGTAGGATTCCTTTTAATTGAGGTACACTTGTTGTTCCTTAGAATATGCTGATGTTTCTTGATGCTCTTTTGGTAGGAGACCAGATAGGAAGTCTATAATTATTTTATTATCATGGAAGGAAGTTAACTATGAGTAAGATCACTGGTCCCAATAAATAGGTGCAGGATATTGGTTTGCAAGATGGAAGGCAAGATTGGTAAGGTTGATGAAAGGAGTGATGGTAGCATATTACTCATAGAGACTATGAATGAATCATGTTTCGATTATGGATGAAGTTACCTTAAAAACCACAACAATATCACTAACATATATACATTGACTCTCAAATGGTTTGTAGTTGATGTTATGGCATCCAATGTTTACTTCAAAATGGACAGGTTTGCTAATTTGTTGCTCATGGATTATTTTATCTATAAGTACCTATATCACTTGGGGTGCATGTTATGGGATGATGAAAGATTTAATAGGTAATAATGTTTTGGGTGTTTGGCCAATGGACTATAGGATATGTTGGTTAAAGGAGGTTTTGTCCAAGATAGGATCTTGGTCAAAAATGGGATCTTTGTAAAAAATGGATCTTGATAAAAAATGGGATCTTGATCAAAGATAGGTTTCTGGTCGAATATAGGCTCTAGAATAAATATAGGTTCTTCATAAAAAATGGATGGTGAACCATGGTTGTCAAAGGTAGGTTGATTGACTATGGATTGGTTGAAAATGGATGTGTCAAAAATAGGATCTTGAGAAATGGATGGAAGGTTGTGACCTTGACTTGGAAGTGGTATGGCTTGATTAGACTCAGGAAAGACATATTGGCATATCCCTAAGCTATGATTTTTAGATGTGGATGCACTTGGATCTACCTTGATGTACCCTTTGTTAATAAAATCTTGGATATAATGCTTTACTCTTATACAATGGTTTATAGAATGACCTTCAATTTTGTGATAATCATAATATTCATTAGGTCTATACTACTCAAGTTTTGGGACATTTGGCTCAAAGTATTTGGTGTTTGGAAATATGACTAAGTTTGCAGTGACCAATTTTCAAAAAAATACATCATAAAGTTCCCCCAAAGGAGTGATTTTTTCATTAATAGGCATGGTAATGTTTTTGACAGGTTGGGAGTTTTATTGTTGTAACTCTGGGGGTGGAGTGATATTAGACGGCAGGGGTGCTAAAATTGGATTCCATTTTTTAGTGTAATAGGGGATGTTAGAATTAAGGGTATAACTACCAGAGGGGAGACTTGGTTGATTTTTTAAAATATGTTTACTAGTGGTAAGGTGATGTTGATGTGGAATGTTTTGGGATTCCCTAGTAATGAAGTGGGATAGAGAGGTAGCTTGATCTTGGAAGGATGAATTTACTAGATTTGTGTTGAAGGTGAAAGTATTCAAATTTGGTGGATTTGTGAAGGTTGATGGACTTGAATCTATTAGGTTTTTGAACAAATATGAATTTGATGTAGTTTGGTTCAAGTTTGGGAATGGGTTGGATGTAGAACCAAATGGTTGATTTTAATGAATTTGGAAATGTTTATTTTGATGGGTGTAGGAGTTGAAAGATTGATTTAGATGGAAGATATTTGGATTTTATTGAATTAGAGTTTGATTTGTGAATGTATTTTGATTCAAATATATATTTGAAAGTGGTGGTAAAGGTGAATCAAAATTTGATTAATGCTAAGGTTAGAACTAGTTGAATTGGTGAACATATTTTGATTTTTGATTGGTGGCATTTGATTTATGGATGGGGTGGAACTTATAAAAGAATTCAAAGAATTTTGACTACCAAATCCTAAAAATTGATTCGATGTTGTCCCTAAAGTAAAATTTAGATGTTGATCTATAGGTAAACATGAATAAGCATTCATGTTTGAAATTGATTGGTTGTGGTCTGGGCTGAATTCGTTGGTTGGAAAACTTGAGTGATTGTTCAAAGTTGGATTTGATTAATTGATAGATGAGGATGAAAACATATTCAAACTTGGATTTGGATTTTTTGGACTATTGATTGGTGAGTTTACAATGACATTAAAACTTTGATTTAGATTTATTGGATGATTGATTTGCTGTCGATTCAAATATGTGTTTGAAGCGAAATTGGTTGGATAAAATTCTAGGTAAAGATAAGGATTATTAGATTTGGAATTGTGACCAAATTTATCAAGGATTGTTAAACATAACCATGTTTCTTGCAATGGATGATGTTACTAAGGAAAGACTTGAATCAAAAAAGACTTGAAATTAGACTCTAGCAAAGCAAAATACCCAAGTGACTAAAATTTAATTGCTAACTGAATGCTTTTGAGCTTTTAGAAAGAAATTTATGATTTTTAGTATAACATTTAAACTTAAGAATTTGTTTGAAAACAAGTATTTTGTAGCATGTGGTAAACATAAGGAAACAAGAAACAAATTTATAGTCTAAACAAATAATAAATTGCACATAAAGGTGAAAACTAGGTGTAGACACCAAAGTTTTGCACACGCATTTCCAAGTGTCATGACCCCTAACAGACCCCTTGGACCTTTTTTCCTTACCTAGGCCTATTTTCATTAGTTAGGTTTACTAGGCTTAAACATGGTTATTTTGATGTGCAGCCTCGACCATCGACAGTTAGGCTCCACTGCCTAGCCTTCTACATGCAAACACCATGCAAATGGCTAGCTACTTTTTCTAAATATAAGTCATCTTAATCTCCTTGAGAGGCATTACATGGATGAATTATATTTATAATCCTTAGTTACACTCCCTCTTGAACCTTTGGCCATTGCCTATAATAAGGAGAGAGTTGCAAAAGCAAATCCATCTACAATTATTATCAAGAGCTTAGGTACTCAAAGTTTTTTTTTGCAAGTCAACCAACATCATCCATGTTATCAAGCCATTTTTTTAAGAGTTGACTTGTTTTCACCTCTCAACCAAGCTTTCGAGCACTGTTACTCTGTTGAAATTAAGCCAGATCTCAACTACACCAACTACTCATCCAACCAACTTTTGATAAGACAATCCCTTGCTTTTTACTATTTATGTGTTTTATTTCTATTTCATAACCAATTTAGCCTTTACCCAACCCCTATAATTCATCTTTTAATCCTATAAATTTGCTATTGATAAAACCTAGTTTTGGCACAATGAACCATTGACGGTCATCCCAACCACCGATGGTCAAACCTAACTGCCGATGATCAACCCAACCATCAACAATCACCTATGGGAGAAAAAAAATAGCAAGCTAATTTCACCTCTTTTACTTGACCCAACTCACTTTATTGTGTTTCTTACCACTCGTAGGCCCCTTTCAAAAAAATTTAGCCATACCTTGACCCATTATCACTAACACTAATTAGTTTATCACTAATTTGATCATTCTAGCATATCTCTTTATTGAGTAATTATTGTTATCAATTTTAGTATATTTTGATCATTGATGCAAGTAATTTATTTATATTTTATTAACTTAATTGTTCTAAAATAGTGGATTGATAGCTCCAAAGGAAGCTCTCATTTCTGGAATCTAGCTAGTGCTAGGCAATCCACCTAGCTACTTGTCTAACCCACAAATTTACTTTAGTGATTTTTTACATGCAGGTCATCCTCCCTAGCTAAAGAGGAGCTCTCCACAATATTCTAACACAATGTGTGCACTTTTATCAAGTATTTATACCACAACCCATATTTCTAATTTTACTACCTTCTTTTGAATAATAGTAAAATTTGAGTGAAACATTTTGGCATGCTTGGTGGGACTGACATCTCTACTTGGGTTTTCTTTTTATCTACATATGTAAGCTTCTTTATCTATCTATACTCAATTGAAATCTAAATTTCATTTGGGTCTAAAACATACAACATCCATTGATTTCCTAGTTCTTTTAGCTCACTTAGCTTATTTAACGGCATCAGGATTAATTGTAGCACACTTATGTTACACAACCAAACCACATAATCAATCAAACATCATAACTCACTTGAGATAAGGTCTGATTGAGATTTCATCACCTAGCAGTTACCTTACCCATTCTCAACACTCTTACTTGGAGATTATTACCAAGAGGAGAACTAACTCAACTCTTTGGTTGAGTATAAACTTTGGATATCAATAAATATTGACTAAGCTCCTGATACCCTTATCATTGTGGGACTATGAAGTGAGAGGGTAGGCCCCAATAACAAGCCATGTATTGATTTCAATACAGATTATTTTGAGCACCAAAACTAACTTAAAACAATCCATAAACTGCTTATATAATACCTAATCTACAAGCCAACTTCTATCACACATTCTCATAAACTAAAGCATAAGCCAAAAGCGATCTTAAAACTAACTTCAGGCTTAAACATCCTTTCTAGTGTGTTCCTTGATTGTCTTGACTATCTTCTTTGTCTTCTTTTTGTTTGAGTGGTGATTCTATTTTTTTGTATTCTCTCTCAATTTTTGTATGGTTCTCACTCGTCAGTAGTGAAGAGACATATCAAAAAAAAACCAATCACCTAAATTAACGTCCTCTGTCTCCTCACCTATGGAGTATATCTTAGAGGTGGAAGATTCACCTCATCCATTAAGGGGCCCTACTTTCCCTCGGGTATTTCCCTAAGGAGACATGGACTTTGACATCTTTTTAGACAATAATCCAATGGCCCTTCAACACTATCTTAACACCTCTTCTCACCATATCCCAGTTTTGACTCCACCTCAAGACCCTCTTTACGACATTCCATCCCACCTTATGGAGGGTATCCCTATTGCCACGATCACCACCAAACCTTTGACCACTTAAGCATCTTCATCTACCAACCCCTTTGATGCTATGGTTGAGAACAAACCTATCTAACTAACCATTACCCTTACACCATCCACCCCTACTAATGACTCTTCTACCTTGGGGATAACCCAACCATCAACCCATCATGTCAAACCTAGCCCATCAATTAATACCTCCTTACCAAGATTAGGGTTACCTATCCCTTCTACCTCACCACCCATTAACACAAAGGTCATGAATGCCCCCTTGATTACCAATCCAACCCCAACTCAACGTACCTCAACATCCCAATAATTACCTACATCATCTAACCTCAATTATACCCATAACCCGTAAGGGTATATACCTACTACCCAACTGCCAGCAACCACCTATCCCTATATGTCATCTACCCAACCTCCCATAAATTCTTATTAGTATGGGGCCATCTCTCAACCGCCTGTCAATTATCAATATTTTCCCCAACCACAATATATGCCTTATAACTTCTTAGGTGCACCACCTCAAATGGAATTAATGAAAATAATCATGGATAAAATGGCAACTCTTGAGTAATCCCTTTTGGGAGCCCATAACATTTTATCTTATGACCAAGTCTGTAATGCACTCATTCACCCTTCAGTCCCTATTAGACCTTATCCAACCCAATGGGAGCTTCTAGAATTCACCAAGTTTAATAGTAAGGAAGACCCCCAACAACACTTAAGAGAATTTAGGCATTCTTCTTACATGATTGCCTATGATGATGCCTTGCTTTTGTGCACATTTCCTATGTCTCTTTCTGGCTCGACACTGGACTGGTATAGTGCCATTACCAAGCATTCCATCTTCTCCTTTAACTAATTAGACCAGACATTCTTAGATCACTTCTTAATAAACATATCCAAGAAAGTCTCTATCATTGACATTTATTCCATTCATCAATTTGAAGATGAGTCTATAGCTGGTTTTGTGGCTCGTTGGAGAAGCTTGATCAACCAATTATCATTTTGCTTGCCTCAGCTCGAATTGATCAAATTTTTACCTATGCTTATGACAAGCACATCTCTTCTATGTTATGTGTCCAAATCTTCAAAACTTTTGATGAAGCTTTTATCATGTCATGTAAGTTAGAGAACCGAGCTATAGATGAGGGTAAATTAAAGTTACAAAACAAGAACTCTACCTTCAAGACCAACAAAACCTCCTCCTCTAAAGTAGTCAATCAAGCTAAATCTAGGGCTAAAAAAATTGTGAGTGCAATCATCCTTAAGGTTGTCCCACTACCTACTATCAATCAAAAAAACTTTCCCAATCCCTCTAACCAGAGCTCTTAGAACCCAAACAAAAGCACCCAAAAACAATTTACTCTAGTTGGAGAATCTTATGCCTCAGTGTTAGAAAAGTTACTAAAAGTTAATCTTGTACAACTTCCACCCATCGAACCTCCCCCACAGTTCAAATATTCTCATCTAGTGCCTACTTAGTATAATGAAAATGACCTTTGTGCCTTTTATTGAGTGATCGAACATGACATCAAATGATGTAATACTTTCAATAATGTTGTCCAAAGCCTCATTGACAAGGGGGAACTCACATTGGATAAGCCCAATGCCCCTCAAAATCAATCCCTAAACATCTTTAGAAAGCCCTTTCTCAACCATGCCCCTATCAAATATGAGGACACATAGGCCAAATGCTCTCATGGCACCCACATGATCAACATGGTCCATTATACACCTAAACATGAGGACCTAACCATCCAATCCACACACTCTTCCCCCACTTCTCTTACAGAGGTGGAAGAGTCATCATCCCCTTCATTAGAGATTCAACTTGAGAAGGTTCCTTTTTCCCTAACCATGCTCATAGAATCCTTGGAATCATCACATTCCACCCCAATAGGCATGTCTGGACAAGTAAACATTCTTGATTTGCCACCTCCACCAGCTACCCAAAAAACACTACTCCTATGGATATTGTTCCTAAAGGAGAAGCATTCCTACCAATACATCCCATAGACGAGCAATTTATCTCAACCTTACTTCCCTCACCTTTGGAAGTCAACCAACTTATCAACCAACATCCCCAACCTACAATTATATCTCTTGTATCCACTACCTATGAAGCAAAACCAATACACAAACCTTTTTCCACATTAGTGCAAAAATTGAAATTTGCCCTGAAACTAGATATGAATCAAGTTGCCTTCTGGAAACATTTAGGACTCCCTTACATCAACAAACATGAACATTATAGCACACCTTTAACCAACCAATCTATCAAATTTCCACCACCTCATAAACCAATCAAAACTTCTACCAACCCATCACGATCCCCACCAACTGAGGAAATCATACCTCAAACAATAAAACCACCAAACAAACCTATTAAAAACCTTGGTACCTTCCCCATATAAATTTTGGCCCACCATATCTTAAACTAGAGTTGACCTCGTCTAAGACTCCACCCAAACCTTAACCCCAACCAACCAAAAGAGAAAAACCATCGAGTAGCCGCATGCGTAGGTTTTTTCCTTCTTCTACCCTACCCTCTATCTTGGGTCCTCATCCATCAAGTCTACCTAAAAGGCAAATCCCTTTTAACCTATGTCATCCACTACTACTAGTTACACCATCCTAATTATTATCTGATATACCAATTTTTTCTAAACTACTAGTGACCAAACTATCAACCTCAAACCCCCTAAACATGCCCAAACTAAAACCATTACCTAGAAACATCACCTCACCCAAACCTCCTCTTACCAAAATCACTCCCACAAAAACACCCTGCTTACCAACCAAAATGACAACCCCTAGGCCTTTCCAACCTTTCACTGAATCGTATTTAGCCATTTTTCAAAGGTTATAATGATCTTCACACCTCACCTTACCTCTTATCAGACCCTTTAACCCTCTTGGTTTGAAACTGACTTGGTATAATGACCATCAAAATTATTCCTATCATAGGACACTTGAACATGACACCAATAATTAAAAATCTCTCCGGACCACTATCCATTAGCTCTATAACGAGGATGATCTCTTACTAGAATAACTTCCCTTGACCCCTCTACCAAGGCATCCATTAGCCATTTGCCGATGCATACTGAATCCTTCACTCTCACCTCAGAAAGATGGAGAACCTACCCAACCTCCTATGAAATAATTCCCCTCTATCCATACCATCAATGTGGTCACATGATAATAACAAAGGGATAAAGGGAAAGCTGAGGTATCTATTCTATGGACCCACCTACTCATACTAAACCAAACTTGAGCCAACCCTCTATATCCTCAGATCCACCCAAAGTAATCATCTTAGGCACCCTTGAGGACAATCCTTCTGAATCCATCAAGAGGTTTGTTCTTAAGCAACTTCACCAAACTCTAGCTAAGATGAGCCTCTATGAGGTCATTTCCACCTCACCTTACCATTGTCAGGCCATGATAGAGTCTATGTAGGCCATTGAGGTTTGACCAAGAGACTCCCAACCTATAGAGTCCTTCATCAGTGCTCACCAAATCTCTGCCATTGTCACCTTCAAGGACTCAGAGAGACCTTCCATCCACCCTGAAGACTCAGATCCACCCCTCTTTCTCACTGCCCATATCAACTGAACCCATGTCAAATGGGTTATGATCTATGGGGGAGCCAGTATCAACATCATCTCTTCCCATGCCTATGACCAACTCAAGCTACCAGATAATGTCATGTCCAAAACTTCATCCATTCTTAGATCCTTTAATGACACTATGACCACTACCTTAGGCACCATTGCCCTTCACATTCATCTAGGTCCTCACACACTCAAACTTTTCTATGTGGTTAAAGGTGAATTCTAGTACAATGTTTTACTAGGGAGATCTTGGTACTGTACCATGGATTGTGTACCTTCTACCCTCCATCGTTGTGTCAAGTTTGAACACAAACGTTAGGTGGTTACCATATAAGCTGACCCTAGTCCTTTTGAAGCATATAACATGACTTATTGACCTAACGATGTTCTCTTATCTCCATCTAAATCACCATAAAAGCCACCACCCTCGAAATCCAAAGACATTATTTCCCTTCCAATGGATGCATCTACTAGTTCATCTATTTTATCATACCAAATACCCAATACTAATCCCTTGGAGTTTACCTTCCAATTCCTTACCCTTATATAATATCATCTCCTCACCCTGGATACCCTCCTTACTCCTCAAGAATATGGGAAACTCAACCACCACCTAAGTTATGACCCCAACATTGGAGTTGTTGTCCCTTTAGGACCTCTGAATTTTCAAACTCATTTCATCTATGGGGGAATTGACAATCCACTTACCATTGTTATTACCCACCCTTCACCTCAACAATTTACCTCTAACTTATCTTACTTGGACAAACTCAACTTTGCCAAACTATACCTTCACAGGTGTGTCTAAAAGGGATTTTGTTTACGACAATACGAACATGGCGCACATACATTAACCTTGATCAAGACCTTCAAGCCTCATGAGAAGCATGACCTCAGTTTCATTCTACCTAATAAGAATAAAGCCAACAAACCTACCACTACCATTGATGAAGAAGAAACCCCTTCCTCACCAACATCCCCTCAGCCTGAGAGTGAAGATGAGGACATCATCCCACCCAACTTTTTTTTCTCTTCAACATGATTACCTTCAACCCCCTAACTTATCAAAAGGAAGGGGCATCCGTATCATTCCTTTTGATCCATCTTGAATTCATGGGAAAAGACTCTCATATCATTAACACTGTTCATTGTCAAGATGATGATGCTATTCTCACCTACCTTGGTGCACTAGATTCCTCCATCCATAAATATTTACCTCCAAAAACCTCAACCATGTTGAATGAATCTACCATGAACATTGACATAGGCACTTTAGACAACCCCCACGTCATCAAACTTGGCCAAACTATCACCCTTAATGAACTACAAGACTGCTTAACCTTCCTCCATGAATGTAGCAATGCATTCACCTAGTCATATGTTGATATGCTTGGTATTTACCCAATCACTTCTACGCAAAACATCATCAACACTCATGATGTCAAACCTATCAGGTAAAAACTTCATCAAATGCATCATCATATAGCCCTCCTTGTTAAAGAAGATATCTAACGCCTCCTTTTAGTTAACTTCATTCAACCCATAGATTATCCCCAATGGGTTTTGAACATCATACCTATCACTAAGGCCATAGGGGGACTATGTATTTATGTGGACTCTCATGACCTCAACCTCACTTTCCCAAAAGATGACTTTCCTCTCCCTAACATTGACCAACTTATCGATCTTATGATAGGTCATAAGATGTTGCCACTCATGGATGGATTCTTGGGTTATACTCAAATCTTGATTTCCCTTAAAGATCAGCACAAAACCACCTTCATCACCCTATGGGGGACTTTATGTTATAGGGTCCTTCCCTTTGGCCTTAAGAATGTTAGCACAACCTACCAATGTGCCATGACATATATTTTTCGTGACCTTATCCATACAATCATCGAAGACTATGTGGATGACATTCTTGAGAAGTCCAAGCTTCTCAAAGACCATTCATCCATCCTTAAGATTATCTTTGAGTGACTTATCCATTATCACATCTGACTCAATCCTAAGAAGTGTATTTTTGGAGTCTTGTTAGGCAAACTTCTTGGCTTCATCATTTCCCTTCAAGGAATCGAAGTTGATCCAACCAAAATTTAAGCCATATTTGAGATGCTACCTTTGACCAATCTTAAACAACTTCATAGCTTGTAGGAGAAACTCTAATCCATTCGTCACTTCATCTCCCATCTCTTTGATTAGTGTCAGTCCTTCCACCACCTCTTGAAAAAGGTTGTCTCTTTCAAGTGGAATGTCGATTGTCAAAAGGCCTTTAATGCACTCAAAGAGTACTTGCTATCTCCACCTGTCCTTACACCTCCTAAGAATGATCAAATTTTCTACCTCTATATCTCTACCATAAACCACTCCCTAGGGGTAATGGTTGCCCATAGAGATGAACAATGCAAAGAACAAGATGTCTATTACAATAGTTATATATTGGTCAAATATGAGACTTAGTACACACATACCAAAAAACTATGTCTAACCCTAGTCTTTGTGGCCACCATACTTCACCACTACCTCCTTAACCACAAGACTTTTGTCATCACGAATAGTGACCCCCTCAAATACATGCACTCTAAACCATACCAAAACTAACGCATGGCTAAGTGGCACAAGTTTTTAGTTGAATTTGACCTTCAATTTCTCCAACAAAAATAAAACAAGGGGAATGTTATCATCGACCAATTAGCTAAAGCACCCCTAGCAGAAAACCAATCTCCCCCTCTAAAATTTTTAGATGAGTTCATTGCAAGCTTATCTCAAGCCGATTTTACCAATTAGGTAACCTTGTTTTTTGATGGTTCCAAATGTTAGTGTGGTGACGGAGTCAATATTGTCCTTGTCCCTCTTATCGGTGAACCATTTCCTTTATCCTTTAAACTTAAATTTAAATGCACCAACAATGTGGTTGAATATGAAGCCCTAGTAATAGGTCTCCAAACTACTTTAGCATTAGGAGTTAGAACAATCAATATCTTTGGTGACTCCTAACTTGTGGTCAACCAAGTTACCAACATTTACCAATGTAAGAATGAAGTTTTGCAGTTGTATAGGCAACTAGTTATAAAACTCTTATCCTCATTTGAACGTTACCATATTCAAACCACCCCATGATCTACCAAAAAAATTGCCAATACCATGGCTTTGCTTACCTCTTAGATCCTATGAACACCCTCAAACTCCAAATTATCAGTCATTGTCCATCGCCTAACTGAGCCCTCCTATACCAAGATAGACACTCCAACCATCTTTAGTGTGGAGGAGATCCTAATTGACCTTTGGTACTAGGAAACCTTTGACTACCTTCACCTTGGAATAATTCCCTCTAGCCTCTCCAAGAATGCCTGTTAAACATTTATTTAAAGCACCTCCTTTTATACCATTATAGGAGGAATCCTCTACAAACAAGGCTTAGATAACCTCCTTTTCCATTGCCTCTGTGGTTCAGAAGGCTCTTATGCCATCAAGGAGACACATGATGGTATCTGTGGGGGTCACTTTAGTGGCCTCACTATGGCCAAGTATATCTTCCACCTAGGCTATTACTGGCCCACCCTCAACCAAGACTGCTATGATTATGTGAAAAAGTGTGTGAAGTGTCAACGACATGCTAATTTACATTATGCACTTAGTAATAGCCTTCACATGTCCACAAAGTTTTGGACTTTCTCATAATGGGGTCTAAACCTCATTGATAAAATCAACCCCCACTATTCATAATGATATAATTCTATCATTACTGCAACTGAATATTTTACCAAATGGGTAGAAGCTACTCCCCTTATCTCAACAAAAGTTGAAAATATTATTGAATTCATCACACATCATATCATCTACCATTTCAGTGTTCCCAATAAGATCATCACCAATAATGGCAAATCTTTCAAAAACAAACAAGTTTAGGGCCTTTATGATGTGTTTGGTATTAAACTTAGCTTTTCATCACCTTATCTCCCACAAGAAAATGGACAAACTGAACCCTCTAAAAAAACCTTAACAACATGCTTACCAAAATGGTGAATGCCTTAGGGTGGGATTGGCACTTGCACATCCCCTTCGCCCTATGGGCATATCATACTAGCATCTAAACCCCCACTAGTGCTACAACCTTTTCTCTCATCTTTGGAGTCGAGGCTATGTTGCCTCTTAAAATCTAATTACCTTCTCTTTGTATATCATTGTGCGACCTCATTTCAGAGGATGATTATGAACAAGAAAATTTACCCTAACTTGAGCTACTCAATGAGTTTCATTTCGCTATCCTTTCCCATCTTTGTGTCTATCAAGAATGAATCAAATGAGCTTATCACAAACACCTAAAAGTCTGAGAATTCAATATTAGAGATCTTATCCTCAAGGAAAACCAACATGTCACTAATATGGAGAAAAGCAAAAGGGATAAATTTGCCTTCAATTGGCTTGGACCCTACATCATTACCCATAAGTATGGATCAAGGGCTTATCATTTGTCTTCTCTCGAAGGAAAACCAGAACCTAAGCCTCTCAATGCTTTGCATATGCATCCCTTTTATTGTTAGATAGGGATCACAATTATCATTTGTCTAACTTAAGTTCATCCCTTGTAACCACATTCATTTGCCTCTTTTTAGGGGCAATTGACTAAAACTAAATCATGTGATTATCCATCAAAAGTATATCCTAATATTGACCTATGGATACGATGGCTCTATCCATGGCATGATTCTCATAGTACTTCCCATCTCTTTGAGATCGATTCCTATGGCCTTAGCTCCCTATACCTCCTTTTCACCTACTAGTACCCCATGTTAGCTTAGTTTTACCTTCACAAAGGTAATCCATTGAGCATGTATGAATATGTCTATGTTAATCAAACTCAAATAAAAGTAAAAGCAATATCAAATAGCAAAAATAAACTATGGGTCATCCTTAACATCCACAAACTACTCCTTTGAAGGACAGTTGTTGGAAACTCATTTTGAAATGGAAAAATGTAAGGTAGATGGCTCCCTTGAAGGAAAACTATCAAAAGCATTTGAGCTAACCATATACATCCAGACCACTCTCTTGAAGGATGGTTGGATAAAGCATTAGTCAAAGATAACAATTTCTTGTAAGCTTCCTACATTGATCAATTTCCCTGACCCTCAAGCAAAAGTCAAAAGCAATTTAAAAATTAAAAATGTTTTATAAATCCATAATCAACTCTCCTAAATGGTAATAAAATTGGGAAAACTACAATCAGCTCTCCTTAGTAGACTTCTCACATCGATCAGTCTACACTTTATAAATAGACATAGACTTGTTTATATCCCCTCTTTAGACACCTATAGGAAAGGCATACTAATCTCGCTAATGGTTCTAGTTTCACCCATTCTCCCTCCACATATTATATACATAGGACTATGATCTCACTTGACACAATGTTATCAACATCCATATCTATCAACCTAGGCATGCTAATGCGAAACATTTTAAAGGCTTAGCTTCACTAAGCCAATCCAATTTTGGGTTTCATGTTAGTCTATGATAATGAAAAGGCATCATGTTATTTTTCATATATTTTATTAGTCTATGTAAGCCTATAAACATGAATAAAAAAATAATATACCAAATGCATGAACTTCATGAACTATGTCAACAAACAACATCATCTATCCACTAGGAGGTACAATGTAAACATATAGCCACTAGCCACAAACATTCACCTATCCATCACATTGTGTAAACTTCTAAACATGTTATTACATCATAAACCAAGAATCAAAACATCATAGCATATACCATTCACCATTCAACACACATAACCATAACATGTATCCATCCGTAACATGTCCTATCTAACCATGGGTAGAATTAAAACATCATAACTCACCTTTCTACATATCACATGCCTAAGCTACTAAGTCAAATAGCCATCAACCATGAGCATCCATAACCATAAATCAAAACATGAGCATCACATAAAAACATCAAATGTTATATAACATATACATCAAATATTAAAAAAATAATACATGGGACAATGTTAGCTCTCTCTCAAAATATACATCTTGCTACATCGATGCACAAGTCAAAATCAAAAATAAAATATTTAACATTAATACAATATGTCAATTAGGCCCTTGGAACACTCAAACCACCTACACTGTTACTATTAGACCCATATGTACCAATACCTGATGGTGGTCCCCTTCGGACCCCATCTGACCAACTATAGCAACCCACTACCCATGGCTAGCTATCATGGTCCCACCCCCAAAACTAGCTCTAAACTCTACAAATATCATGCCATGGGGTAATTGATCTAATACCATCACCTCATAGTATCTGAGCTCTTATATAGTGGCTAGATACCATGCTCATGGCACTGAATCTGATGGCCCTCTTTCTACTATACCTACCACACCCACACCAATAATCCCCTATAGTGTGCCTATCTATCCCTATAGACTAGCTAACTAACCTTTAAAAATGATAACATGGGACCATGCCTGGTCCCCTTCCATTATCATATTCCCCACCTATCCTTGTAGTACCATAATCTGGCCCTATAGAAATGGACACCTATCCCTGTAAACCATCTATCTGAGCCTCGACTGCTGCTATAGCTGCAACTACCCATAGGTCACCCTGCACCTATACTACCCCTGGATCAACATCCATGGGTTGGTGTCCTCCACCACCCCCTCCAAAATATAATGTAGTGTACCTCCCTTAGTACCAGGATGTATAACCATCAATGATGCCTGCATCATCAATCTGACCCCTCATTGGTAGCTCCTTAAAATCATGTGCTATATTTACTAGCTGAGGCTATAGAAGCAGAAACTTGACCTCCTCTCTCCTATATCTAGGAGTGTCAGGTGGAATCCCCTCTACCAGGCTAAACTATCTTTGTACCTAATCAAATGGGATCATCTTTGTCTCCATCTATCTCCTCCGTACACCCACCTCATGCTATGCAACCCTATAGTGTGGTATCTAAATCCTACCCACTATGGCCACCCAACATATGGTCGTCATGTAACATCCCTTGGCACCAGACCCTCAAATATATCATTGAACCACTCAATATCCCTGGCCCCACCACTTGCTCTTGTATACACTACCACTCTCCTCTAATGCATGAATTTGGTAACATAGTCAGTCAGTGCATGTGTGTCATCTAGTAACCATAAGGGTCTCGATACTTGAATATCCTCAAAATCCTAGTAGTGTAGAACATTCCCCACACTCAATCCATTGCATCGATACACTCTAAAACCCCACAACTCTCTATAAATTTGCATAAGTAACACCTGTGCCCACCCAAATATAGTCTTCCCTAGAAGCATCTCTACTAAAACTCCAAACAATAAATAGGGGAAGCAACCACCAACTAAATTTGGTAGCACAAAGCTCATCAACACCATCATCATTATCATAGCTAAGCACCTATCTTTAGGTGCCCTCTAATACAAGGGGCCATAACCAAACCCACCAGCATGAAACTATGCCTCCATCTGATCATCACCTTATATGAGCTCCAAATAGTAATCTCTCTCCTCACTCTCTATGTGATATATCAAATCCCCTCAAATAGGAAACCTAGTAATCCTCAAAACATCTTTCAATAGAATAGTAATCTCTCTTTTTGACAACTAAAAGGTGTTTGTTCTAGGGTCCCATCTCTCGATGATCATGACAAACATGGTAGGGTCATGGGGTACATGCTTATAATGGCACATCATGCCTAATATGATGGCCTCCATGTGTCACCACTCATCATCCATCATCGCATCCCATACCTCAGTGAAGATCCTAGGGACTCAATCCCTCAGCTGAATCTAGTCTCATCCCTGTAAAACAAACATGTGAGTAAGCACACTTGGTTTTCCTAATAAGCCCAGTACCGACATACACCCAAATTTTTTCAACCTATTCTAAGCTAACCTATCATAACCACCACCCTAACTCTAAATAATTCTAGACATAATCCATTGTTAGTTATAAACCTCAGACAAATATACCTAACCACTAATTCATGACCTTTAAATACCCTATTTAACCTATAAACCAACCAAACCCACACGTAACTCCCTTCGACAACTTTTCACCGACACCAACTATCACATAAGAATTTTTAAACAAAAATATTCTTTTGTCATTGTTATTTACCTTTAAAAACAAATTTAGGTTTAATCCTCTTCTATTAAGAGGTTGACCACCAACATTTGGACCAACCGTTGGTGTTCACCTAGAAGGCCTTTGTTCTTCAGCTCAATTATCGATGGTCAGTTGTCTGTCGATGGTCAGGTTGATGGTCACTGAGTGTGACCATTGGTGGTGAAGCCCAAAAACCCTACCCTCCCCAAACCCTAGTAAAACCATGCTAATATTACAATAAACATACCTAAGCCTTCTACCCTACCCTTACCCAGCCCATACAAACGTTCGATTTCGCAAAACAGCAACACATATGATGATTTCACAAAATCTTAAATCTAGGGCATTTCCCCCAAACATAAATACACTAGTTTTTGATCCTAATACACCCATTCATTTCCATTTAACATAAATAAACATCAATTTTAAAACACTTCCTACCTTATTTCATGAGTGATGTCATGGTTAAGCCTGGGTCCCTTTGCCTGGCTGTGCCCTCCTTCATCATCCATCTTAATCAATGCTAGTACAAATAAAAACTCCCCACCTCATGGTTACCTCGATCAAACGCCAGTCCAAACATGCCATAAAAGGGGATGAAATTCTCGACAGAGTGAAAAGCATGACATGAAAGTGACAAATGATGAAATTTACATTTCGCTTTCACTTTTTATCTTTTATTGGCTTTTTAAGGTTTCTCCTTGAATGCCAATGGTCAGGGTGACCACTGATGATCGACCATTTTGGCCCCTAACTGTTGATGGTCAACGTCCCACATTTTATAAACCAACCTACAAACTTCTCTTTATGGGATCACAAACATGACCCTTACCCTCTGAAAAATCAAACCTTTCCCAACCAACCCCATTTGACCATGTCCACCTTGACACTAACTATTATCCTCAAGCATTTTTTTTAGCACTTGTTCATATATTGTGCACACTTCTGGTGATCTATTCACCTCAAAATTAACCTCAACACTACCCTTTGAGCAATAACTAAATTTGGCCTAAGTTGTTGTGGGATGCTAAATCCTTTTTATTATGTAGGCAGTGTTTACTTGCCTAGTGCATGTGGAGTCAGCTCGACCATAACCCAACCTACCCATTTTTTCACATGTACCTCGACGATGACCTTAGCACCCGAACTATGCATATGTATTATGATGAATTTTGCCTAAGTCATTTTGATCACACTGATCGACCTTTGCAAATTACCTATTTGTACTTTTTCACCACTTAGTGTAAAAACTAGATCATTTATGTTTTCATGAGAGCACTTCCTACCTTAGACACCCATTGCACATTGACCCATTTGGTGTTTTCATGAGAGCACTTCCTGCCTTGGATACCCAGTAAAACACTAAAACCACCATGGAGACTAATAGGTGTATCTAACTACCATGCCTACAATAGTCACATGATACATTGGTCACTTGTCTTCATCACACTGACCTTATTTTTACTAACATTGGCAATCTATCCTTACACAATATTATCTCTTGCAACTTTTATCACATTTAGTGCACAAGTTTGCACCTCACATGCTCAACACGAGTTACTACCTCTTGACTCCACATTTACCCTTTGTCAAACCTGTACTCACTTCAATTGTACCTCACCAACTCCCAATTTAAGAGGGAATACCTCCTCATATTATTGGGGCAACCAGACCCTTGACCTATACTCTATTTTTATTTTGTCGCTTATTCACAAGAGTAGCACAATAAAAAGGGGCAAAATATAGACACCAAAATTCTACACATGAATTTCTAAGTGTCATGACCCATAGCAGACCTCTCAGACCTTTTTTTCCTTACCTAGGCTTATTTTCATTATTTAGCTTTATTAGGCTTAAACATGGCTATTTTGACGTCCAGCCTCGACCGTCAACCATCAACCCGACCATCGACGGTCAGGCTCCACTGCCTAGCCTTCTACATATAAACACCATGCAAATGACTAGCTATTTTTTTTAAATATAAGTCATCCTAATCTCCTTGAGAGGCATTTCATGGATGAATTATATTTAGAATCCTCAATTACACTCCCTCTATAACATTTAGCCCTTGCCTATAATAAGGAGAGAGTTGTAAAAACAAATCCATCTACAATTATCATCAAGAGCTTAGGTAATCAAAGTTTTTTTTGTAAGTCAACCAATGTCATCCTCATTATCAAGACATTTTGTTAAGAGCTGACTTATTGTCGCCTCTCTACCAAGCTTTCAAGCACTATTACTCTGTCAAAATTAATCTAGATCTCAACTACACCAACTACTCATCCAACCCACTTTTGATAAGACAAGCCCTTGTTTGTTACTATTTATGTGATTTATTTCTATTTCATAACCAATTTATCCTTTACCCAACACCCAAAATTCATCTATGAATCATGTCAATCTATTATTGACAAAACCCAGTTTTGGCACAGTCAACCATCGATAGTCATTCCAACCACCGACGGTCAAGCCTAACCACTGATGATCAACCCAACCATCAATAGTCACCTATGGTAGGAAAAAAATAGAAATCTAATTTCACCTCCTTTGCCTGACCCAATTCACTTTACTGTGTTTTCAACCATTCACAAGCCCCTTTAAATTTTTTTGAGCCATACCTTGACCCATTAGCACTAACACTAATTAGTTTATCACTAATTTGATCATTCTAGCATATCTCTTTATCAAATAATTATTATTATCAAAGTTGATATCTTTTGATCATTGATGCAAGTACTTTATTTCTATTTTATTAACTTAATTATTCTAAAATAGTGGATTGACAGACCCTAAATAAGCTCTGACTTCTGAGATCTAGCTAGTGCTAGTAAATCCACCCAGCTTCTTGTCTAACCCACAAATTTTTTTAGTGCTTTCTTACATGCAGGTCATCCTCCCCAACCAAAGAGGAACTCTCCACAATCTTTTGACACAATGCATATATTTTTATTAGGTATTTATACCATAACCCATATTTATAATTTTACTACCTTCTTCTGAATAATAACAAAATTTGAGTGAAACATTTTGGCATGCCCAATGGGACCGACATCTCTTCTTGGGTTTTATTTTTATCTGCATACGTAAGCGTCTTTCTCTGTCTATGCTAATTGAAATCTAAATTTCATTTGGGTCTAAAACATTATGCATCCATTGATTGCCTACTTCTTTTAGCTCACTTAGCTTAATTAAAGACATCAGGATTAATTGTAGCACACTTATGTTACACAACCAAACCACATAATCAATCAAACATCATAACTGATTTGAAACAAGGTCTGACTGAGATTTTATCACCTAGCGGTTACCTTACCCATTCATGACAATCTTACTTGGAGGTTATTACCAAGAGGAGAACCAACTCAACTCTCTGGTTGAGTATAAACTCTGAATATCAATATATATTGTCTAAGCACCCAATACCCTTATCACTGTGGGACTATGAAGTGAGGGGGTAGGCCCCAATACCAAGCCATGTATTGATTTCAATACAGATTATTTTGAGCACCAAAACTACTCAAAATTATCCATAAACTGTTTATATAGTACCTAATCTACAAGCCAACTTCTATCACACATTCTCATAAACTAAGGCATAAGCCAAAAATGGTCTTAAAATTAACTTCAGGCTTAAACATACTTTCTAGTGTGTTCCTTGATTGCCTTGACTATTTTATTTAACTTCTTTCTATTTGAGTGGTGAGTCTATTATTTTGTATTATCTCCCACTTTTTGTATAGTTCTCACTCGTTAGCAGTGAAGAGACATAGCAAAAAAAACCCATCACCTAAATCAAGCTCCTCTATCTCCTCATCTATAGAGGAAGTCTTAGAGGTGGAAGATTCACCTCATATATTGGAAAGACCTACTTTCCCTCTGGTATTTCCCCAAGGAGACATGAACTTTACCACCTTTTTAGACAACAATCCAGTGGCCCTTCAACACTATCTTAACACCTCTTCTCACCATATCCTAGTTTCAACTCCACCTTAAGACCCTTCTTATGGCAAGCCATCCCACCTTATGGAGGGTATCCCTATTTCCATGATCACCACCCAACCTTTGACCACTTAGGAATATTCATCTACCAACCCCTTTGGTGCTATAGTTAAAAAACAACCTATCTAACCAACCATTACCCTTACACCATCCACCCCTACTAATGACTCCTCTACCTTGGGGACAACCCAACTGTCAACCCATTATGTCAAACCTAGCCCATCAATTAATACCTCTTTACCAAGCTTAGGGGTACTTATCCCTTCTACCTCACCACCCATCAGTATAAAGGTCATGACTACCCCCCTGATTACCAATCCAACCCCAACTCAACCTACCTCAACATCCCAACAATTACCTACATCATCTAACCTCGGTTACACCCATAACCCGCAAGGGTATATACCTACTACCCAACCACCAATAGCCACTTATCCCTATATGTCATCTACCCAACCTCCCATAACTTCTTATCAGTATGGGGCCATGTCTCAACCTCCTATCAATTATCAATATATTCCCCAACCATAATATACACCTTACAACCCTTCAGGTGCACCACATAAAAATGGACTTAATGAAAATAATCATGGACAAAATGGCAACTCTTGAGTCATCCCTTTTGGGAGCCCATAACATTTTATCTTATGATCAAGTTTGTAATGAGCCCATTCACCCTTCAATCCCTATTAGACCTTATCCAACCCAATGGGAGCTTCCAAAATTTACCAAGTTTAACAGTAAGGAAGACCCCCAACAACACTTAAGAGCATTTAGGCATTCTTTTTAAATGATTGCCTACAATGATGCCCTACTTTTGTGCACAATTCCTATGTCTCTTTCTAGCTTGACACTCGACTGGTATAGTGCCATTACCAAACATTCCATCTTCTCCTTTAACTAATTAGCTCAGACATTCTTAGATCACTTCTCAATAAACATATCCAAGAAAGTCTCTATCATTGACCTTTATTCCATTCATAAATTTGAGGATGATTCTATAGCTGATTTTGTGGCTCATTAGAAAAGCTTGATCAACCAATTATCATTCTGCTTGCCTCAGCTCAAATTGATCAAACTTTTTGCCTATGCTTGTGACCAAAGCTTCAAAACTTTTGATGAAGATTTTATCATGGCACATAAGTTAGAGAATTGAGCTATAGATGAGGGTAAATTAAAGTTACAAAATAAGAACTCTACCTTCAAGATCAACAAAACCTCCTCCTCCAAAGCAGGCAATCAAGCTAACTCTAGGGCTAAGAAAATTGTGAGTGCAGTCATCCTTAAGGCTGCCCCACCACCTACTATCAATCAACAAAACTTTCCCAATCCCTCTAACCAGAGCTCATAGAACCCAAATAGAAGCACCCAAAAATAATTTACTCCAGTTGGAGAATATTATGCCTCAGTGTTGGAAAAGTTACTAAAAGCTAATCTTGTACAACGTCCACCCATCAAACTTCCCTCACAGTTTGACTCTTCTCATCTAGTGCCTGCTTAGTACAATGAAAATGACCTTTGTGCCTTTCAATGAGTGATTGGACATGACATCATTCGATGCAATACTTTCAATAATGTTGTCCAAAGCCTCATTGACAAGGGAGAACTCACATTAGATAACCCTAATGCCCCTCAAAATCAATCCCTAAACATCTTTAAAAAGCCCTTTCCCAACCATTACCCTATCAAATATGAGGACACACAGGCCAAATTCTCTCATGACACCCACATGATCAACATGGTCCATGATAAACCTACACATGAGGGCCCAACCATCTAATCTACCCACTCTTCCCCCACTTCACTTACAGAGGTGGAATAGTCATCTTCCCCTTCATCAGAGATTCAACTCAAAGAGGTTACTTTTTCCCTAACCATGCTCATAGAAGCCTTGGAATCATCACATTCCACCCCAACAAGCATGTTTGGAGAAGTAAACATTCATGATTTGCCACCTCCACTAGCTACCCAACAAAACACTACTCATATGGATATTGTTCCTAAAGGAGAAGCATTCCTACCGATAGCTCCCATGGATGATCCATTTATCTCAACCTTACTTCCCTCACCTCCGGAAGTCAACTAACCTATCAACCAACATCCCTAACCTATAATTCTATCTCTTTCATCCACTACCCGCGAAGCAAAACCAATACACAAACATTTTTCCATGTTAGTGTAGAAATTGAAATTTGCCCTAAAACCAGATATGAATCAAGCTACCTTGTGGCAACATTTAGTCCTCCCTTACATCAAAAAACTTGAACCTTATATCACACCTTTAACCAACCAATCTATCATCTTTCCACCACCTATCAAACCAATCATAACTTTTACCAACCCCTCACGATTCCCACCAATTGAGGCAATCATACCTTAAACAAGCAAACCACCAAACAAACTTATTACAAACCTTGGTACCTTTCCCATATAAAGTTTGGTTTACCCATCTCTTAAAGTGGAGTTGACCCCATCTAAGACTCCACCCAAACCTTGACCCCAACCAACTAAAAGAGTAAAACCATCGAGTAACCACATGCCTAGGGTTTTTCCTTCTACCCTACCATCTATCTTGGGTCCTCATCCATCAAGTCTACCTAAAAGGCAAATCCCTTTTAACATATGTCATCTACCACTACTAGTTATACCATCCCAATTATTGTTTGATATACCAGTTTTATAAATATAAGTTATCCAAATATAAGTCATCCAAATCTCCTTGCAAGGCATTGCATGGATGAATTGTATTTAGAAGCCTCAATTACACTCCCTTTGGAACCTTTGGCCCTTGCCTATAAGAAGGAGAGAGCTATAAGAGAAAATCCATCTACAATTATTATCAGGAGCTCAAGTACTTAGAGTTTTATTTTACAGGTTAACCAATGTCATCCACATTATCAAGCCATTTTGTTAAGAGCTGACTGTCCATCAGCTATCAACCAAGCTTCTGGGCATTGTTACTTTATCAAAATTAGGCCAGATTTCAACTATGCCAACTACTCATCCAACCCACTTCTGGTAAGACAAGCCCTTATTTGTTACTATTCATGTGCTTTATTTCCATTTCATAACCAATTTATCCTTTGCCCAACCCCCAAAATTCATCTATGAATCCCATCAATCTATTATTGATAAAACTTAATTTTCGCATAGTCAATCATCGATGATCATCCCAACCATCAACGGTCAAGCCTAACAGTCAACAGTCAACCCAACCGTCGATGATCACCTATGGCAGAAAAAAGCTAGCAAGCTAATTTCACCTCCTTTGCCTGACCCAATTCACTTTACTATATTTTTGACCACTTGCAGGCCCTTTTCAAATTTTCTAAGCCATACCTTGACCCATTAGTGCTAGCACTAATTAGTTTATCACTAATTTGTTCATTCTAGCATATATTTTTATCAAGCAATTCTTGTTATCAATTTTAGTATCTTTTGATCATTGATGCAAGTACTTTTTTTCTATTTTATTGACTTAATTATTCCAAAATGGTGGATTGATAGCTCCTAAGGAAGCTCTCACTTCCAAAATATAGCTAGTGCTAGGCAATCCACCTAGCTACTTATCTAACCCACAAATTTTCTTTAGTGATTTCTTACATGTAGGTCATCCTCCCCATCTAAAGAGGAGCTCTGCACAATATTTTGACATAATGCATACACTTTTATCAAGTTTTTTTACTACAACTCATATTTCCAATTTTACTACCTTCTTCTAAGTAATAGCAAAATTTGAGTGAAACACTAAGATGGAGGGTTGTGAACAACTATTAGGCCTTCCATTGTCACTTACTCATCTATGCTCTCAGTTACAGCCTAATATTTCAAGACACTAACCATAGAGGATCTTGTCATTCCCATGACCCAATGAGTCAAGTTTTGAGGGTGTGTACAAAGTTTCTTGTCAGCTTTAAATGTTGATCAATGCACTAAAGTCAAATGGCAAAAAGGTTATCCTAGGCTTAAGGTTTATATGAGCTTATCTAAGGGGAAAATCATGAATTTTTTTGATAACGTAGAGGCACACTATTGGGTCTTATCCCAAAGTGCCCAACACAGCCATAGGGGTCTTAGTGTGTTGATAATCGATGATATCAAATTTCAAGTCATCTATTGAAATCCTAAGTATTGAATCATGAAAGCCCCTCATATCACGGTGTACTTAAAACACATAACTACTTAAGCAATTAAAAATATGGATCTTGATTTATATACCCTATCGGTAAATGGGGTTTGGCCTACTGTGTGGTGATGCAATCCATGGTCAATAGAGTTTATAAGAAAAAAAAAAGTAGATAGCCATTTTCGATTTTCAAGTTTCATCACCAATATAAAACTGAGGAAAGAGCATATGCGAATATTACTTGGATAACACAAATAATTATGAAAATATTCCTGATTTTCAAGTGTCATTACCAATGCAATGCCAAGGAAAGAGCATATGCAAATTTTACAACCAAAAAACAAAAATACTGAAAATAAAATTGATGTAATTACTAAGAATTTTGAAAATAAAAATAATAATGTTAGCAACAAAAAAATTGGCTTTTATTGATTTTTTTGTTGATCTTCTTTAGCCAACATTTTACAAACAAGTTGTTAGAGTGCTTTCTTTGGTTAGAAATGAGACAACCTATAATATAACAAGTGCAAAACCATGAAAAATAAGCGAAAAACACCTCTCTATTACAAAAATGTTGTTACACAGTCAGGTTAGAAAAGTGAATTTGAAATAAAATAAACACAGGAAAACACAGAAAACAAAAAAAAATAAAAATAAATGACCTATGCTTACAAGACAATTTTGTTGCCAAGAGTAACAATTTTTATACCAATAATGATGAATTCACTTGGAAAAGAGATGAATTCCCTACAAAGAAGAATGATTTCATTGCAAATAGACATGATTTTACTACAAAAAAATGACAAATTTGCTGCAAAGGAGAATAATTTTGTTATTTCTAATGAAAATGCTATTGATAGTGACAAAATCATTATTTCAAACTAAAATGTTGTTAACTTGTAAATAGAACAACAAATGCAGAGAAATATGACAATTTCATTGTTATGGTGTATAATTTTGTTGTTAAATCCCTCAAATTCATTGTTATGCAGATAAGTGCATACTTCCAAATTAAAAACTACCAACAACTTGTAGCTCATACCAACACTAAAATAAGTAAGATTAAATGTAAAATGCAAATATAAACATTAAAAACCAAAAGAGAAATGTTCTCTACGTGCAAAGATGATGATTAAAATATTAAAAAAGACGTGAGAGAGGTCCCACTAGGCATGCCATAAATATATGAATTAAATTTAGACGTGCAAAGAAAGTAAACTAATCCTAATCTAATATAAAATTTAACTATGTTAGAGCAACAAACAAAGAAAACAACAATCACAAACTTAAAATTTTGTATGCACAAAATTTATATATTATGATATATATCTGATTTGCTCTTTCAAGTATGTGGTGCTCACTTCTCCAATACAGAGAGAGAACGGATAGCATTTTAGTGTAAAAGGAAGTATTTTATTTGCTTTGATTCACTTATGTGTAGAGCTCTGATTTTATGATTGTGATTGTGATCTCTAAATTTTGTGATGATTGAAAATAGAGATTTGCAAGCTTATTTATATATGCTTGGAGAAGGATCCAATGGTGGAGGATCATTTGAAAATTTTCAATGATCCAAATGATCAATGGTGGCTAATGAGTCCTCACCCATGAGGATGGAGAATGGGGTTGGTTAGCTGACTCAACAAAACTAAGTCAATTTTCTTGACAACTCAAGGGATGAGTCATAAGAGGTGGAGAATTTTGTGGATTTAGTTGGGATGAGAGAGAAAAAGGTGGTAGATGTTTTGAATAGGTGTAAAATCTAGATTTATTATTTAAAAAAAAGATTTAAGGGTACATAATTGACTTATTTAATATGTTAAATTATTCAATTATTTGAATTTGAGAGAAAATGTGATTTATTAAATTAAGAATAATTATTAAATATATTTAAGTGCATTTGACACTAAATAAAATTTAGGTGTCTACAACTAGGACTTGATTCTTGTGATTGATGAACAAATTGGAATGAATAGGTAAATTCCTTTAAATGTGCAAGTATTTGAATATGTTTGATAAGTGTTTGTTGTATAGGATAAAGGCTTAGACCTATTGTGTATTTATATGGAAATTTTTGGGTATTTTCTCATATCACTGACATGTGAAACTCTTGTTGACCCATAATAAATATTTGAATTTGAAAAGTGACCTTTGCTTAACACGAGAAGAGACCACCAAATTTGAATGAACCCAAAATTTAGGAATTGTCCAAGTATGAGGTTCAATCCAGAAGACAAAAAAACTAATCTAATGGGTTGGAGATAATTTGAATATGATTATAAGTAAGTTAGAAATAGATTAGGGAATTTTTATAGGTGATTGATAGCAAATTGATAAGGTCAGATCTATGGAAAGTAGGTAGATGTGAGAGATGGAAGAATAAGGGTCATACATATATGTACAAGTCATGTAAGGTGAAGGTAGATATAAAATGACCTTTCCAAGTATTTAATTCCATATTTTAGTGTCTACGTAGACCATGAGGCATTACTAAAAACTCATAGTGGCTCTCATGAGTTATGAAAGTTATATTATGTCCATCCTCATCTTTGATCTAAATTTGATGATAACTAAAATGAAGAACTGGTTTCATAAAGTAGATAATTATATAAACTAAAATCTAGTATTAGATACTTGGCAATGTCACTTTTGACCTACCTTCGCCTTACATGACTTATGTATACACATATGCCTTTTATTTGTCCTTCTCTCACATCCATGTGCTTTTCATAGGTTTAAATTTTTAGATTTATTGTCAATCATCTATATGAATTACCTAGTATGCATCTAACCTACTTAAAATCATATTCAAAATATCTCCATATCATTAGATAAGTTTTCATACCTTCTAGATAGAACCATAAAACTTGGACAAGTCTAAAATTCCAAAAATTATATAAACCTAATAGACTTGTCTCATGCCAATCAATGATTAATTTTCAATTTCAATTCCTTCTTATTGGTCAGCCTATATATTTTTCATGTTGATGGCATGATAAAACACCCAAAAAGTCCCATATAAATACACAATAGGTTTAAGCCTATTACCCACCTAACAAGCACTTATCAAGCATACTTAACCACTTGCACATTTAAGGGGACTACCCTATTTTTTCAATTTTAGCCATCAATCACGAGGATCAAGTCATAACCAAGTTTAAAGCAACTAAAATCCAAGCCAAGTTTATCATTTTTTAAGTATCAAAAGCTAGATTACAGGTTGCATTCATTAAAGGAGCACTATTGCATATATACCTAATGGGTAAAACTACATTTAGTTTGACATCCCTCTTTGGAGTGTTGTGTATGTATGCAACACTCAACCATTCATCATGGAGTGGTTAGGGTCAACTTAACCCACCTTATTTCCCATTTTACAGATCAAAATATAGTGTTGAAAGTGGGCCTAGGGTTTCAAAAAAAGGGAGATAGATTTTTGGAATTGTACACATAGTTAGCTTTTGAAGATCACACATAGAAACGGGTAACAAGTAGGCATAATAGCTTGTACAAAAATAGAGAAACAAGAATCAATTAAAAAAACATCAAAATCATAACATAGTGTCATTCAATACTATCCATAAGATGACAAAATCATCCAAGCTAGCCCAAAAACTCAGTTCTTAGTTTGAGCGACTCCTTGTCTAGTTTCCTACCTTTCTTGACTTCTAAATTCAATCTTAGACCAACACATAATAGCAAAACATTAAGTATTTTAATCTTCTTATTACTTTACATAATTATCAAATCAATTTATTCCTTTTACATTCGAACTAGTGCTTAAGTATAACACATCATATAATCTAAGTTAATTCAAAGTTTTATGCTTGTTAGAGTTAACTCTAAAACAAGGTAAAACAAAAACACCATGTAACTCATATATAAAATAATCAATTACCAGTATAGGAAACTTATCTTTTATGGTGTACTTATTGAGTTCTTTGTAATCATGGAACATCCTCCAAGTATTATCCTTCTTGTGCACTATTGCCACTAAAGTTAAACATGCACTTTGACTATGTTTGATAATACCACCCTCAAGCATCTCTTTTACTATATTTTTATATCACCCTTTTGGACATATGGGTACATTTAAGGCTTAATATTTTGTGGTCAAACTCTCTAGTGGTAGTTGAAAACATGGTCATGATCCCTTTCTAGCATTAATCCTTTTGGCATTGATTCAAAAACAACTAAGTGTTTATCATCAGTTGCCTATAAGTCTGGCTATGTAGACATATTTGTTTTTTGTACTTATAATTAAAATAGTTATGCTACAAATTAATCTACTTTACTTTTAAGAATTATCTACATTTGATGAGATAGCTATGGAAATTTTCCACATAATCTACAAAGTTAGAATGTCTTACCTTCAAAAATAAAATGCATGAACAACTCTTGTAAATTCATCTTTATAATTCCCAAGGTTGTGAGCCATTTTAATTGAAAAATGATGCTTCCCCACCCATTGGAATAGAAAACATAGGAGAGTATAGCCTATAATCTCACAT
Source organism: Torreya grandis (assembly GCA_037957365.1). Taxonomy (NCBI): domain Eukaryota; kingdom Viridiplantae; phylum Streptophyta; class Pinopsida; order Cupressales; family Taxaceae; genus Torreya; species Torreya grandis. The sequence continues at coordinate 2,700,756 of JARHVA010001380.1, read as the reverse complement.
GGCAATTTTGATACTATGGTATTTCCTTGAACAATTAATTGCACCATCATCTACAATCATGACTTGAAATATTGGAGCAAGATAAATAAAACGGTTAAAGCATGTTCATAACTTGTTTTTGATGAAGTTATGTGTAGTCCTCAATTCAATCAACATTGTCACATTTTGTTTCTTTAGACCCATTGCCTTTAAGGTTTGTGGAGGGCTAATGCCTGAAAGTGCATGGCACAAGATATTTGGTTGGGTAGCTTCTAATTCCTCCCCTGGCTCATCCTCAAACTCACATTCTACTTCCTCATCCCCTTCTTCTTCATTGGTACCTTTATTGTAGAACAATTTATTCTCAACACATTTATGTCCTTTGTTGTCACAGTTGAAACATAACCCTTGTCAAAGATATGATTTGTTTATATATTTAATATGTTGTATAAAAAAATTATATTTGGTACATGTGTTTCCTATGAGTGTACATGCATACATGATATATCAAATTTTAATGTACACAAATATTTTTTATTAAGCACAATAACATAACATCTTTTGGTCTTTGTATAATTATTGTATTTCATGAATTTGTATTTACTTAATTTCACCAAAATAATAGCTAACAAGGGTGTACGACACCAAGTCCCTGTGAGAAGCATATGAGAGTTGGTAAGGTCCATAACAAAGTAAGAAAGCTTTAAATTGGTCTTTTGTTATTGTAAAAACCAATATATGTAATTTTATAGAAAATAGATTGCTAAACATATTGAAATTATGAATTGTTTGATTGATTGTGATGAATGCATTTCCAGAAACTCATCAAAAAGGTAAACATGTTGGCTTTATATTTTATATTAAGATAAGTGGTGGAGAGGATGAATACTAATAACATAGGAATTTTTTTTTTGATTGTTTCCTTTGTAAAATTTTATGAAGTAATCAATCTATTGCTTGTGCTGAAGGTGTGGAACAGAATATCCTATGTGTGGTAGCTAATGAGCAACACTTAATATTAATTATGTATCTCAAGAGAGGGTTATAAACATTCAATGCAGATGAAATAATCGTTATAAATACTAACATATAGGTGAATCTTTATTCTAAAATCTAATAAGAGAATATTTATTAGTAAAGTCAATCTTACATTTGCTTATAACATGGTTTGAGTAAAAATCTTAGAGAAATGCAAAAATTTATGGAGTCATCTCAGTGAATTTGTAAGAATTATATAATAAAGTATGAAATTATATCTTTCAATGGTAAATTACATAATTAGATGATCAAATAAAAAAATGAATGCAAAAATCACCTTAAAATAAAATAAATAATTTATGAAAATCTTATTGGATGTCAGAAATTGATTTATTTATGCTTAAGTTTAGTATAAATTGATAACAATTTACTTGGTTAGAGTAGTTGATGGAAATATAGAAAAGTTAAACCATGCAAGGTATATAAGGTCTATGAATGAGTCAAGCTACCAAGAATAATTTTTTGTGATACATATTGTTATCAATCTATAACAAGTAGATTATGTCGTTTGTTGTTGTGAAAAAGCATTATGTAGTGTAATAGCAGTTATTTATAGATTATCCAAGACAATATGTTTGTTTCTTTTGAATATATTTTAAGTTGTTGAAAATGGAAAACTTGGATAAAAACTTTAAGATAACATTTCCATATTCTCAATTTGCCTTTTTCTTATTTCTGATCCTGATGATTTCTTCTATTTTGTTTACCAACATTGAAAAGTGTTAACAATTAACATAATCAATAATAGATAACAATATAAATCAATTAAAAGGATCAACAATAAAAAAGCAAAAACCTACCTGTATTGTCTTCATGAAGTTTTGCGGATCCTCTTCAACCTTTAATGGGTCAGCCACTATCATTTTTGCATACAAAGTTGTCTTGCATGGTCACACATCCATGAGTTGAGAAGCCAACACAATTAATTTTTTGACATATTTAATATGGAAGTTTATTGTTGATGTTTATAGAATGGGAAATGGGTTACATTGTCGTTGTATTGTTTCCTTAATTAAAGTCCAAGGTCAATGTAAGTATAAACACAGGAGAATGTTATTCCAATATCAATAACAATTAAAGTATAACATAGCTTTTGTTAAAACTCACAAGCAAAATACATTCATAAAACCATGATTTTTTTTCATAGTTATATATTTTGCAAATAGAATACAAAGCATTAATTAAATTTATAATCAAATGGTGCTTTGTGTTATCAAGATTATGTTTCAGATAGCTAATAACCTTTGTAATGCAATGAAATTTAAGTTGTCTCTTTTCAAAACTTTAAATAACATTCATTAGGCTCAGACATGAGATATTTTATTAGTTTATCATCCAGATTACTTGAATATTTGCCAAGTATCTCTCTATCTCTCGGTCTAATACACACACACACACACACACACAGACATATATACACATATACATGTATACACACACACATAGATACACACAGAGAGAGAGAGAGAGAGAGAGAGAGAGAGAGAGAGAGAGAGATGTATGTGTGTGTCTATATATGTATTTATGTATACGTACATACATATATATATATACTATACATATTTAGAATCTGTATTAATTATTCTCTCTATGAATAAAAATGGTTGTATATAAATAATATGATAATTTCCATAGATCCTTTATTGCTTGTATCCAAGCTGCAATTCTAATCGGCCTTCATGATGGTCCCATATATATAACCATTTATTATAACTATCTAGTTATTATACATGAAGAATCCAACCTAAATAAAGTTCTTAAGTTATTCTTGCAAACTTGTGGATTAGAAATGATCAAAGGATCTTGTCCTCTTATTGTTTAGTATCAAGTCATGTATCACCTAACAAATGCCCTGCATCTTGCTATTAAACATTGTCCCAAATATGGAAAAAGTGTGGTATGCAAAGCAAACGAGCATAGTTAAATTATTCCAACATAAACTATTTCTTGGTCTGATCTAAAGGTTCCTAAAAAATGGATAATTGATACAAATTTTATTCAAAAACCTATAAAGTCCTTGTCCTCTGCTACGTCAGTTAAAGATATGTTTGATAAAGCCATTATTAGATTTGATTCCCAAGCCTCTGGCCTAAAATATCATCTACAGAGTCTACCCTCTACCAATAGGCAATGTCTCCATCTCAAGAAGATACATGATCCTCAAATTAATTCATACTTTTGTATTGATTTTCAGAAGATAATCAATCATCCATATCCTTCCAACATCCATATGATCAAAAAATAATCTTCTATTGAAAAATCACTTGAAAATAATAAAAGGGTTTTGGCAAAAGCAAAAGTAATTCAAATAGAAGGAACTCCTGCAAAAGAGAAAGAAGAAGAACAAGGTCATATTTAAAAAACTCCTTTAAGAGATGAGTACTACACTAAAAAAAATTCCCTAAGAGCTTTGATTTCAATCAATACTCTCATGATGGAAAGTATAGATCTCAAATGTATTATTTGAGGTCTACTAATAAGAGTCTTGATCAGTCCTCTGAGGTTAAATTGTTGAATTGGAACAATTTGGCAACTAAGTGTCTAAACAATAAGGTCTCTAAAATACAAGATCGTATGTCTCAAGTTTCAAAACTATTGAAGAGCATAGAATTGTATCAAAAGGGAGAAATTGCTCAAGATATTAGTAATCTTCATAGTTCATCTATAAATCATTATGCTCAAACAATATAAAAGACTGTGATGCAGGAGTATCACCTCCATCATTGTAAATATAGCATGAAATCTTGAATAGGTGTCAAAAGATGTCAGGTAGAGTCATTTTAATATGTTTTAGAATTAATTTCAAGTAATATTTCCAATGTAATAAAGTGGTTGAGATAAGAACCTACGTTGAGAAGAAGGTGGAGTTAGATTAAGAGGATAAAATCAAAAGCAATAAAATAGGTACTAAGTAAAGTCATAAAATAAGAATAAAAAGTGAATGGTAAGAGGAAGATAGAGAGACATGGTTTGAGAGCATTCTCAAGATGACTTATTGAGAAATCCATATATAGAGGAGGAATATATATGTATAGCAGGTGTTAGTTTTTATGATCAGAATTGAAATAATCAAAAAAATGCAACACAATGAATAATGAACACAAGATAAATCTGATTTACTCTTTTGAAGTCTGCTCTGTCTTATGAATTTTACTTCTTATTCTCTTGAACAATGAGAAATCACTCTATATATATACAAGTGAGAGGAAAGAGACGCATCTCTTCAATTTCCCTGTCGGCCTCCACCAAACAAATTATGTCTTAAATAATACAATAAGTTGGGCTGGAAGTGGGAGCCTGACATTGTTCCTTCAACATCAACACTCCCTCTCAGCTAGGGAGGATACTTCCAGCTGCATAAAACATATCACCTCATCGTGATGTCAACCACAATGGCTACAACAATGCATAGTATGTATAAGTGTTCATCACTTTACATGATATCCACCATGGTTCTTCTAGAGGGTAGAATCAAGGGATTTCACCTTGAACTTCTCTCACAGAGAAGAACCTGTTATCAAGGGATTTCACCTCAAACTTCTCTCACAGAGAACTCATTATCAAGGGATTTCACCTCGAACTTCTCTCATAGAGAAGAACTTGTTATCAAGGGATTTCACCTCGAACTTCTCTCACAGAGAAGAACTTGTTATCAAGGGATTTCACCTCGAACTTGTCTCACAAAGAAGAACTCGTTATCAAGGGATTTCACCTCAAACTTCTCTCATAGAGAACTTGTTATCAAGAGATTTCACCTCGAACTTCTCTCACAAAGAAGAACTCGTTATCAAAGGATTTCACCTCAAAAGTCTCTCACAGAGAAGAAATTGTTATCAATGGATTTCACCTCAAACTTCTCTCACAGAGAAGAACTCGTTATCAAGGGATTTCACCTTGAACTTCTCTCACAAAAAAGAACTCATTATCAAAGCTTTGGCGGGTTCTATAATAGATCTATTCTACCTTTTTACAACACCATTCTGTTGAGGATTGTAAGGGACACAAACTTTCTCTTAATCCCTACTTCAATGCAAAAGTTATAGAATTCTTCAGAGGTGTACTCCCCTCTGTTGTCAGATCTCAAAACTTTGATTCTCTTCCTAGATAAGTTGTCTACCTGAGCTTTAAACTCTTTGAACCTCTCAAGTACTTCTTTAGACTCCATGGCACAACCTTTGCAGGTACCTACATGCTCCTGGTTGAATTTTGGAAGACCTGTGACTATCTTCTCCATGATAGGTAGAGCCCGAAAGTTTAGATGAGCCAACCTTTGATGCCAAAGATCACACAAGCTTGAAGAATCATGTACTAATGTCATGATATAAGATTTAGTTGGTTCATAAAATAGCTCATAAAAAGCCTCTTATTTTTATGTCCGACTACAACAAATGGAGGATTTTTTTTCATTCTAAATCCAAACCCACGAGTTTAATCCAATTCAATGCCATATCGAATCTAGTTGTCCTATTTTAGAGGCACTTACTGTTTGAGATTCCACAACTCGTGAGCCTGCTAGTCCTCGACATGTCGAAAGTACTTGGGTACAACAACGTGTACAGAACCTTTGCTGGCCCAAGCTTGTTCTTCAAATCAGGGTTACCATTTCTAGCCATTACGTTCTTCTCTGCTTTCTCCATTGCCGATGAAAACCTATAGAAGGCTTCATCCACCGCCGTGTCATCTGTCCACTCTGGTGTGGATCCCTTCCTCTTTCCCAAATAAACTTTATTTCTTGCATGCTTCCACAAAACCTCAAAAGAAGTTATTACAGTGGTGGTTGTTTTGGGATCAGACACAGTTTTAAGAAGATACGCCTCTGGATTCTTCACCAGCTCAGAATATTCTAGCGTTCCCTTTTGTGGAATTAAGCGTCTGCCCATGGTAGGGCGATTGGGCATGTATCCTCCGTATGCATACAGAGCAAAATTGATGGTTGCATGTAGAGCAGATGCAACCCACAGGATTGTGGTTATTTGCTTCACTCATTTCATGCAAGCTTGCCATGTTATACCAACCTTCGTTGATATCTCCATGTGTTAAGTTGGATGCTCCTTCGAGTCTATCCTCAATTTTAAGACCGTTCACCATCTTGACTAAAATAGGGATAGATAAGAGATATAAAGAACAATGGAGTATTGCTGCAATGACAAATCTGATCACGATCTTCTTCAAACCCACTCTGATACCATGTTAGTTTTTATGATCATAATTGAAACAATCAGAAAAATGCAACATAATGAATAATGAATGCAACAAGATAAATCTGATTTACTTTTTTGAAGTCTGCTTTGTCTTATGAATTTTACTTCTTATTCTCTTGAACAATGAGAAATCACTCTACATATATACAAGTGAGAGGAAAGAGACGCATCTCTTCAATTTCCCTGTCGGCCTCCACCAAACAAATTATGTCTTAAATGATACAATAAGTTGGGCTAGAAGTGGGAGCCCAACGCTGCTCCTTCAACATCAACAGCAGGACTATGAGGGATTGTAAAATAAATATTGAAGACTCTATATTGAAAGAAGAACATTTACGGATTGTGATGTATTTTCCGAACAACCTTGAATCTGTAAATCTTAATTCGTGAAGATTCTTTGATGTTATTTTATGTTTTTGAAGGGATATGAGTTGATGATTTTGTAAACAAGAACTCTTGGTGCTACAATTAATAGACTTAAATGGATTCTTATGTATATTTGTGTACATGGAAGTTAGGAGGAAAATTGACAGAAATGATGGAATATGTCTTAGATCTAATCAAGGCAAAAGAAACTAGTTTGAATCTGTCTTTATTTTGGAATGTATTTCGATCTCTTAAGTGGCAATGAAATTTTAAAGCCTTGGAAATTGAACATACAATTCTTATGTTCTTCCGTATATATAAATTGATTGAAATGGTGGATCGATTGGAATGCTTTTCGTATCAATAAAAAAGCATGTACAGACATTGGAGCCTGGAAGGATCGATTTGGTAAAGTATCGAAGTTTTGTAATAAAGTGATCAATTATGATGCCAATGAAGGTTGGTTAGCACCAATGACAAGGTCCGTGCGTACTGTGTTATATTAGATGGGGTTGTATGAAATTCATGAGTGTTCTTCTATTCTTACTATGTATTTGAAAAGCTCGATTTATTCTGCAAAGGTAAAGAGCAACTTGGAAAATTCAAACACATCCTTGTGAGATGACTTCATAAAGCCTAGATAATATTTATAAACTAAAACATCTGCATCATCATAAAGATGGATATGTGAGAGCTTCAAACATGTCGAAAAGAATCATTAAAAGTGTTACAATTTGAGATTTCTTCTCAAGTTTAGCCTCGGGTATGTATACGGTCTTCAAAAATTGAAGTTGCAAAGGTTGCATAAAAAGTTCATTTGTGTTGCATAATATATGAATAAGTGGATAAAATTTTGAACTGTGAGTCGGTGTTGACTGTAACGCTACAACCAAGATTATCTCCAAAATTGTATTAAGGGAAATTATTGTGAGAGATTGGAACCTATTTCAGATAAGGAAAACGCTGGTGATGCTGAGTGAAGCGAGATATAAAGGTCTGCACAAATGGATAATTGTTGATTTAGTATATAGTGGACGATGAGTTCAAGAAAATACAAATCACAATCTTACATATATCTTTTGAATTCTACAGTGGAAACTGGTTAAGCGTATCTCATTTGGGAGTAGTTCGAAGGCAAGTCTTTTCTGACATAATGTAGAGGTCAGTATTCAGTTATATCTTGAGATGTATATAATAAAAATGGCTGAAATTTTGATACTTGGTGTGGCTCTATATAAAAAATCAAACCAATCTAATTTGAGGTCGATTGGATGAGTATAGTAAAAGATATTGCCAAAATATTGACTGTGTATTCAGAAATATTATGTTTCTATAAAGTGGATAGAGGTTGCAAAGACAGATTGGCTTGTAAACAGTTTCAATTGATTTTGGTGTTTATGCAAATACCTGATAGGGTCAGAATGTGATAGTAAAGTGTTTACAAAACTCCTTTTAGTTCAACTATATGGCCAATGTCATTTCCATCGTAAAATGGTTAAATCCAAAAAGGGTTTGAATTGATTCAAGTATTGTGTTAGTGGGAGTGGGTTGTGTATTTATTTATAATGATTCACTATAGTTTCTCTGCATAAGTTATGAAGTGCCTTTAAAATCTTGATTTAATTTAGAAGTGACTTAGAAATCTTGATTATGTATATGTCACGATTGAGAATTTTGGATTAATGACTAAAACATGCATCAGAAGTTTGAAAATAGAAATTAGTGGGCAATCCAAAATAGAGTCAGATAAGTACTCAAGAAAGTAATTTTGGCATTGGATTAAGTCAACAAACTTATAAAATTGATCAAATCCAGCAAAATATAAGCCAATTATCTTCATAATTTGACATCCTAGTAAGAGAAGTTCTAAATCAAGATCCTAAGATCTCTGTCATCCTAAAATTTTATAAACTCTAAAGGGATATGAACAACATACTAAGCACCTTGAATCTACTCAAGAGCCCACTATGATTGTCCATAATGAAGATTATACCAAAAGTAATGAGACATGGCAAGATGTTATTAAGTTTCAAAGAGAAACATTTAATAAGAGAAAAGCCAAGAGTTTGCCTGATATAGAAAGGTCACTAGATAAGGTATTCCAAGTAGGCATGGAAAAAATAAAACCCCAAGAAACAGAATCATATTTCATGAATCTAGAAGTTAGCTCATCTTCTAGACCTCCTTTGGATTCCTAGATTGAAACTCTGAATCTACAACCATTTTTTTTGGAAATTCAATTATGAGCCTCCTAAAAGAAGAAAATAAATGATTCATGTTATGTTAGCATGGGAAAATAATCAGATATATGGACTCAAAAAGGATCCATTTTCAGATACTCATTAGATTGCTAATGGTTTCATAGGAAACATTAAAGAATAGTGGGATGTTACTGGAGAAGACTATCATAATGCTATCTATGTACATGATCAACTAGTTGTAACTTTGTTTAGTTCACTACTTTCAGAACTTGTTGGTACTATAGACAATGAAGAAAAAACTAACAAATCCAAGTTTATGAAAGCACAGTTACGTGACATGAGTAGATTCGATGAATATATATGCTATATGAAAACTTTATTTTATAGTTTTGGTGAAATTTCCAATCCTACATATAAGCTTAGATATATTGTGTCTTTTCTTAAATACTTTACCAATAAGTATAAATCTACAATGGGTGATCAATTAGATGGAATGTCCTTTGGAAGGATAAAGAAAAATATTAGAGTAGTCAATGCCCAATTATGTGTTGATAGAAAAAAGCATAAGGAAACTCTTAAATTTCATAAGCAAATAGGTGTTAAGTTCTATAATGAATTGGATAATTAGTTTGGTTGCATGGATGCATATAAATATAGATAGTATAGAAAAAAGAAAAAGGATTATTCATGTAAATGTGCTCCACAGAGATATGTCTAGTCAGAAAAATAATGGAAACCTCGATATAAATCTAGAAAAAAAAATTATTCCTGAAAATATTTTTAGGAAAAAAAAGATGATTATCAAAAGAAACATGTTAAGTGTTTTCTATGCCAAGTAGATCACTATGCTAACAAGTGTCCTAATAAAATAAATGAATATACGAAAGTGAATTTCTTAGCCAGTTAGGATCTCAATGAAGATGAATATATTTTAATTTTAGATGAAGAAATTTATGAGTCTGATATTATTTGAGATTCCAAAGAAGAAGAATCAAAAAATTAAGTAAATATAATTATTTTTAGTAGTGAGTTAGAATAAGAATCTTCAGATTATGATTCAAAAATTGGTTTTCAAATTCATATGATTTCTACTCCATTTTCTCATGCACTTACTTTATTTCATCAATTTGTATATCTTAGAGACAAATTTGCCCAAACTCTAGTCTATTTGATTTCTACAAGAATGTCTCTTCAACAACAAATTAGTGTGTTAGAATAAAAATATACTATGCAACTTGTAAATGAGAAAACACAGAGAGCAGTTCTTATAGAAAAAAAACATGAAATTTTTAACCAAGAATTTTCTTATAAAATTCCTCTTGCTTCTCAAATAGAAGAAGCATATTAGCCTGACACTTATGCTAGATTAGTTTGGTGTAAGAAAAGAATAAATCAGCTTTAGATATTCTTAGCCAAAGTCCAAAATGAATTAGAAATTCTTCTTAAGCAAGAAGCCTTAGCTGATGAAGATGAATAATTATTTGAACAAGAAATTGCTAATGCCACTAATGAGATAGAATCTCATTTTGAGAAGGGGAAACCTCCCAAATAAAAACATCTCAAATACATCAGATCTCAGCTCATTTCACAAATAACCCTATTTGTAAAATGCAGATTAGGTGAAAAGGTTTTAAACCTTATAATTTGGACGTTCTATTAGATATTGGTGTAGAATTTTTTTAATAAGATTTCATGTTATTTATTTTGATATGTGGTAATGTGATTTTCACAAGTTAACATTCAACACTAAAATAGTTATTTTTAAAATTGTCTATAATGGTTCCAGTATAGTTTGATGATTCTATTTACCAGTTCAAAGTTGTTTAGCATTATTACCTTTTGACTCACCCTTATTCAATTGTTCATGAAGTTTCCTTAAGTAAGAGTCAACTTATCATTTTCCCCTTATTGGTCATATCTTTGTTTATTAAGTCGGCTCTTTAATTTTAAAGTTCACCTACCTATTGTCTTTTGTGTGTGAAATTTATAAATAATTAAACTTTTGAACTTGAACCATTCTCAAAGTTCAAGAGTTCAATGGTTCAATGGGTTCAATGATTCAATGTTTCTCAAAGCAAATTGTTTGTCCCTTTGTGTATTTCAATTATGTCTTTGAACCTTTCAGTTGAACTTAAACCCTTTTTCGAGGTTTGAGAGTTCAACGGTGCAAGAGTTCAATACATCGATGCCATTCACAATCCAAATCCACAACCAGTTTCACAACTACCCTTATCTTTTGACCTTAAATCTTTGGTTAATCAAAAAATGTTGGATCAGGTAAACAAGAACAGAATGGTAACCAAGGTATTTGATGATTGATTGGACTGTATTATACAAAAAGGTACAAAATATATTCATGAATTAAAATATATATATGATCAAACCACAACTACTATTGAAGATTTGAAGACACAAAATGCTCTGTGGATAAAAGATGAAGGAAAATGGATGAATGTGATGAACCAAATTGATGAAGTACAAAAGTATGGGATAGCAAAGTTTTGTCAAAAAAGAATTTGACAGGTCTGGATGAGGATGTACTGTATGTAAGTAAGAAAAACATTAAATAGAGGAATTCAACATTTTGACAAGGGTGAAATGAACTCACAAAAATGATCAAATAAATAACTGAATTCACTCAATCATTACAGCATGATCTATAGTGTATTGATGTAAAATACATAAAGAATGATGGAGAACTAGAAAAAGATATCAATAATGTGATTCAATCCTTTAAAGAAAAGATCAGCTTCGTTAAAGAAAGTGACAACTTATTAACCAAAATTTTCTCTCAAATTTCAAAGGTGGAGTCACTTCTTTATCTCTGCATCGACACACTCCCCAAGCACATCGAGAAGATGGAAAAAATTTAGAGGGAGAAAGATGTCTGGAAGGCAAGGGTGAAGCACATCAGTATTCCCAATTTCTTGAAAATCTAAGGGTTTGTTACATTATTTCAGGCATGGAAGGCTCAACATGCCTCTCCAATCAAACACAATAAATTTGAAGATTTTAATCCATCACCTCAGCCATAATCTTACACAGTTTCTTTATTTAGTTTTTCAGTTAAAATTATTTTCAAATACTTGATCTATAAATGAGTTTATAAAAACTAAATCCTGTATAGGTCAGAGTTACTTTAACTTTGGGTTGGTTTGAAAGATTGGATAATTAGGGAAACTAGATATATGTTTTAAGTTGTTAAAATAAATATAGAGAATAGTGAAGAAAAAGAGACAAGAAATTTTAGAGTTGAACTGTTGTTTCAAAATAAATATGATGTTTGTCTGAAACATTTTTTCATCTGTGAATGAAAAGAAGAAACAATTACTGCATACTTAGATCTGTGCATTTGAGTATTTGAAATTAAGTTTTCTGTGTGAAATCTTCTTTCATATGGTAATTACTTTTTCATTAGACAACTCATTGTTTGTGTTCTATCATTTATTGATTTAGTAATATATATATATATATATATATATATATATATATATATATATATATATATATGATTGTTATTGAAGATAGAATCTGTGTAATCTATTACCCACTGATGTTATAAAAAAAGATATCGCATTCATAGCATGATTATGTATAGATGTTAGTTAGCCTTTAAGCATTTTCTGGTTAAAAGTGTATCAAAATGATTAGAATAATTTAAATTCATTGAAGATCTCAAAGGGAGTTGTACCTTAATTTAGAGGGGAATTATTCTTGATGGTTCACCTATTTGTTGTTTAACTTGTTTATTTTTGAAATAAGAAGCGTATAGAGTCATAATAAAACATTTTTAGATAAGGATAAATCTGTTAACCAATAGTTTTTGGTGACTCTGTTGGGGATCAAAATTGAAATGTTTGTTGAAAGATTAGTCACCTTAATATGAAGCAACAATGGTGCTTCCACATGAAAATATAATTTTTATTTTACAACTAATCTTGGTTTTTAAGATGAGAAGGAAGATATAATTGGTCAGTTAAATACTCTTGCTTGGCGTACTCGTCAGAATATTGATGATTATAGGAGGGCAAGTAGAGTATTAGAAAAATAAGAAGAATTGGCTGATAATTTGAGATTGTTGTTACTCATGTAAAGAAGAAGGCAAGAAAAAAATGTAGCAAGAAATCAAGCCCCTAAAGTGTGAAGATATTAAGAATAGCATAGAAATTAATAGCTACTTATCTAGTTATAATATCATAAGCTGGATCCCAGAAGATACACAAGGTCTTTGAGAAGAGAGAGAATTGAGGATCCTACTTTTCAAACATTACAAAGCCTAAATTTTCTATATATTCCTATCCGTATTAGAAAAGCTAGAAGTAGACCTCCTAGCCCTCCTAAACCCTCTACACCCTCTGTTTGTCAAGCTTTAACTCTTTTTGGTACTATCTTTCTTTTTGTCATAAGTTTTCTTTCAATGGCCCAACCTTGGGGAGCAGCTATAGGACCTCTAAATTTAAGGGCCAACCTGAATCCTTTGCCTAAAAATGCAAGGAAAAATTTACCCAAATTTAATGGAGATGGAAGACAATCACCAGAGGAGCATCTGAGTGCCTTTATAGTAGTATGTGGTGTGTTAGGCATGCAACATCAAGATGTAGCCATAAGGCTTTTTGTTCAAACTCTAACTGATACTACAGCATAATAGTTTTATCATCTAACTGATTCCTCAATCATAAACTAGAAACTACGTTTGAAAACAGGGTTAAAACCGTAGAAGATGAACATTCCCTTCTTGCTCAATTGACTCAACTCAAAAAGGAGATACATGAACCCATGAGAGAATGTATAGCCAAATTTAATAGAATTGTTTACAAGATCCCTACTGCTAAAATGATGATTGTTGAGAATAAGAAATATTTCTTTATTAATTCTATGCCTCCTGATATAAGTTTTCATCTCAGAAGAGGTGAAATTATCGACTTAGTAGCCATACAAGCCTTGGCAGTTGGATTAGAGGATGATCTTATTATGGCTAGAAAATGGAAGAAAGAATTCCAAGTACCTAATGTTCATCCCTCATCCTCTACGGATCTTGTGGTTTAAAGACTAGTCAATGATATGATTGCCCTAAAAAGATAATTACCTAAAGCTGGTACTTCATTCCAACAACCATATCAAGATATTGGTAGGAAAAAATTTAATCAATAGGCAAATGATGGTAGGACATTACCACTTACATCAACACAACCAAGATTGACTATTGAAGCTCCTCTTGGAAGAGGTAACATGTGTGTCTTTCATTTGACTACTGATCATGACAGAAATTTTTGTCCAAAGATTCTTAGATATGCTCAAATGGCAGCTACTCAAGATGTGTTAGGGGAGATTACTAAAGAAGAAAGGAACTTTGAGGAACCTAGTGACTCTGAAATACACTTCCTATAATATGAGTTAGTTTCAGAAAGAGGAGGTGAAATATTGGTTACTCTTAAAGATCATTCATGTGTTATGCTTACCAAAAATCAGAAGAATTAGAGATTTTTAAATACTCAATAAGTACTTGTTAAAGATAAAGAACCTCTTACTAGAACCTCTTATGCTAATTTGAAGACCCAAGAGATTAAATTATTACATAGAAATGATCCAGAAGCTTCTTTTGATATTGTAAAATTTTATAAATCTACAAAAATTTAAATATCCCCTGTTGAATACCTCAAGTTAAAACCCAAGGAACTTGACAAATTGGTTAAATATGTTAAAGGTAGTCCTACACAAATCAAATTTGAAAGTCAACTAAATATTAATACTGAGTCTTTCATTGCCCAATTATTTACTTCTCCACCTGAGTTACCCACGCATACTCTTAAAATATCACACAATTCATCTAATGATACCTCTTACATGACTGATATGAAGTCCAACCCATTTTATATTTTTTAATTCATAAATAGCCATAAACTCAGTAACTGTATTATAGTCTCATGTGTTTCTAATAATATTATGCCCTCTTCTGTAGCCAAAGCCCTAGGTCCATCCCTTACAAAAACATTTGGTAGGTGTTACTCTATGGATGACAAACACATTTTTTTGCTCAGACAAATTAAAGATGCACAAGTTGCTCTTGCAGCTTATCTTGATAAAAGAGTAAAATTAACTATCTTGGTAGTAGATATCCCTGCTAGTTAGTTATGGGATGTTGTTGAGCAGGACTTTTTACAAAGATTTGGGTGGATAGATTAAATTAGATTGGTCAGAAGCTATAATTATAGTGGGAAAGCATAAAGTTAAGCTAGAACCTGAACCTAAATGTATGTTTATTATATACCCTTATGATGATCCTAAGTCTCAGATTTTATTTGAAGAATGTGAATTTGGTAACTATTTTCTCTCATCTGAAGACTTGAAGGAAGAATCTGTCCCAATGTTTGTTCATTCAAATGATCTATGGACCATGGAATTTGATGGTAGTTGTGCTACCACTGGTTCAAGAGCAAGGGTTGTGTTGATCTCACCTAAAGGTGAAATCTTTCCTTACTCTTTCAAACTAGAATTTAAAAACACTAATAACACTGCAGAGTATGAGGCTTTATTGCTTGGATTAAATGAAGCTAAAGGAAAGGGTGTAAAGATGCTCAAAGTAAGAGGAGATGTTGAATTAATTATTAAATAGGTGAGAGGCATGTTTTCATTTGAAAATGAAAGATTGAAACATTACAGAAATAGAGTTTGAGATGAGATAGAATATTTTGATGCCTTTTCAATCGAAGCGATTCTCAGAGACCAAAATATGCGAATGGATTCTCTAGCAGTATCAGCTTCTCTTCTTCTCCCACACCTTGATTTCAAAAGGGATTCATATAGAATAGAACTAGTCTATTGTCCTAATGTCCCAGATAATGCTAAAAATTGGCAAGTTTTTTAGAATGATAAGTAGATCAAAAAAAATTTGGAGAATGCTGAGATGTTCTTAGGGACTTATTTTGAAGGTTCTGAAGTAGAATGTAAAGAATTCAATCTTGATCCAGGGATCAATTTAAAAGATGATATAATTTAGTTAAAGGGAAACAAAATTCCTAAAGGATTGGTCTCTCTATAATTTGTTCACTTGATAAGATGAATATACTAAAGGCAAACTTGACCAAAATCCTAACAAAGTGGAGGATTATGATAAAATCAACATTGGGAGTGAGATTGATCCCAAATGGATCTCCATTGGTAGGTGTTATTCACTAGAGGAGAAAAACAAATTGATTGATCTGTTGATTAAGTATAAGGATGTCTTTGCTTGGTGATATGATGAGCTTAAGGATTTTAGGCATGGGTAGTTTCAGAATCATATTCCTTTGAAAGTAAATACAACTCCATTCAGGTAGAAGCTAAAAAATTATAACCCAAAAGTTGTTGAGGCCATCTTTAAGGAGATTTACAAGATGTTGAAGGCTAGGATTATTTATCCAATTCATCACTCCATCTATGTGGCAAACATTGTTTCAGTATGTAAAAAAAACGAAGAAATAAGAATATGTGTTGACTTCAAGAATTTGAACCAAGCTAGTTCAAAAGATAATTATCCCTTACCTGTGATGGATCACATCTTGTAAATAGTTGTTGGGTCAGAAATGATGTCCATGCTAGATGGGTTCTCAGGTTATAATCAAATAAGTGTGGCTATAGCTAACCAACATAAAACTACTTTCATTACACCTCAGGGAACTTTTGCTTATAACCATATGCCCTTTAGTTTGATTAATGCTAGTGCAAATTTTCAACGTGTTAAGCACAGAATATATTGAGAGGGGGGGTAAATCAGTATATCATATATCTTATAAATCTTTCCCTTAACCAAATTCCACTTAATCAAACATTCAAAATATGCAATAAAACTTTAAACAATAAACACCACACAAGATAGAGAGGGACACCAGCTATAACGTGGAAACCCAATGTGGGAAAAACCACAGAGAACAATCTCAAGTATATGAATGAACACCAACCCAAACAATATTTGCAAGCACCAACTTGCAGGAGCACCAACCCCTTTGCTGAGCACCAACCCAACAACTATTCATGAGCACCAACCCACAAGAGCACCAACCCCTTTACCGAGCACCAACCCAACAACAATTCGTGAGCACTGACCCCTTTGCCAAGCACTAACCCAGCAACAATTCGTGAGCACCAACCCACAGGAGCACCAACCCCTTTATCGAGCACCAACCCACATGAGCACCAACCCCTTTGTGTATACCACACACCTATCTCTCAATGTTACTATCTCAACAAATGATATTTCATTACAACATCTCTTTCCTCTCTCTCACCTTTGCTCTTCTAAGCTAGATATAACAAATATAAATCATATTCATCTCTCACAATTGCTCTTCTAAGCTAGATATTACAATATCAAATCAACCTCTATCTCTCATATTACAAATGGCTTCTCAAGCTTTTATTTATAGCTTTCTAAATGACCTTTGGCCTTCCCCCTTTGTGACCCTTCAATCCTCATGGAAAATGGCACCAAACTTGTATGACCCTTCATATTCTTGCCTTTGAAAAGTCATGTGGTGACCCGTCATGACCAAAAACATCCTTCCCACTTTTGTCCTTATCTTGGTGACTTTTCGTATTCCTCAAAGTGTCCCTTCATGAGAAATTGTGCCCTTCCTCTTTTGTCTTCACTTGGTGACTCTTGGAATTCCCCAAGATGACTTTTCATGGGAAAATGTGTCCCATCCTTCTTTTGTCTTTACCCCGTGGCTCTTTGACTTCTCCATGGGCCCTTCTTTTGTCTCATATGCAACCAAAAATATATTCGTTAATATTAAATAAATATGAACTCACATCAGCCAAGATATATCTATTACAAACAACATTAAATGCAATGGGGCCTTTATCACCAATAATGCTTGACCTTTGACATCAATTATAATATTTCCAACAATCTTCCCCTTGGTCATTGATGGCAACCTCAATCCTGAAACTGCCACATCCTGTCACCTATACATCTTATCATCTGAAAACATACAATAACTCCCCCTTACTGTAGTAACTTGTATATGTTCCTTGTACCTATTTTCTGCACCTGTACCTATACCTATTATTCTCCCCCTTTGACATCAATGGCAAAGGGCCTACCTAGAGCTAACACTTAGTTCCCCCTCAATTGATGCTAAAAATCAATGGTAGGAAGTAATAGAAATTACTCCTAACTCCTCTCGTAGATCTTTCAATGTATCCTTTGATCATGCCTTTGAGAAGATATATGACAATACATACACATTGTTCCCTATCCTTTGAGCATCTGCAATCAACTCATTTGAATCTTTTCTTCTAATTTCACAACCTTCAGCATGAAACGTTAATGTGTATCCTTGATCACATATTTGACTAACACTTAATAGATTATGCTTAAGACCTTTTACATATAAAACATTCTTAGTCTTAGTTCTACCATAATCCAAACTCAAAGTACCTTTTTTGGCTATTTTGGCAGTGGTTTTATCTCTAAATATCACTGTACCACCATTGATCTTCTTTAGAGTAATGAACTTACTTTTATCTCCTATCATATGCCTCGAACATCCGTTATTAATTAACCATGGCTAATCTTTACCTCTTACATGCAGGGTTGTCTGAACCATCATAGAATCTTCAGGTTGTTTCTTCTGCCATGAACATGTCTGAACCTTCTTCTTGATGAATGGAGATTTGAAACTTTAATCCTTCTTCATTGAATCTGCATGAGTATTCTTTTCCTTCTTTCTAAAACTGTTAGCTCTTTTTCAACATTCTAATTTCTTATGACCATAATCATTTGAAACAATGCATATGCAAGAATCATTCGAATAGCCTCAAACCATAATACTGATGCAAAATTTTCTTCAAAAATCTATTCCCTCAAAAGATATACAAATTAATCTTCCAACATAGCCAAGACCCATTAGCATCCACCATGCTTCAATTATTCTTAAAAGTGTCTCCTTAAAGCCTAGAAGAGACACCCCACATAAAAGGGTCCTAGAAATAAATCTCCGGAGATTCCCACATCTCCTCTATTTCTTCCTTGATCTTCTTGTGTTTTTCTTTTAGAATCCGTTTAAGCATGTCCAACCTTTTTGACTTACTAACCTTATCATTTATGATGTTTTTCATCTTCTCAACTTTTGCAACTATCTTATCTTGAAAAAACTCATGCTCAAATGTAACAAGAGATTCCGCACAATCCTTCCTATCTAATTCTTTATCTACTATAGCAAGTAATTCATTTTCACTTTTAAACTCAACCTGATCAACCTTTACTATTTTAGGTCTCCAAACCTTAATTTGACTCTTCTCATATATTTTAGGGGCTCTATAACCTTTGACATACTTTGAAGATCTCTTTACTTGTTTTGGACATAATTTAGCAATATGGCCAACCTTATGACAACAAAAGCAAACAATATTTCTCATACCTTTTTCTTGAATGTGACTGAGATCTCCCTTTGACTGATTGCTTCTCCTCATAAAATCTCTTGCCCTATGACCGACATGATGACAAACAAAACAACGGCCATGAAAAGAATTTGAAAACTTGAAAGCATTGGGCTGCCTAATTGGCTTCTTTGATTTTTGCCTTCAAAACCTGCATCCTTCTTTCCTTGGACTAATATTTCCTAATCTTTCTCAACCTTGATTATAAGCTTCTCATGATTATCCTTTAAAGAACCTAACTCAACCTTCAACTGATTACACTCTTCTTCTTTTGATGTTAAAATTGAACTTACAACCTCTAACTGATTCTTAAGATCCTGACTAAATATCTTATTTTCTTTTACTTATATAGCCAACTGAGAATCCAAGATACACACCTGTTCCTTAAGAGCCTCAACCACAGATTTTAACTCTTGATTCTCCTTCTTTAGTTGCTTGGCCATCTTATGCTTTTCTTTGATCTACCTTCAAGCTGTTAAACCCTTTCTGAAGGAACCTTCTCTGATACCAATTGTTAAGCATGGGATATACTGAGGGGGGGGTGAATCAGTATATCATATATCTTATAAATCTTTCCCTTAACCAAATTCCACTTAATCAAACATTCAAGATATGCAATAATTTTTTAAACAACAAACACCACACAAGATAGAGAGAGACACCAGATATAACGTGAAATTCCACTGTGGGAAAAACCATGGAGAACAATCTCAAGTATATGAATGAGCACCAAACCAGACAATATTCGCAAGCACCAACTTGAAAGAGCACCAACCCCTTTGTTGAGCACCAACCCCTTTGCTGAGCACCAACCCAAAAACTATTCGTGAGCACCAACCCACAGGAGCACCAACCCCTTTGTGTATACCACACACCTATCTCTCAATGTCATTATCTCAAAAAATGATAGTTCATTACAACATCTCTTTCCTCTCTCACACCTTTGCTCTTCTAAGCTAGATATAACAAATATAAATCATATTCATCTCTCACAATTCCTCTTCTAAGCTAGATATTAAAATATCAAATCAACCTCTATCTCTCATATTACAAATGGCTTCTCAAGCCTTTATTTATAGCTTTTCAAATGACCTTTGGCCTTCCCCCTTTGTGACCCTTCAATCCTCATGAAAAATGGCACCAAACTTGTATGACCCTTCATATTCCTACCTTTGAAAAGTCATATGGTGACCCTTCATGACCAAAAATGTCCTTCCCACTTTTGTCCTTATCTTGGTGACTTTTTGTATTCCTCAATGTGTCCCTTCATGAGAAATTGCGCCCTTCCTCTTTTGTCTTCACTTGGTGACTCTTGGAATTCCCCAAGATGACTCTTCATGGGAAAATGCGTCCCATCCTTCTTTTGTCTTTACCCCGTGGCTCTTTGACTTCTCCATGGGCCCTTCTTTTGTCTCATATGCAACCAAAAATATAATTATTAATTATAAATAAATATTAACTCACATTAGCCAAGATATATCTATTACATACAACATTAAACGCAATGGGGCCTTTATCACCAATAATGCTAGACCTTTGACATCAATGACAATATTTCCAACACAATGGGCGATGGATTCATCCTTTAAAGATATGAAAGATAGAATTATTGTCATTTATCTTGATGATTTGACTATTTTCTCTAAAAAAAGGGAGGATCATTTGAAGGATCTGAAGACCATTTTACAAACGTGTCAAAGTCATGGGATATCTCTTAACCCTAAGAAGTTGGTTTTCTATGTTACAAAAGGGAAGTTATTGGGACACCTAGTTTCAAAGGATGGAATCAAGATTGACCCAGAAAGGGTTAAAGCAATACAATAGCTAAGTCTTCCTTCTAATAGGATTGGAGTTAAGTCTTTCTTTGGCTAGATTAATTTTCTCAAAAGGTTCATTCCTGATTTTACTAAGATTTCAAAGCATATTATGGGGATGATGAGTGAAATATAATCATTTAGATGGAATGAAGCTGCTAAGAAAGCATTTGAAGATATTAAAAAGGTGATTGCATAAACACCTACTTTGGTAAACCCTGATTTCCAAAAAGATTTTGTTATTTACTATTATGCTTCAGAACATACCATGTCTGGTATCTTGTTACAAAAAAGTGAATTGAATGTAGAATCCCCAATAGCCTTTATGAGTGTTCCTCTTAAGAAGCATGAACTAAAAATATTCTTTGACTGAGAAACAAGATTTCACTATAGTAAACGCTGTTAAAAAATTTAGATATTATATACTTCATTCTCATTCAGTTATATTTATTTCTAGTTCGGCTGTGAAAAGCGTTCTGACTCAACAAGATGTTGGGATGAACAATAGAGCAACATGGGTTGCTAAAATTCAAGAATATGACTTGGAGGTTAGGCCAACCAAATTGGTTAGAGGTCAAGGTTTGTGTAAATTGATTATCGAAAGTAAGGAAGAAGAAGAAGAACTTCCTACTGTCCTATTGGTGAGATTAAAATATCCATGGTTCCTAAATGTGGCACACTATCTTACTTATGGAGACTATCCCATTCACTTATCCCTGAAAGAGAAAAGAAATATGAGGTTAAAAGCAATAAAATATGTCATTTAGGGTGATGTACTATACAAAAATGGACTAGATGGAACCTTTCTAAGGTTTGTAGATAAGGAACAACAATAAAAACTATTGGAAGTTTTTCATAATGAAGTCTGTGGTGGACATTTCTCTTCTTTGATCATAGCATTCAAAATCCTTAGAAAATGTTATTATTGGTCAGGTATGTTCAAAGATGCATATAAATGGGTGGCTAACTGTGAAAAATGCAAAATGTTTTCAAGAAGGCCACAACTTGCAACATTGCCTCTGAGGCATATCATTATTGAAGAACCTTTCAAACAATGGGGATTAGACTTCATTGGACCTCTTTCACCTCCTTTGAGTGTTTGACATACACACATTTTAACAACAATGGGCTATTTTATGAAATGGTTTGAAGTAGTCCCTGTGAAGAGAACCACTTCAGAAGTGGTATGTAATTTTCTCAAATAAAATATATTAGTACATTTTAGTGTTCCCCAGAATCTTGTGGTAGATAATGCTACCAATTTTTATTTAGTTGAACTTCATTCTACTATGAGCATAGTATCTCTCTTTCTCACTCATCAAATTATTACCCTCAAGGGAATAGACAAGCGGAGTCCATTAATAAAAATATGATAGTCATCATGAAGAAATTGGTAAGTGATAACCCCAAAGATTGGCATAAAAAGCTATACAAAGCACTCTGGGCTAACATGGTAACCCCAAAAAGAGCAATAAAAATGGTGCATTTTGAGTTGGTTTATGGGATAAGATCACAATTATCATTACCTTTGGAATTATCTATGGCTAAATTATAAAATTTTATTAAAGATCAGTACTTTCAAGATTCTTTAAAGAAAAGAGGAATGAACTGATTGATCAAATTACTGCTCATCAAGCCAGGGTTAAAAATATTTTTTATTAGAAAAATAAACCTAGAAAGTTCATCGAAGGAGATGAAATATTTCTATGGGATAGAAGGAGAGAACCTAAAGGAGCACATGGTAAATTTGATTCACTTTAGAAAGGGCCTTTCAGACTTCATCAGGTACTTGGTCCCAATTCTTTTAAATTGGAATATCTAGATGGAGTTGTTTTACCTCTATCTTATATTGGAAAGGATTTTAAGTTGTATTGATTGTGAAACATATGTCCCCTATTTTGTACATAGCCATTCCTTTGTTATCGCGTGTTGTGTTTTCCTTTCCAGTTTTGGTTTGTCTTGCTTCTTTTCTTCCGTCTCTATGTTTCAATTTATGAAAAACTAGAGTTTTTGAGTTCTCTACATTTTGCCATAAAATGCAATCCCCAATCAGAGCCAATGTTACCTTTTGAGTCGCCCTTATTCAATTTTTCATAAAATTTCCTTATGCAAGAGTCGACTTATCATTTTCCCTTTATTGGTCATATCTTTGTTTATTAAGTCGGCTCTTTATTTTTAAAGTTCACCTGCCTATCGTCTTTTATGTGTAAAATTTCTAAAGAATTGAACCTTTAAACTTGAACCATTCTCAAAGTTTAAGAGTTCAATGGTTTAATGGGTTCAATGATTCAATGTTTCTCAAAGCGAATTGTTTATCCCTTTGTGTATTTCAATTATGTCTTTGAACCTTCTAGTTGAACTTGAACCCTTTTTCAAGGTTCAAGAGTTCAACAGTTTAAGAGTTCAATACATTGATGTCATTCACAATCTAAATCCACAACCAGTTTCATAACGACCCCTATCTTTTAACCCTAAATCTCTGGTTAATCAAAAAACATTGGATTAGGTAAATAGGGATAGAATGGTAACCAAGGTATTTGATGATTGGTTGGACTGTATTATACAAAAAGGTATAAAATATATCAATGAATTAAAAAATATATATGATCAAACTACAACTACTATTGAAGATTTGAAGACACAAAATGCTATGTGGATAAAAGATGAAGGCAAATGGATGAATGTGATGAATCAAATTGATGAAGTACAGAAGTATGGGATAGCAAAGTTTTTGTCAAAAAAGAATTTGATAGGTCTAGATGAGGATGTACTGTATGTAAGTAACAAAAACATCGAATGGAGGAATTCAATATCCTGACAAGGGTGAATTGAACTCACAAAAAAGATCAAAGAAATAACTGAATTCACTCAATCATTACATCATGATCTACAATGTATTGATGTAAAATACATAAAGGATGATGGAGAACAAAAAAATGACATGGATATTGTGATTCAATCCTTTAAGGAAAAGATAAACTTTGTTAAAGAGATTAACAACTTATTAACCAAAAATTTCTCATGGATTTCAAAAATGGAGTCACTTCTTTATCTCTACGTCGACACACTCCCGGAGCACGTGGAGAAGATGGAGAAAATTCAGAGGGAGAACGACATTTGGAAGGCAAGGGTAAAGCACATCGGTATTCCTAATTTCTCAAAAATCTAGGAGTTTGTTACAGCATTTCAGGAGTGGAAGGCTCAACGTGCCTCCCCAACTGAACACAATAAATCTAGAGATTCTAATCCATCACCTCAGCCATGATCTTACTTACATAGTTTCTTTATTCAATTTTTCAGTTAAAATTATTTTCAAAAACTTGATCTTTAAATGAGTTTGTAAAAACTAACTCCTATATGGGTCAGAGTTAGTTTAACTCTGGGTTGGTTTGAAAGATTGGATAATTAGGGAAATTATATGTGTGTGTGTGTGTGTGTGTGTGTGTGTGTGTGTGTGTGTGTGTGTGTGTGTGTGTTTAGTTATTAAAAATAAATATAGAGAATAGTGAAGAAAAAGAGACAAAATTTTAGAGCTGAAATGTTGTTGTTTCACAATATATATGATGTTTGTTTGAAACATTTTTTCATTTGTGAATGAAAAGGAGAAACAATTACTGCATACTTAAATATGTGCTTTTAAGTATTTGAAATTGAGTTTTCTATGTGAAATCTTCTTTCATATGGTAATTACTCTTTCATTAGACAACTCATTGTATGTGTTCTATCATTTTATTGGTTCAGCAATATATATGTTTATATATTTGATTGTTATTAAATATAGAATATGTGTATTCTATTACCCACTGATGTTATAGAAAAGGATAACGCATTCATAACATGATTATGTATAGATGTTAGTTAGCCTTTAAGCACTTTTTGCTTAAAAGTGTATCAGAATGATTATAATAATTTAAATTCATTGAAGATCTCAAAGGGAGTTGTACCTTAATTCAGAGGGGAATTATTCTTGATGGTTCACCCATTTGTTGTTTAACTTATTTATTCTTGAAAGAAGAAAGGTATAGAGTCAAAATAAAACATTTTTAGATAAGGACAAATCTGTTAACCAACAAGCATGAAATACCAGCCTATGATATGATGATAGGTTCAGATAATTTGTCAAATTTTTATCTTGTGATAATTCAACTTTATGTATTCTTTGTATAAGAAATTTAAATATGAATGTAGAATACCTCTCAAATAAAAGTCAAAAAAACTTGTAAATACCAAATGGATATAGCAGAAGATAAATCTATTCATTACTAGTATTGATCATATTATAGAAAAGATTAAAAAGGATTATTGTTTTGAAAATCCTTTAGCTTGTCACTCTAGAAAGACATGTGAATGCATAATAGAGTTGAAGATGATTAAAGATAAGAATGGAAAGGAATTTAAACCAAAGTTTAAACCACATCATTCTGATATGTCTCTTAGTCTCAGAGAAGAATATTTTAAATAAATTAGCCAAATTAAATAACAATGATTAATTAAAAAATTTAATAGTCCTTGGGCTTGTGAAGCCTTTTATGTGAATAAAAGACCTAAGCAAGTTAGAGGCAAAAAAATATTGGTTGTAAATTACGTGTCTTTAAATAGATATGTCATTCCAGTTCAACATCCCATTCCATAAAAAGATGAAATCTTATAGAGGATTAGTGGAAGTAAAGTATACATCAAGTTTGATCTAAAATCTAGATTTTGACAAATTCAAGTAACTAAAAAGGATAAGTATATGAAAACTTTTGTTACTCCTTTTCGATAGTTTGAATGGAATGTTTTTCCTTTTGGGTTAAAAATTGCTCCTAACATATTTAAATAAATGAGGAACAATTTTTTTGCTTCTTACTCAAAATTTGTTATTGTGCACATTGATGGCATCTTAGTATTTTATAAATCTCCCAAAGATCACATAAATCATTTTGAAAATTTTTATAAAGTTGTATATGAGAATGGATTAGTACTATCTGAAAAGAAGATATATGTATTCAAGGGTGAAATTGAATTCCTAAGTGTGACAATCAAGTCTGATGAAATTATTCAAGATTATATCTTGAAAAATATTAAGAATTTTCTTGATATTCTCAAAGATAAAAATATGCTTCAAAGGTTCCTTGGTTGTGTAAATTATGTAGCTGGATATTACTACAATATTGCTCAAGATAGATTATTGTTGAATAAAAGATTGTTTAAAATCCACCTACATATTCTGATGAAATAACTAGAGCCGTGCAAAGGATTAAGTAGAACTGACAAAATTTACTTCCATTATATTTACCTGGAAAAGGTTTTAAAATCATAGAAATAAATGCTTCTAAAATTTTTTGGGGTCCAATGCTCAAAGAAAAAATGGATGATGGAATAGAAAAACCTTGTAGATTTTGCGTTTAGAAGTTTTAAGCAGGCACAGAAGAATTGTCACTCCACTCATAAATAAATATTAATTATAATAAAATTTATGAGTATCTTAAATTCTTCTGATAATCTATAAAAAGGTGTTGTTAGCAAGTTAACCACGTGGACTACATTTCTAGAAGATTTTGTTGAGTTGTGGAGCTAAAAGCTTCATAATGAGCTAACACAGTAACTGACATCGGTCAGAATCAACTGACATCAGTCAAAATCGGTCAGAACCAACCGACATCGGTTAGGGGTCGGCTAGCATCGGTCATCTTCAGATCGACACCGACTTCTGTGCGTTTCCAGGCATTTTTAGAATTGCTATTTTTAGGAGAATAGTTAGTTTGCATGTAAAGACTAAAATTAGTCTTGAGTTTGTTTTTCTAATTATTGTTTGCTTTCAATTCTATTTAAGAGACCCATGGGGCAGTATTGTAATTGAGAAGAGGGAACAATTCAATAATTTAATTGATTGTAATTGATTGAGAGAGAGAGAGAGAACTCTTGAGGGAGAATTACTGTACATCTGAGAGGTGTGAGAAGAGAGAGATTTCTTCATTGTATTTCCTTCTGGAAGAGTTTAATACAATTTGGTTGTTTCTCGTATCTCCTATTATTTGTTGTTTCTAATTTCTAGTTACTTATTACTTCTGATTTCAATTCCATGTTTAGTTGCTTATACAAAAGTAATCAATTGTACTCTAAGATCCTGACAACTAGTATCAGAGCTCTAAACACTGACAAGTGGTATCAGAGTGTGTTAGTGTTTGTTGATTACAAAATTCACTCACAAGGGTTTCTAATTGAGTGGGAGCAAAGCAATGGCAGAAGAAAGTAAACTAAGAATGGAGAAATTTAATGGCAAGAATTATCAATTATGGAGGATGCAGATTGAAGATTATATGTATTAGAAAGTTTTATATTTACCGTTGGGTGGGGTTTCAAGGAAGCCCACAAATATGAAAGATGAAGAATGGAATGTTCTTGATAGAAAGGCTCTTGGACCTATAAGGTTGAGCCTAGTAGCTTCTATGTTTTCCAACTTATCACAGGCAAAGACAACAGTATAGTTGATAGATACTTTGGCAAATTTATATGAAAAACCCTCAGCTTCGATAAGGTATATCTTATGAAGCAATTATTTAATTTGCAAATGCAGGAAGGTGGATCTGTATCTAATCATCTTAATAATTTCCATGCAATAGTAAATCAATTAAATTTAGTCAAAATAGTTTTTGATGATGAAATTAAGGCTCTCTTAATCTTATGCTCTTTACCTGAAAGTTGGTATAGTTTGGTAATGGCAGTTAGTAATACTTCATCTGCTTCAAATATCTTGAAAGTTGATGATGTTGTTGTTGTAATCTTGAATGAAGAAATTCACAGGAAAAGCACAAGGGAAACATCAGGTAATGCTTTAAGTGTTGAAAGTAGGAGAAGGCAAAGAGAGAATGGCAAGCAAGGGAAATCAAGGTCAAAGATGGGAAGTAAATCCAAATCCAGAAATGGAAGAATAACCTGCTAGAATTGTGGAAAGAAAGGGCATGCAAAGAAAGATTGTTGGTTGAAGGATAACAAAGAAAATCAGCATGAAGGTAATAAAGAAGCAAAAGTTGCAAGTATTGTTGCACAAGATGCTCTTATATTTTCTTTGGATGATAAAGTAGAATCATGGGTTTTAGATTCTAGTGCCTCTTTCCATGCAACCCCAAATAGAGAATTTTTCAATGATTATGTCCATGGAGATTTTGGAAAAGTTTATTTAGGGGATGATGACCCTTATAAAATTGTTAGCAAAGGAAAAGTGCAGCTAAAATTGTAGAATGGCAACACATGGGTGTTGAAGGATGTCATGCATGTACCCATCCTGAAGAGGAATCTGATTTCTGTAGGAAAGTTGGGTGATGAGGGTTGCACAGTAACTCTCACAGCTGAATCTTGAAAAGCTTTCAAGGGTGCACTTGTATTAGCAAAAGGTAAGAGAGTAGGTACACTTTATCTATCTACTTGTATTATTGATTATTCTCTTTCTATTTTATCTACTTTAGATGTAGATGCAAAGTTGTGGCAATGTAGGCTTGGTCACATGAGTGAGAAGGGAATGAATGTTCTTAAGTCAAAAGGTAAGCTTTCAGATTTGAAAAGCATAGATCTAGATTTATGTGAGCATTGTATTTTTGGTAAACAAAAGAAAGTGAGGTTTCTCAAAACTGGGTCAACAAAGAAGAAGCACAAGTTGGAGCTTGTTCACATAGACGTGTGGGGACCAGCTCAGGTAGCTTCTATTGGAGGATCACAATATTATGTTTTTTTCATTGATGATTCTACAAGAAAGGTATGGGTTTATTGCATAAAGAGGAAATTTGATGTTTTTGACACATTTAAGAAATGGATAGCTTTGGTTGAGAATGAAACAGGTTTGAGATTGAAGTGTCTTAGATCTGACAATGGTGGTGAGTACTGCAGTAATAAATTCAATAGTTACTATTCTATGAGTGGAATACACAGGGAAAGGATGGTTCCAAGGACACCTCAGCAAAATGGATTTGTTGAAAGGATGAATAGAATAATAATGGAGTGTGCATGGAGTATGAGGTTGCATGCTGGTTTGCCCTTACAATTTTGGGCAGAAGCTGTAGATACTACAGTTTACCTGATTAACAGAGGACCTTCTATTGCACTGGATGGTGGAATTCTAGAAGAGGCTTGGACAAGTAAAAAGGTAGATATTTCATTTCTTAGATTTTTTGGTTTTAGAGCTTTTGTACACATTGATAAAGAAAATAGAAAGAAGCTGGATGCTAAATCTATGTGGTGCACTTTCATTGTTTATGGTTTTGGAGATTTCAGATTCCAATTGTAGAATTTAGAAACTAACAAAATTATTAGAAGCCGTGATGTAGTTTTCAATGAGAAGGTGATGTACAGTGATCAGCTCAAGAGGCTGAATAATTCTGAGCAGGGCAATCTTGATTTAGTAGAGGTTATGATCCAAAATGAGCTCACGGATAAAAATCATCACTCACAAAAAAACACAGAGACCATCATCAGTTAGGTGGAAATCGACGTCAGTCAGGTGGAGACTAACGTCAGTCAGGTGGAAATCGATGTCGATTAGATGGAATCGACATCAGTCGAGTGCAGACTGACATCGATCAGAGATGACCGGGATCAGTCACTGTCAGAAGGAAATTTGGGCAAACAACAAGCTGTAAATGAGTCTCAAACACCTATAAGGAGGTCTGAAAGGATAAGTAAACCTCCAATTCATTATTCCCCTTCTTTATACTACTTATTGCTCACTAATGGTGGAGAACCAGAAAGTTTTGATGAGGCAGTGCAGATAGAATCCAGGAAATAGTGGGAGCATGGCATGAATGAGGAAATTGATTCCTTGGAAGAGAACCATACGTGGGATTTGGTTGAGTTTCCAGCTAGAAAGAAAGCACTAAAAAACAAATGGGTAGACAGGTTAAAAGAAGGAGAGAATGGACAAATGAGACATAAGGCCAAGTTGGTAGTAAAGGGATTTGCACAGAAACCAGGTATTGATTTTGGTTTTAAAAAAATTCCTGTAGTAAAGATGACTTCTATTCGGATTGTATTGTCTTTAGTTGCTATTAAGGATTTGCATCTTGAGCAACTTGATGTTAAGACAACATTTCTTCATGGAGATTTGGATGAAGAGATATATATGGATCAGTCGAAAGGTTTTGAGGTCAAAGGTAAGGAGAAACTTGTGTGCAGGTTGAAGAAAAGCTTATATGGTCTTAAGCAAGCTCTAAGACAATGGTATTTGAGGTTTGACAGGTTTATGACAGAGCATGGCTTTAGTAAATGTCAATCTGACCATTGTGTTTATTTTAACAAATTGGATAATGATAGTTATATTATCCTGTTATTGTATGTAGATGATATGCTTGTTGCAGGTTCACACATGCAAGAAATTACTGAGCTTAAGGTAAAATTATCTCACACATTTGCCATGAAGGATTTAGGAGCAGCAAAGAAAATCCTTGGCATGAGTATTAAGAGAGACAGGAAAAATTATAATTTGATTTTGTCTCAAGAGGATTATGTGAATAAGGTGTTAAAGAGGTTCAATATGCAAGATGCAAAACCGGTAAGCACACCTATGGCTGGACACTTCAAGTTGAGCAAAGAATAGTGTCCTAAATCACATGATGAGGTTGAGTACATGAGTAGAGTTCCATATGCTTCAGCAGTTGGGAGCTTGATGTATGCAATGGTATGTACTAGACTAGATATTGCCCAAGCAGTGGGAGTTTTTAGCAAGTTTATGGCCAATCCAGGAAAGGAACACTGGAAAGCAGTTCGGTGGATTCTCAGATATCTGAGAGGGACCAGCAGTAGGCATTTATGCTATGGAGGGTCAAACACTTCTCTACATGGGTATGTAGATTCAGATATGGCAGGTGACTTGGATGGTAGGAAAAGCACCATAGGATGTGTTCACTGTTGGTGGAATGGCGGTTAGTTGGATTTCAAAGTTGCAGAAGGTTGTTGCCTTGTCTACTACAGAGGTAGAATACATTGCAGTCATAGAGGCTAACAAGAAAATGATTTGGATGACTTGGTTCATGGAAGAGTTGGGAAAGGAGCAAGAGAGTTGCATATTGTACAGTGATAGTCAAAGTGCAATTCATTTCACAAAGAATTCAACTTTTCATTCAAGAACCAAACATATACAGCTTAGGTACCACTTCATTAGATAGGTATTGGAGGATGGACAGTTGAAGCTGGAAAAGATCCATACAAATAAGAACCCTGCTGATATGTTAACAAAGCTGGTAACAAAGGAGAAGTTGAATCTTCATTCAAATTTTGTTGGTCTTCAAGATTGAATTCGAAGAGGGAGAAACAAGCCAGAGATGTTTAGAGGATGTTGATGTACAGGTACAGGTGTAGCTGTTTATCTCCAAGTGGGAGATTGTTGAGTTGTGGAGCTAAAAGATTCACTAATGAGCTAACACAGTAACTGACATCAGTCAGAACCACCTGACATTGATTAAGGGTCGACCGACATCGGTCGGAATCGGTCATAACCAATTGACATCGATTAGGGGTCGGTCGACATCAGTCATCTTCAGACTGACACCGACTTCTATGCGTTTCCAGGCATTTTTAGAATTACTATTTTTAGGAGAATAGTTAGTTTGCATGTAAAGACTAAAATTAGTCTTGAGTCTATTTTTCTAATTATTGTTTGCTTTCAATTTTATTTAAGAGACCCATGGGGCAGTATTGTAATTAAGAAGGGGGAGCAATTCAGTAATTGAATTGATTGTAATTGATTGAGAGAGAGAGACAGAACTCTTAAGGGAGAATTACTGTACATATGAGAGGTGTGAGAAGAGAGAGATTTCTTCATTGTATTTCCTTCTGGAAGATTTTAATACAAATTGGTTGTTTCTCATATCTCCTATTATTTGTTGTTTCTGATTTCTAGTTACTTATTACTTCTAGTTTCAATTTTGTGTTTAGTTGCTTATACAAAAGTAATCAATTGTACTCTAAGATCCTGACAACTGGTATCAGAGCTCTAAACACTGATAGATTTTGATTTCACAATGGAACATATATCAGAGAAAAGGAATTGCCTTATAGATTTTGCCTTTAGAGAAGTAAATTTTGAATACTAGGGCATTATGACAGTTACAGTCACAAAAGTCAGAGAAGAATTTCATGAGCATATATGGAGACCCACTCCATCTACGGAAAATCAACTAAATCATGAAATTAATACTCTAATTAGAAGATAATATGATGCTTTAGTTGATTTAAATAATACTCATCTTGGATGGACATCTCAATATCAAGAACCAAATGGTAAAAGATGGGCTTCTGTCATAATGTTGTATAAAGAATATGATAATCCTGGACTCATTGGAATCAATAATCCATTTAAAAAATTTATTCTTAGACATGGATTTGAATTTTTGATTCAATGGTTTACTATAATCCTGTTGTTGAAATTTTTTGGTTATCTGTATAAATTCGTGATTATCTCAGAGAATTCTTGATTATGTTTTACCTTTGAAAGCTTCGGATAAACCTAATGTGCACATATCTCTTGATCAAGTACAAAATATTTTTATTACCCTCAAAATACCCTTTAGAGTTAAATTTAAATTATTTTCTATTTAGAATCATCAGGTTAATCTACATGTCATTTATTTTTTGCTCAACCAATTGTTGCTCTATGGAAGTGGTTCACTATTTCACATCAAGCAATCTTTCTAACAACACCTCCAAGCCACATTGTTTGAGTACCTTCAGCTCTTTATCTTGATGTTGGTAATAGAGTTGATAAGAATAATTATTTTGATGATGAAGATAACTATTACTCTCCACAGGGAGAATACAAAATTTTATATGATTGATTTGACTACTTACAGGGTCTATTTGTAGGTGTGAACATGGGAATGATATCCCTCTTTTACTTTTGGTGGGCCTTACCACTTGCTAAAAGCAATATGTTGTCAGCCATGTTGATAGACTTTTTATTTAGCGGTGCATAGTGGACCCATTTTTCCATTACTTTTGTAAATTTTTGTTATGTCTGTTGATCTAGCATCTTGTTTTCAACCGTTGATCTCTTCTTTTCATCTATAAATAGAAGAGCCTCTTCATGTTACAAAAAAAGTTTGGCTAGAGATCTAATTCAGAGTTTTAGTGTGTCTGAAAGTGTATGCTCTTTGCCTTCCCCTTCAAAATCCTGTAAATCAAAAACTTTCTCTTAGGTTTTATATATGCTTGTCAAATTTTATATAAGATCATGTACCACCAAGTCTGTGTCAAGTCTTTTTAATATATGTTTGAGTGTATGGTGGTTTAAAACATATATTAAAAAGACTTTACACAGACTTAGTGGTACATGATCTTATATAAACTTTGACAAACATATATAAAACCTAAGAGAAAGCTTTTGATTTACAGGATCTTGAAAGTGCAAGCAAAGAGCATATGCTTTCAAACACACTAGAATCTAACTTAGATCTCCATCCAAACTTGTTTTGTAACATGAAGAGGTTATTCTATTTATAGATGGAAAAGAAGAGATCAATGGTCGACAACAAGTTTCTAGATCAATGGATATAACAAAAATCTATAAAAGTAGAGGGAAACTAGGTCCACTACGCACCACCAAATAAAAAGTTTGTCAACATGGTTAACAGCATACCACCTTTATCAAGTCGTGAGGTCCACCAAAAGTAAAAGAGAGATACCGTGCCCATGTTCATGCCTATAGATAAACCCCATAAGTAGACAAATCAATCATCTAGATATTATTATTATTTCTATGGAGAATAAAGGTTGTCTTCATCATCAAAATAATTATTCTCATCAACTCAATTGTCAACATCAAGATAAAGAGCTAAAGGTACTCGAACAATATGACCTAGAGGTGTCGATGGAAACACTGCTTGATGTCAAATAGTGAACTGCTTCCATAGAACAACAATCAGTTGAGTAAGAAATAAATTGGCATGTAGATTAACTTGATGATTTTGAATAGAAAATAATTCAAATTTAACTCTAAAGTGTATCTTGAGGGAAATAAAAATGTTTTGTATTTGATCAAGAGATATGTGCAAATTAGAATTATCTGAAGCTTTCAAAGGTAAAAAATAATAAATAAATTCTCTAAGATAATCAAGAATTTCTACAAATAACCAAAAAATAATAATATTAAGATTATAATTAGTCCATAAAGTAGACCATTGAATCAAAAATTCAAATACATGTCTAAGAATAAATTTTTTAAATGGATTATTGATTCCAACGAGTCCAAATTATCATATTTTTTATATAACATTATGATATAAGCCCATATTTTACCATCTGGTTCTTGATATTGAGATGTCCATCCAAGATGAGTATTATTTAAATATGTTGAAGCATCATATGATCTTCTAATTAGAGTATTAATTTCATGATTTAGTTGATTTACCATAGATGGAGTGTATCTCCATATATGTTCATGAAATTCTTCTCTAACTTATATGACTATAACTGTCATGATGGCCTGGTATTCAACATTTGCTTCTTTAAAGGTAACATTTTCAAGACAATTCATTTTCCCTACTATATGTTCTAATGTGAAATCAAAATTTGCTAGAAATGTAGTCCACCTGGTTAACCTTCTAGCAGCACCTTTTTTTAGATTATCTAAAGAATTTAAGATACTCATAAAATTATTCAAATCAAATATAATTAAAAAAAAATAGATCTAATGAAAAACATAAAAGCTTGAATATTATTTATTGCAACTAATATTTTGTTATGAGTGGAGTGTGCCTGCTTAAAACTTCTAGATGAAAATATACAAGGTTTTTTTGTTTCATCTTCCATTTTTTCTTTGAGCACTGGACCCCAAAAGTTTTCAAAAGCATATGTTTCTATGATTTTAAAACCATTTCCAAGTAAAGATAAAGGAAGTAAATTTTGACGATTCTGCGTAATCTTTTGCATAGCTCTAGTCATTTTATCAAACCATGTAAGAGGATTTTTAGACAATCTTTTATTCAGTAATAATCTATCCTGAGAAATATTGTAGTGATATCCAACTATATAATTTACACAACCAAGGAACCTTTGAAGCATCTTTTTATCTTTAAAAATATCAAAAAAAATTCTTAATATTTTTCAAGATATGATTTTGAATAGCAACTTCACCAAACTTGATTGTCACACCTAGGAATTCAATTTCATCCTTGAATATAGACATTTTCTTTTCAGATAGTACTGAGCCATTCTCGTATACAACCTAATAAAAATTTCAAGATGACTTATGTGATCTTTGGGAGATTTATAAAATACTAAGATGTCATCAATGTACACAATCACAAATTCTAAGAAACAAAAATTTTGTTCATCGTTTTTTGAAATATGCTAGGAGCAATTTTTAACTCGAAAGGAAGAACATTCCATTCAAACTGTCCAAAAAAAGTAACAAAAGGTGTCTTGTATATATCCTTTTTAGTTACTTGAATTTTCCAAAAGCCAGATTTTAGATCAAACTTGATGTATACTTTACTTCCACTAATCCTCTATAAAATTTCATCTTTTGATGGAATTGGATGTTGAATTGAAATGACATGTCTATTTAAAGACACATAATTTACAACAAATCTTTTCATGCCTCTAACTTGCTTAGATATTGTATTCATATAAAAGGCTTCAGAAGTCCAAGGACTATTAGAATCTCTAATTAATCCTGGTTCTTTAAGCTAGCTAATTTATTTAAAACATTCTTCTATGAGATTAGGAGACATACCAGAATAATGTGCTTTAAACTTTGGTCCAACTTCATTTCCATTTGTATCTTTAATCATCTTCAACTCTATTTTGCATTCATGATTATTTCTATATTAAAAAATTAAAGTATTTTTAGAATAATAATCCCTTTTAATCTTTTCTATAATAAGATCAATACTAGCACTGCACAGATTTATCTTCTGTTGTATCCATATGATATTTATAAGTTTTTTCAACTTTTCTCTGAGCAGTATTCTACATTCATATTTAGATTTCTTATATAGAGAATATTTGTTAGCCAAAATTATTTTGTGAGGTTGAATTGTCATAGGATAAAAACTTGACAAATTATCTGAACCTATCATTATATCGTAAGATGGCATTTCATGTTGAACAACTTTGAACTAGTAAATAGAATCACTAAATTGTATTGGAACCATTATAGACAATTCTAAAATAACTATTTTAGTGTTGAATGTTAACTTGTGAAAATCAGGTTGCCACATATCAGAAGGAATAACATAAAATTTGGTGAAATAAATATCTACACCAGTATCTAATAGAACATCCAAACTGTAAGGTTTAAAACCTTCCCACTTAATTTGTATTTCATAAAAAGGGTTATTTGTGAAATGATTTGAGATCTGATGTATTTGAGATGTTTCTATTTAAGAGGCTTCCCCCTCCTCAAAATGAGATTATATCTCATTAGTGGCATTAACAAGTTCTTATTCAAATATCAATTAAGGCTTCTTCCTTAAGAAGAATTTCTAATTCATTTTGGGCTTTGTCTAAGAATATCTAAAGCTAATGTATTATTTTTTTACATCAAACTGATCTGCCATAAGTGTCAGGGTGCTTCTTCTATTTGAGAAGGAAAAGGCATTTTAGAAGAAAATTATGGGTAAACTTTTTATGTATTTTTCTCTAAGAATTGCTCTCTATCTTTTCTCATTTGCAAGTTGCATAGTATATTTTTATTTTAACAGAGAAATTTGTTGTTGAAGATACATTCTTGTATAAATCATATAGATTGGATTTTGGACAAATTTGTCTCTAAGATATGTAATTTGTTGAGATAAATTAAGTGCATCAGGAAATGGAGTATAAATCATATGAATTTGAAAACCAATTTTTTGAATCATAATCTAAATATTCTGATTCTAACTCACTACTGACAAAATTCATATTCACTTGATTTTTTTATTCTTCTTCTTCTAAATCTCAAACAATATGAGACTCTTAAATCAGTTCTTCATCTAAAATTAAAATATATTCATCTTCATTGAGATCATGACTAGCTAATAAATTCACTTTCTTAGATTCCTTTCTTTTATTATGACATTTGTTAGCATAGTGATCTCCTTAGCACAAAAAACACTTAACAGGTTTCTTTTGATGACCATGTTTTCTTCTTAAAAATCTTTTTAAGAATAAATTTCTTTTTTCTAGATTTATATCTAAGTTTCCATTCTTTTTCTGACTGGACATATCTCTATGGAGCACATTTACATGAATAATCCTTTTTCTTTCTTCTATACTATTTATATTTATACACATCCATGCAACCAAAATGGTCATCCAATTTGTTACAAAACTTAGCACCTATTTGCTTATGAAACTTAAGAGTTTCCTTATGTTTTTGGCTATCAACACATAATTGAACATTGACTACTCTAATATTTTGCTTTATCCTTCCAAAGGACATTCCAGCTAATTGATCATCCATTACAAATTTAAACTTATTTGTAAAGTATTTAGGAAAAGACTCAATATATCTAAACTTATATGTAGGATTGAAAATTTCACTATAATTATTAAATAGATTTTCTATATAGCACATATATTCATCCAATCTACTCATGTTATATAGCTATGTTTTCATAAACTTGGATTTGTTAGCTTCTTTTTCATTATCTATAGTGCCAACAAATTTTGAAATTACTGAACTACACAAAATTGCAATTTCTTGATCATGTGCATAGATAGCATTATAATAGTCTTCTCCAGTAGCATCCCACCATTCTTTAATGTTTCCTATGAAACCATTAGAAATATGTTGAGTAACTGAAAATGGATCCTTTTTAATCCATATATCTGATTATTTGCCCATGCTAACTATTGTCCCCAAAAAATGACTACTCATTTTTGGGACAACCTACAGATCAAAATCCTCTCTTCCCCTTTCAAAAATTGTTCTGAGCATTTAGGGTCAAAGGCTTCTACAGATGGTTTCAGTCAAAAGAATCAATTTTTCAACACTTAGTCATTTTTTGAGACTGTTTCAATGCCTTGGCTCAAACAAAAATCTCCATCGGCAAACACCAGCAGTAGGTTCAACGGGTTCACAGTTCAATGGCTCAATTCAACCAAGCAGTTCAACGCTTTATTTCACTCAGGTGGTTCATTCCCTTTGTTTCAGCGTCCTTTGGTTTAATACTTAGTTCATCGGTTTGAACCATTGGCTTGAACCATTTTTTGGTTCAACCGATTGGTTCAATGTCTTGGTTCAACGTCAAGGTTCAACGTTTTGGTTCAAAGACATGGTTCAAAGGCAAGTTCAAATGTTCGGTTCAATGCAAAAGGAAGCTTCTCGAGGGACAAGTCAAGGGCACTTAATCAATCAAAACACCCTTCAGAAGGGTCATTTTCAAGGAAGCCGAAAGGTAATTCTTTCAGATTTGTCTAAGGCATTTAAAAATTGGTTCCCCAGACTTTTTGTCTACGGGAATTTTCCATGGGGAAAATGTCCACGAGAGGAAGTGTAAGAAAATCCCAGGGGAATATCCGAAGGGTCACCTGAAGAAGCCCAGAAGGACAAGTTCAATCTGGAAAAATATCGAACAGCAAAGCCAAAGGAATTGCCAAGGAAAGTGATGGGCCCGCAGACATCAAATTCATGGCAATGAAATAACTGTTGTTCTTTGAAGGCTTGAGTGCGGACCCAAATGCATTCGAAATCCAAAATGTCAAATAAAGAACCAAGCCCGACTAAAGAGAAAAGCCTACAGAAAAGCACCTAATTAGAAAAGACAAAGTGCAGTGAAATACATCACGTGTCCTGTTGTGAATCAATAGAACGTGACAAGTGTTTACATCCTTCATGTAAGAGTGGCAATTTTTGTTGCCCTTGCATCCTTCCATGCAAGAGAGGAAAAAATTGCCGCCCTTGCATCTTTTAGTTTCTTCTATGCAAGAGCGGCAAATTTTTCCACCCATGCATCCCCATTTTCTCTCCTCTAGGTGCAAGGGCGGCAATTTTTACAGCCCTTACATGTTCTTCACCGACTCCTTGACGTGCACAGGCGGCAATTTTTGCCGCCTATGTACAAGAACTTCTCCAATATGCAAGGGCAACAATTTTTGTCTCCCATACATTCCTTCTCTCTTCTTCTTCTCATGCACTTTTGTCATGTAAAAGTGCATGCAATTTTGTAATATGTAATTACATGTAAAAAATCTAGAAAAATATCCCAAAGTCAAAGATGAGTCATCTTTGACTAAGATATTTTTGTATTTTAATATTTTCTTAATTTTGAAGGTTTCTCCCTATATATATTGGAGACCTCTTTTGTAAATATATCTCTGATAATTGAGAGCAAAAACTCTGCTGAAATTGAGACACTTCTTGAGACTTTGTGTTCAACTTGTAAATCATATTTTGTTGAATGAATGAGAAGCAGGTTTATTTCAGACTTTGTGTTGAAGTCATCTGTGTTATTTAGGAAATAGTTCTTATGTCCTCTTTCCTGGTAATCTCTTATTTGTTTGATTTAATAAGCAAAGTTTGTGTTTTGATATTATCTGAGGACGTTTCTAAAAGATTGAAGAGAGACTTTGAGCTACTTTTATCTTTGTGATCCTTTTATCCTTTGTAGTTTTAGGTGAATACTTTGTGCTTCGTTTCACTCTATTGTTACGTGTATTCCAAATCAGTGAAGGAGACAATAGAAGACTTTGTGCTTACGTAGATTTCTTTGTTAACTTTGTGACTTACTTCAGGGATTTTTTGCTCTACGCTGGATACCATTCCTGAAAGAAGAGGAATGTTGTTGGCCAACGACCA
The DNA here is from genome assembly GCA_037957365.1 of Torreya grandis. NCBI lineage: Eukaryota > Viridiplantae > Streptophyta > Pinopsida > Cupressales > Taxaceae > Torreya > Torreya grandis. The sequence continues at coordinate 2,660,990 of JARHVA010001380.1, read as the reverse complement.
AGATTTCTCTCTCTTGTTCCTTGGACATCACCTCTGAAAAAAGAGAGGTGGATGTTTTTATACCACCCCAAGTATTATTTTCTACTTAATTATATATACATATAGCGTATAAAGATTCATAGGGAACCTCCCCTTGATGAGAGGAGAGATTTACCTCATCCAGATCTGGTAAACCCACACTTTTCATGGCATAAATCTCCCTGTGCTATGGTTGATATACCCATTTTGTCATCAGTTAGTTGACGACAAAATATTCACCCAACAATTTTTGGCGACTCTACTGGGGACACAGTAAATTTTGTGCAATTTGGAATCTCAAGTTTTAGATTGAAAGATCACCTGTGTTTTACCCATAATCATTATAACCCTTATCCATTACATAGTCTGGCGACTCTGTTTCATGTCTTACCCATTATCATTATAGCCTTACCATCTTCTTCCATCTCCATTATATTATCTGGTCTACAAAACTAGAGCTGCTGGGAAAGAGTGCATAGTTTGAAGCCTCAAGCTGAGGCAGGGCTAGTTCTTTTCCATTTTTGTTCTATAATTTACCTGCTCCACCCAGATTTGTTATTATTATTTTTCATAATTAAATCATGGCAGTTTGAGGCCCTTGGGGTAACTCTTTTGGCCCACTCAACTTGACTCCACCTCTGCATGAGCTTCCACGTAGTTCAAGGAAAAATTTTCCCAAATTCTTTGGTGATGGGAAAGTTCATCCTGATGAACACATCGTAGCTTTCAACATAGCCTGTAGTGTAATAGGTGTGGAATTCAAAGACGTAGCGGTTGGGTTGTTCATAGAGACACTACAAGGTGCTGTTGTAGACTGGTTTTACCACCTACAGACTGGATTAGTAACTGACTAGGACACCTTGAAAGACAAATTTGAAGCTAGATTCAAGCCTACAGAAGATGCACATGCCTTGCTGGCCTAGCTCACTCAAATGAAGAAAGAGCCTCATGAGCCTATGAGGGATTTTATTGCTAGGTTTGATAAGTTGCGGCACATAATTCCTATGATCACCCAGCCAACGCCTTAGAACCTCAAATGCTTCTTCATCAATTCACAATTGCCGAAAGTAGGTTTCTTGTTGAGACAGGCCAGACATATAGACCTTGCTGCTGCTTAGAACTTGGCTACTAAGGTAGAAGATGACCTTATCTTGGTAGGAAAGATAAGGAGAGACTCTAATAAAGGTAAATCCTCTTCATTTTTTGAGTATTCACCTGCAGTCACCACTGACCCAATGGTGCAAAAGCTGGCAAATGAATTGCTAGCCTTGAAAAGGCAAATGGCATAAGGTATGTCTTCTACTCCTCTATATAAAGATATACCAAGGAAGACATTCCCCAATCAGTCATATCAAGGCAATGCTACCAGGAATCAGGGATAACAAAATTGCCTTCCTCTTCCACAGAGGAACCTCACCATTAAAGCACCTCCAACCAACTCAGCAGTTGGATATTTGGAAACAGAGCATGATTTCTCTTTCCAACCTGAGTTTGATCAAGAAGAATCAGTTGACGACTCCCACATCAGTTTCTTAAACTATCAAAATGAACCCAGAAGAGAAGGTGAAGCAGACGAGGGGTCATATGCTGTTTCACCCGATCCAAGAACCAATCAGGTCAACAAGCTGATAAAGAGAAAGTAGAAGAGTGACCTCAACTAGCAGTTTCAATTGCTAAGTGGGGATCCACTCTTCCTTTCCAGCCAAAGGACCCGATAATTGCAAGCAAAGTAAGTATCCCAAATAGTTCTGGAACTTCTACTTCAATTTCACAGTCCAATCCTCCCACCCCTCCCAAAAACCAAAAGGATGAACTCCCATCCTCTATGCCTAGTCCAATTCAATCTTTTGACATAACTGATCATGTCAAAAAGACCAAAAGTCAAATGACTAAATTTGAAGTCCTGCAGTCCAACCCTGATCAGTTGGACAAGTTGGTACAAGATGTTAAGACCCAAACGTCAGCCCCTAAAGCTCAAATTTTGTTTGAGTTTTCAGGCAAGGGTGATTACTTCTTGACCACAGAGGACGTCCATGTTCCTAGAGATGAAAGTCTGGTAGGTGGTGATCCAGGAATTGATTCAAACCAGACATCAGAAGGATTGGTAGGGCGCAATACAAATATAAAAGGGTCTTCCATCTCTAATGAAGATAAATCTAATAAAAAATCTATTTTTGGTGATGTTTAGATCCGAGAAATGGATGGTAGCAATTCCTCTATAGGTGTTGGGCCAAGTTGGTGTTGATATCTCCTAAGGGGGATATTCTTCCTTCTTTACATGAGTTGCAATTCAGCAACACCAACAACACTACCGAGTATGAATCTCTGTTACTTGAATGGGGAGCTACTCGAGACAAAGGAGATGCCGAGTCGGTGGTTTGCCAGGCATTCAAAGGGGATAATCAAGACATGTGCTGGACTGAACTATTAAAACAGTAAATTATGGTAATAGACTAGGCCACTACCCATTAGAATCAAAAAAAGGGACTCCACAGGAGAACCAAGATTCATGGTTCTCAGACAAGAAAACAAGCCTTGCCAAGGGGCAGCAAGAGAAGAGAACCAAGGGGAAGACACAGAAAAGTGGTTTCCTAGTGGAGAGTTCCATTTGCCAGTCACCATTTCTAAGGACAAAATGGTTTCCTGCTGGTTTATCAAGATGGCACACCATTTTCACTGTCTCACAGTGGGCGGCATCTAAAGCGCTTCAAATCTTGAGGCATCAGATAAGATCATTTGTACATATGTATATCTATATAGTCTTTAGTTCTATTTTGTGCTTTTCATTCTCATTTTTGGAGCCTTCCTTTTTGGGTAGCATGACTCCGTAGCCCAATGGCACACTTCAAGGCACTGGAGATTCTGGATTCTACTCCCTTCAATCATTTTTTGCAATAGAAGGAAGTTCCCCAACTGGAGCCAACGGTTGTCCCTAAAAAATGACTACTCATTTTTGGGACAACCTACATGTCAAAATCCTCTCTTCCCCTTTCAAAAATTGTTTTGAGCATTCAGGGTCAAAGGCTTCTGCAGATGGTTTCAGTCAAAAGAATCAATTTTTCAACACTTAGTCATTTTTTGGCACTGTTTCAGTGCCTTGGTTCAAACAAAAATCTCCATCAGCAAACACCAATAGCAGGTTCAACGGGTTCACAGTTCAATGGCTCAATTTAACCAAGCGGTTCAACGCTTTATTTCACTCGAGTGGTTCATTCCCTTTGTTTTAGCGTCCTTTGGTTCAATACTTAGTTCATCAGTTTGAACCATCGGCTTGAACCATTTTTTGGTTCAACCGATTGGTTCAATGTCTTGGTTCAATGTCAAGGTTCAACATTTTGGTTCAAAGACAAGGTTCAAAGGCAAGTTCAAATGTTTGGTTCAATGCAAAAGGAAGCTTCTCGAGGGAAAAGTCAAGGGCACTTAATCGATCAAAGCACCCTTCGGAAGGGTCATTTTCAAGGAAGCCAAAAGGTAGTTCTTTCAGATTTGTCTAAGGCATTTAAAAATTGGTTCCCCAGACTTTTTGTTCACAAGAATTTTCCACAGGGAAAATGTCCACGGGAGGAAGCGTAAGAAAAACCCGGGGGAATATCCGAAGGATCACTCAAAGAAGCCTAGAAGGACAAGTTCAATCTGGAAAAATACCAAACAGCAAAGCCAAAGGAATTGCCAAGGAAAGTGACAAGCCTGCTGTTGGGAGGAGGGTTGTAAACCGGAAGCACACAATTTGATTACTAATACCAAGCAACTTAATATGCGGAAATTAACCAGATTCACCAAGTAACTAGAATTCAGAATAACACAAGATATGAGAGACAATACCAAATTGTATTAACACTTTATACAGAAAAGAATACAATAAAGAAGATGCCACTTCTTCTCCACCACCTTACAGAGGTTTCCCACACCTCAAGTGAACAGTAATTCTTCTCCCCAAAGCTCTCCCTCTCACAGGTCCCAACACCCAACTCAAATACAGAGTTGATGTTCACCTCCCATGCTCCACGCATAACACAAGTGCTCCACGCACTCCACAAGCACTCCACGTGCTCCACAAGTACTCAAGGTACTTCAAGTAGATCTCCCATGAATCTGCAACAACCTGCAATTCAACAGACCATACTTATGGAAGGAACTCCCTTGCCTTCCTCTTGCTCTATCCGAGTACACACCTGTACTCCAAGTAGATCCTGCCTGATACTGCTCCCTGTTGTGTTGCTGTCTGTATGACCTTGCACACCTGCAAATCAAACAATGGTTCTATTCACCTGTGAACCTCGACCTTGCATACACATACACCTGTAGATCAACGATCTTACTTACCATGTAGATCTCCTATATAGGCCATGCAACTGTGACCAAGATCCTACATTCCTGAAGAACCCAGCTGGCTCTCCAATCCAGCACCAACAAGCCTGGTACTGTGGCACTAGGAGGAACGCACCATTGCTCTACCTCACACACAGAAGGAGCTTATAATTATGCTCTCTTACTCCCTAGCACACATTTCCAATACAACCATGAGTCTATTATATAGATCTCATCCAAACAATAATTAGACATCTAATTACAATAATTAGATCCGCAGCTCTCAGTCTAAAATTAGATCTCTTCATGCAAACACTTGGTTCGTTAGCTAACTATCCGTAGATAGCTCGCAGTCGAACTACACAGGCGACCGACGCCGGTCCCTGTCCGCCTGGGGGTCGCCGACGCCGGCCGATCTCTGACCGACGCCGGTTGTCTTTCCTGCCCTTTCCTGTCGACGTCGGTTGGCCTGACCGACGCCGGTGTCTCTGGCACTCAGCAACTCTCCTGCAACCTCCTCTGTATCTGCATCAGTGAAGCTTTTAGCTCCACAACCCTAACACCTGCAGACATCAAATTCACGGCAATGAAATAATTGTTGTTCTTTGAAGGCTTGAGTGCGGACCCAAATGCATTCGAAATACAAAATATCAAAGGAAGAACCAAGCCTGACTGAAGAGAAAAGCCTGCAGAAAAGTGCCTGATTAGAAAAGACAAAGTGTAGTGGAATACATCACGTGTCCTATTGTGAATAAACAGAACATGACATGTGTTTACATCCTTCATGCAAGAGCGGCAATTTTTGCCACCCTTTCATCCTTCCATGCAAGAGTGGTAAAATTTGCCGCCCTTGCATCTTTTGGTTTCTTTTATGCAAGAGCAGTAAATTTTGCCAACCATGCATCCCCATTTTCTCTCCTCCAGGTGCAAGGGCAGTGATTTTTGTCGCCCTTACACGTTCTTCTTTGCCGACTCCCTGACGTGCACAGGCGGCAATTTTTGCCGCCTATGCACAGGAACTTCTCCAATATGCAAGGGCAAAATTTTTTGCCGCCCATACATTCCTTCTCTCTTCTTCTTCTCATGCACTTTTGTCATGTAAAAGTGCATGCACTTTTGTAATATGTAATTACATGTAAAAAATCCAAAAATATCCCAAAGTCAAAGATGAGTCATCTTTGACTAAGATATTTTTGTATTTTAATATTTTCTTAATTTTGAAGGTTTCCCCCTATATATAGTGGAGATCTCTTTTGTAAATATATCTCTGATAATTGAGAGCAAAAACTCTACTGAAGTTGAGACACTTCTTGAGACTTTGTGCTCAACTTGTAAATCATATTTTGTTGAATGAATGAGAAGCAGGTTTATTTCAGACTTTGTGTTGAAGTCATCTGTGTTATTTAGAAAATAGTTCTTATGTCGTCTTTCCTGGTAATCTCTTATTTGTTTGATTTAATAAGCAAAGTGTGTGTGTTGATATTATCTGAGGATGTTTCTAAAAGATAGAAGAGAGACTTTGAGCTACTTTTATCTTTGTGATCCTTTTATCCTTTGTAGTTTTAGGCGAAGACTTTGTGCTTTGTTTCACTCTATGGTTACGCGTATTCCAAATCGATGAAGGAGACAACGGAAGACTTTGTGCTTACGTAGGTTTCTTTGTTAACTTTGTGACTTACTTCAAGGATTTTCTGCTCTACGCTGGATACCATTCCTAAAAGAAGAGGAATGTTGTTGGCCAATGACCAGGATTTCTCTCTCTTGTTCCTTGGACATCACCTCTGAAAAAAGAGAGGTGGATGTTGTTATACCACCCCAAGTATTATTTTCTACTTAATTATATATACATATAGCGTATAAATATTCATAGGGAACCTCCCTTTGATGAGAGGAGAGATTTACCTCATCTAGATCTAGGAAACCCACACTTTTCATGGCGTTGGCATAAATATCCTTGTGTTGTGGTTGATATACCCATTTTGTCATCAATTAGTTGGCGACAAAATATTCACCCAACACTAACATAACATGAATCATTTCTTTTCTTATTTCAGAAGGCTCACAATTGAATTTTTGAAAGAATGGTTGTAGATTCAGAGTTCTAATCTGGGAATCCAAAGGAGGTCTAGAAGATGAGCTAAATTTTGGATTCATGAAATATGATTCTCTTGTTAAGGTTCTATTTTTGCCATGCCTACTTAGAATACCATATCCAGTGACATTTCTATATTAGGAAAACTCTTGGCTTTTGTCTTCTTAAACGTTTCTCTTTTGAGCTTAATAACATCTTGCCAGGTCTCATTACTTTTGGTATAATCTTCATTGTGGACAATCACAATGGGTTCTTGAGTAGATTCATATTGCATAGTATGTTGTTCAAATCCCTTTAGGTTTTCTAAAATTTTAGGGAAGACATATATCTTAGGATCTTGATTTAGAACTTCTCTTATTAGGCTATCAGATTTTGAAGATAATTGGCTTATACTTTACTGGATTTGATCAATTTTAGAAGTTTTTTGACTTAATCCAATACCAATATTACTAACTTGAGTACTTATCTATTTTTTTATTTTATTATGGCCTTACTTTGAGAATCAAGAATATCAATCTTTTGTATTAGATGAGCATAATGATTTTTAGACAAACTATGAAGATTACCAATAGCTTGAGCAATTTATCCCTTTTGATAAAAGTCTATACTCTCCAATAGTTTTGAAACTTGAGATAGATTGTCTTATATTTTAGAGACTTTATTAGTTCAACACTTAGTTACCAAGTTTTTCCAATTCAACAATTTAACCTCAAAAGACTGATCAAGACTCTTATTAGTAGATCTCAAATAATACATTTGAGCTCTATACTTTTCATCAAGATAGTATTGATTGAAATTAGAACTCTTAAGGAATCCTTTTTCAATATAGGATTCATCTCTTAAAGGAGTTTTCCAAATATGACCTTGTTCTTCTCCTTTCTCTTTTCCAGAAGTTCCTTCCATCTAAATTATTTTTTGCTTTTGCTAAAAGTCTTTTATTATTTTCAAGTAACTTTTTAATAGAAGAATATTTTTTGATCATATAGATGTTGGAAGGATTTAGATGATTGATTATCTTCCGAAAATTAGTACAAAAGTATGAATCAATCTGAGGATCATGTATCTTCCTGAGATAGAGACATTACCTACTGGTAGAGGGTAGACTCTGTAGATTATATTTTAGGCCAGAGGCTTGAAAATCAAATCTAATGATGGCTTTATTAGGGAGATCTTTAACTGATGTAGCATAAAAATAAGGACTTTCTAGGTTTTTGAATAAAATTTATATCAATTATTCATTTTTAGGAACCTTTAGAGAAAACCAAGAAATAACTTCTACTGTAATAATTTAACTATGCTCATTTGCTCTGCACACCAATCTTTTGCCATCAGCAGGACTATGTTTAATAGTAGGATGCAGGGTATTTGTCAGGTGATACATGATTTGATATTTAATGGTAAGAGGACAATATCCTTTGATCATTTCTAATCCATGGGTTTGCAATAATAACTTAAGAACCTTATTTAGGTTGACTTCTTCATGTATAACAATTGGATAGTTAGGATAAATGGTTGTATAGATGGGACCATCATGAAGGCTAGCTTGAATTACAGCTTGGAGACAAGTAGTAAAAGATGTATGGTGATTATTTAGGATGCACCCAATCATGTGTACATTCAGACCTCTATGGAAAAAAGGAAAGACACCAATAGCTACAACACCTATATGCAAAAATTTATATTTATTTTGAGATTTTATCTATTTAATACCCTTTTCATCTAAGATCTACAAGTGATATTTATAATCATCATTCTATTTAAATTTTATGATATTTTAAGAGACTTTTATAGTAGTCTTAGCAAGAAGATGAAAAAGAGATAACTTATCATCGACCTCATTGGCTTTTAACACAGGTAATTTTCATTTAGGAATAGGATTTTCTTCTTCAATATCTATAAATGTTTCATCAACAAAAAAGAAAGATCCTAATGATATATCAGAAAGATTGCAAGCATCTTAAGTACCTATAATGTTTGTAGTCATCTAGTTAGTCATATCCATTGTTTGTTCTTATCATCATTACTAAATAGATCCATAACACACGGCTATCCATGCCTTTTAAAGAATCACTTCCTTCACTATTTTTAGAAAGATAATAGAATTTTGGCTAGAATAACAAAGACAAATACAAATAACAAAAGATGCAAAGGATTCTATTGATATATCAATAGAGATTTATAAACTAAAAATTACACTGAATTTTGATGCTAATAACTAGCTTTGATGCCATTTTAAACCACCATACACTTAAAAATATATTAAAAAGACTTTAGACAGACTTGGTGTTACAATATCTTATATAAACCTTGACAAACATATATAAAACCTAAGACAAAGCTTTTGATTTGTAGTATCCTGAAAGGGTAAGCAAAGAGCATATGCTTTCAAATACAATAGATTCTGACATAAAATTTGGATACAGAGAATATTCACTTGCAGATGTCTATATTCAAGGATGAAATTAAATTCCTAGATGTGACAATCAAGTCTGGTGAAGTTTCTATTCAAGATCATATCATGAAAAATATTAAGAATTTTCATGATATTCTCAAAGATAAAAAGATGCTTCAAAGGTTCATTGCTTGTGTAAATTATGTAGCTAGATATTACTATAATATTACTCAGGATAGATTATTGTTGAATAAAAGATTATCTAAAAATCCTCCTACATGGTCTGATGAAATGACTAGAGCCGTACAAAGGATTAAGCAAAACTGTCAAAATTTACCTCATTTATCTTTACTTCGAAATGGTTTTAAAATCATAGAAACATATGCTTATGAAAAAATTTAGGGTGTAATGCTCAAAGAATAAATGGATAATCCTTATCAATTATTCAAAAAGATGTGTGTGTGTGTGTGTGTATGTATTTATGTATATGTATGTATAGATATATATATTATACATGTATATATGTATGTGTGTGTGTGTGTATGTATATGTGTGTGTGTGCGTGTGTGTGTGTGTGTGTGTGTGTGTGTGTGTAGATATCTATATTATACATGTATGTATGTATATATCTATACACATGTGTGTATACATTTGAATATATATGTATATTATATACATGTATGTATATATAAATATATACGTATGTATATATTCTATGTGTGTACATATAAATATATACATGTGTATATAAATATATGTTCATATATTTATATATGTGTGTGTATGTAATATACATATGTGTATATGTGTGTGTGTGTGTGTGTGTGTGTGTGTGTGTGTGTGTACATATACATATATATATATATAATATATTTAAAATGCACATGTATGTCTATAATATATATACACATGTATGTATATACATACATGTCTATATATTATATACATACGTGTGTATTATATATACACATATATGTGTATATATATTATACACATGTATGTATATAAATATATATATATGTGTGTGTGTATACATATATACACATATGTCTATATATGTGTGTATATACACACATATATAATATCTACACATATGTATATATTTATATACACATATATATAATTATATATATATATATATACACATATGTATGTATGTATATATGTGTGTGTATTTATATATTCATGCATATATATAATATATACATGTATGTATATATACACACATGTGTATGTATATATACATATATATATATATATATGTGTGTGTGTGTGTGTATACATAAATATATACATGTGTATGTGTGTATATATAATGTATATGTATATGCATGTACATATATTATTAGTTTATCATCTAGATTACTCGAATATTTCTCAAGTATCTCTGTCTTTCAGTTTAATTATATAAATACACATATACACATGTATATATATACAGTATGTATATACAAACATGTATATATTATTATATATATATATGTATTTATATACACATGTATATATTATTATATACATGTATGCATGTATGTACGTATACACACACACACACACACACACACACATATAAAAACATAAACATACACATATATGTGTATGTGTATCTAATATATATATATATATATATATGCATATATATGTATATATATAATTTATATATATATATAACTTATATATATATATATATATATATATTGTATATGTATATATACATATATATATGTACATATCTATGTTCGCAAGAACAGAAACATGATTTATCATGTTTTCAAAGATAGTAGGAAAATTTAAAACATGCTAAACTACTTAACACTGAATATGGGCTCAACTGAAATGTCAATTGGATTAATATTTAACACATAGGCACTTAGTATCAATGAATTATTAAATGCTAAAGTTTGAAGCCAAAGAATGTCAATTTTTTAAAATTTAGGAGTCGAGTGTAAACAAGTCAAAAAAAGTCTTATGAGGAATTGAAATTCAGACAAGAATGAACAATACATTTTTAGAAACTCAAATCCATGCTTCTCTAATGAACACGGTGTTGTGACCAAATCTTTCACCATAGAAGAGGGTTGTTCAAGCCTCCTCTAGATTTGGACAACATTGGGACATTTCTAGACATGTGGGTGTGCCTATAAAGGAAATGAACCTCTAGGTTGAAAGGGCTAGCTCCCTGTATTAGATTTTTTGTGAAATAAATTTATTGAACTAGTTTGTATGAGTGAAAAGAGTCAAAAAATTTCATAAATGAAAAGCCTAGTCTAAAATGGTGATACACCAAGAATTAGTATCCACATGTATGCCCTATACTTATGCATAATATAGTAAAATATAGTCTATACCTCAAGCTCTAAAAGATTCCAACATAAGTATTTAGATATATAGAAAAAATGAATGAGATCACACAAGGTAAATAACTAAAAAAATAAATTATATAATCCAAAAAAAGGTTACACGTGCAAAATCTCATACTTGGAGACAATGACAAATCAAAATTGTCTAATCAATAAAGAGGAAGAAACAATCCTGAATAGTGAAACATCTTCTCCTCTTGAAGGTATTTCTAACCTCTATCTTGACAAGTACGGCACTGAAATACATGGCCTTGATCCTTACACATTCATTTAGGAAATTGATTTGGAAGTTTATTGCATGCATGAGATGAACGTCCCAATTCTTCACTCACCAATGAAGATCATGAGCTTGATGGCATGTGAGAAATGTTAGTTGATGGTTCAAAGAACAAAGTAGGCATAAGAGCTGGTGTCATGTTGGTTTCCCCATCAAAAAATTGTTACTACTCTTCTTATAAGTTTCACTTCAATTGCACTTGCAATGTGGCAGAATATGAATGCTTGGTTCATGGTCTCCAATGGGCAAAGAAGAGAGGAATCAAGCTTTTGAAAGTCTATGGAGATAGTGATATGGTCATTCATCAAGTAATAAGTCAAGCTACATCAAAGACCCCCTTTCTCAATTCCTATAAGCATATGTTATGGGATCTACTTGAATATTTTGATGCCTTCAACATCCAACCCATACCAAGAGACTTGAACAAGCACGTTGATAGATTTGCTGCAATAGGAGCACGTTTTGACTCAACTGCTAATGTTGAACAAGAGAAGGATCAATCCCATATCAAGATCATTGTGAGACCTTCCATTTTGGATAATAAAATTTCATGGTAAGTGTTTGAAATTGATTAACACATTAGACACTTCTTGCAAAATGAGGCATGCTTCTCTTCAAGAAATCAAAAGAAGTTGCATGATCATTATGAGGAGCAAATTATATAGCTGAAGACAAATAAAATACCCAAGGAGCTGATTACCTTGGAGAGTGTCTTCAACGAGGATGATCAAAAGAACCAAAAAATGAACATGTCAACAAAAGAAGAGAAATATGAGAGAGTTCTAATTTTCAAGGACAAAATTTTAAAGATTGGCAAGGTTTTTTCTCAACTGGAAAGGAAAGCTTTTATTGCATTATGCAAAGAGTTCCATGACATCTTTGCCTGAGAGTACAAGGACTTGAAAGGCTTTGATCCAAGTCTAGCTCATCACACCATTAAGTTGGATCATAGAGCTAAACCAATAAGACAAAAGAAAAGGCCTATCAACCCCAAGGTAGAAGAACTCATGAAGAAAGAGTCGACCAAAATTGATTGAGTTTAGGATTATCTTTTATATCAAGCACTCAATTTGGGTAGCCAACTTTATGCTGATTCGAAAGAAGAATGGAGAAATTAGACTTTGTGTGGATTTTCGTGATCTAAACAAAATGTCTCTCAAGGATCATACAAAGTGTCTCTCAAGGATCATTATTCACTCCCTTCCATGGAACAAATTCTATAAGTTGTTTTAGGTTCTCAATGTTTCTCACTTCTTGATGGTTATTCAGGTTATAATCAAATATTGGTAAATGAAGAGGGTCAATTCAAGATAGCCTTCACCACCAAGTGGGGATCTTTGCCTACAAGAAGATGCCATTTGGTTTATCCAATGCTGGAGCTACATTTCAAAGGGCAATGGACATGGCTTTCAAAGGTTTGATCAATAAGTTTTTGCTTGTTTACCTTGATGATATAACCATTTTTTCAAAGGATGTTGTTGATCATATGGGACATCTAAGGAAAGTGTTTGAGAAGTGTAGAGAGTATGGCATATCCCTCAATCCAAAGAAGTGCATCTTTGTTGTCCATGAAGGTAAGCTTTTGGGTCATGTTGTTTCAAAACAAGGCTTATCTATTTACCCTGAAAGGATTGAAGCTATTAGAGGCTTGTCTTTGCCTCAAAACAAAAAAGTTCTGTAAAGTTTCTTGGAAAAAATAAACTTTGTAAGGAGGTTTATCCCAAACTTTGCAACTGTGGTAAAGCCTATCACAACCATGCTAAAAAATAACCAAGTTTTTACTTGGACAAAGGAAGGTAAAGGTAGCTTTGAGGTATCAAACAAGCAATTTTAGTATCTCCCACTCTCTTAAATCTAAATTTTACTAAAGATTTAATTCTTTATACTTTTGCTAACCTTGACACAATCTCAACTATGCTTATGCAAAAGAATGATGAAGATGTTGAGCAGCCAATTGTTTTCTTATGTTGGTGCATTTATTTGATTTATTGCATTTACTTGTATTTATTATTTATTATTTTGGTGCACTAATTACTTATTGTAATTATTTTATTATGTTTATTAATAATTTGCACCATATATGATAAGCTTGTTTAGCGAGTAGTTAACTTAGACACTTATCTTGTTACAGTGGAGTTCCACTCCACTATTCAGGGTAAGATAGGATAAGATTGTTTAACTAATAGTCAACTTGTGTTGATCATTTACATAATTTGGGCATCTATCTTGTTAGTGTGGAGTTGCACTCCACTATTCATGTAGACGATATCAGTTAAACTACACATGTTGTGTGAGTTCTCTAATCTTTATCATGCATGCCTTGCTTTATATAAGCAATGGTTATTTATGTATTTGATATCAGATTAATATTGAATTATCAAAGTAATTCATCATATTTGAGTTATTTATTCATTTTTGTTATTATCTCAGATATACAGTTATTATTTATTACTATTATTGTTTTATCTCTTATTTATGCTTTTTATTAGATTCATTAGATACTGTAGTTAATTCTAACATGGTACCAAAGCTATCTTGAATCTATAGATTGCTAAATATTCAAGAGAAAAATATCTAGATATAGGATTAGTTTTTTAATTTTATATATAGATACAAATTAGAGATTTGTAGAGAATTGTTGAGCTCACCATTGAGTTCAGAGTACCTGAGATGGTCAAAATAATCTACAATTTTGTCCAAACTGGACACAAGAGGTGAAATTGGTAAGGATTTGATCTAGAAACACCACACCCAAATCTGGTCCTAAAAATTGAAGCATTTCTAAGCAAAATAGACCTCACGGTTGTGTTTGAAAGACATCAAAACCTCCAGATCCATATAAAAGTTTTCAAATTTGAACACAGTCACTCCAGAAGATAAATCTTTTTTTACTCTTAGGTACAGTCGTACAGACCGTACAGATTGTGCAGCCCAAAAAAAAATTGATAGGCCTCATGGATCAATAGGCAAATTTGAAAGGGCAACTTTAGAAGCCCACCATTTAAACATTGAGAGGTATTTTTGAGTGATTGTTTTTTTAAATAACTTAACATTTCATGATCTATATTGATGTACTTTTAGTTTTTTCTAGATATTTCCATATTTATTTAGAATTTAAATTTTTATACAGCAGCTCTTGCCCATCCTCATTTTTTCAACTTCAGAGACTCATAAATTTCACATACGACCTCGAATTGAGGTCCCATTTTTTTTGAAAGTTAATATTTTTTTTAGAAAAATATATTGACTCAAAAAAAATTGTAATAAAATGCATATTTTTTTACTTTTATACTAGAGGGCCTAAATGAGCTTTTTATAAACTGGAGAAATTATAATCTAGCCTTGTAATTGCACTCAATTATAAAGGGCCCAAAATAATTTCTAGGTGGAATAAAACTAGGTAATTTAGAAGGGTTTTGTGATGTGTTTTGTACTTTAATTTCTACTTTGTGATAGTTTATTTCTGATTACATCATGGAGAATTTTAAGTTCCCAATATTAATAGCATACAACTATAATACATGGAAACAAAATGCTTGAAATGCAGTAATGATGCTAAGATATACGCCCTATATAACAACTCTTCTTACTCCACCTATTGATGCAAAAGAGTTACAACACTTTCTCTTTGAAACTACTAAAATAATTGGATGCATTCGGTCTTACATGTCTTTAGATTTGAATTTCCATCTTGAAAAATGTACAACTCTAAAAGAATCTTGGGATAAATTAGCATCATTATTTGGAAAAATAGATGAGGTTTATGATTACTAAATTGACAACAAACTCATTAGTTTGGATGCTAAAAACTATGCTACAATACAAGACTACATCACTAAAGTCATAGATCTTAGAGCACAACTTTGTGAATATAAAATTGATAAAAAAGATATTAAATTAATTTTCAGTGTCTTACATAAATTAGGTCCTGAATATTCATCTTTTGTCTCTTGCTTTCAGACTCATCGACTCACATTGGGCACATCTTATCAAATGCCCACCTTTGAGGTATTCTCTGAGATTCTAATGCCTAAAGAAGAAAATTTAATAGCTATAGGTCTAATCAAGTCATCCAAATCTCAATCGCTAGTTGTAAGTCAACCTTAGCATAAGAAAGTTTCAACATCAGCATCAAATACAAGTTCAAGTAAAAAGAAGCCAAATAATCAGAATAAGTCACAAAAAGATAAGAATAAAGGGAAACAATCTTCCTCATAAGGAGATTATAAATCCACTAATAAGAAAGGAGATTAAAAAAAAAGGACTGACACTCCTTCCTCTTATTGAAAAAATGGGTTTCATAGTGAATAAGATTGTTGGAAGAAAGAGATTGATGAACTTAAGCGTCTTCTCAAAAAGAATAGCATCAATCAATCATCTTCAAAGGATTATTCCACTCCTTCAAATTCATGGAAAGGGAAAGCTATGACACTAATTGCACTGGTAAATTCTTCCAAGTCATTGGTCATTGACTCAGGTGCTTCACACCATATGGGTTCTGATCAAGAATATTTTTTTAGATTAGAACCAAGCTCCTAGCCTCATATTCTCATAGGTGATGATTTTAAGGTAGATGTTATAGGAAAAGGTATAGTTGATGTTTATAGTGGCATATTTGAAGATGTCCTTTGTGTGCCAGATTTATCAACTAACCTTCTTTCTGTCTACTAAATCACTCACTTTGATACTGGTAGGAAATTTGAGTTCACACCTGATTTTGTATCAATCAAAAAATTGGAGGATAATGCCTTAGTTGCAGTGGGAAAAGTCAACAATAATACTCAACTTCATTCATTCTCCCACTTTGTGCCTCAGTTTTCCTCTCCATCTTTGCTCTCACATACTGATTCAGTGAGCAAGTTATGGCATGAGCAGTTTGGTCATCTGAACTACCACTATTTACAGTGGTTTAATCAATAGAAGATGGTTATATAACTTCCATAGATTCAGTTTTTAGGGGGTATATGTCATGGTTATACCTTAGGAAAACATCTAGAGGATAAGTTTGATAGAGGGAAGGGTTGGAGGGCTACACAAGTCTTCAAACTTGTTCATAGTGATTTAGTGGGTCCATTACCTACTTTGTCTTTTAGTAAAACCCATTATGTTCTCACATTTATTGATGATTATTCAAGATATACTTGGGTTTATTTTTTGAAACTCAAGAGTGAAGTATTTGATAGATTTCTAGAGTTCAAAGCTCTAGCAGAGAAACAATCTGGGAAGTATGTCAAGATTCTCTGCACAAATAATGGGAGGGAATATATGAACAAAAAGTTTGAATAATTTTGTGCTTTTGAAGGAATTGATCTTCATCACTTAGTTGCATACACACCTCAGTGAAATGGTGTAGCGGAGAGGAAAAATAAATTCTTAAAAGAGATGGCAAGTTATATGACTCATGTAAAATCATTATTACTTGAGTAGTGGGCAGAAGTGATTAATTGAGCTGCATATATATATAATAGAGTTATTCACAAAGCTTTAAAGGGGATAACACCTCTTGAAGCTTGGTGTAATAGGAAGCTAAATGTGCATCATTTTAGAGTCTTCATCAGTCTAGCATGGGCTCACATACCTTTAGACAAGTGTCATGTTTTAGAACAACAAATCAAAACTTGTATATTTATGGGATATCTTGATGGTGTTAAGGGATATCGACTCATTGATGTAGATTCACATGAGCTTATTATAATGAGAAGTGTTTACTTTAAAGAAAGTCCTTCAGACTCATCTTTTAACATTTCTCATTCTTTTTCCTTACAAGAATCAGATAGCAATGACGATGATACTCCTACTTTATCTACTCATAGGGATGATGAGGTATTACCTCCCCAACAAGGTTTAGCAGGACATCCTCCTCCTCCTCCTCCATATCCTCACCCATTGATACATTTGTCGGCTAGAAAAACTTTGGAAAATATAGACCTTCTTGTTAGGGATCCATTAGATAGAAGGAGAACACGGTCACAACATGATCTTCCACATTCCTACATTGCCACAACTTTTAATCCACAGTATTTTTAAGAAGCCATAGGGATAGTTGAGTGGGATTTAGTGATGGAAGAAGAGTATGACTCATTGATTAGGAACAACACTTAGGATCTTATTCCTCTTCCTAAGGAAAGAAATTAGTATGATGTAGATGGATATATCAGATTAAGTTTATAGCGAATGGAAATATTGATAAGTATAAAGCACGCTTAGTAGTGAAAGGTTTTACCCAAGTAGAAGGCATTGATTATACAAAAACCTTTGCACCTATTACTAAGACGAATTTTATTCACTTGATACTAGCCATTAGTGCAGCTCATGGTTGGGTTGTACATCAGATGGATGTGAAGAGTGCATTTCTTCATAGGTATCTTCATGAGGAGATTTATATAGAGTAGCCACAAGGGTTTATTCAGGATTCTTCACTGGTATGCTACTTGAATAAGTCTCTCTATGGTCTAAAACAAGCCCCTAGGGCTTGGTATTCTAAGATGGATACATTTCTTCTCTTAGTTGGGTTCTTGAGATGTCACTCAAATCTGAATGTCTACATTCTACAGTAGGAGAATTCACTATTGTACTTAGTGCTCTATGTTGACGATCTCATTATTATAGGGATCACAACATCCATCATCAGTAGTGTTAAGATTGCACTTCATGACAAGTTTTCTATGATAGACATGGGATTATTACATTATTTTCTTGAGATTCAGATAGTACAGTCTTCTTCTGGGATTACACTTTCATAGCCCAAGTATGTTATGGACTTGTTAGCTCAGTTTGACATGGTTGATTGTAGGCCTACACCAACTCCTTTCTTATTTAGAGTTAGACTTGAGTTTTATTGTTCCACTCCCTTTATTGATGCCACATTGTATCACCATCTTGTAGGTAGCCTCGTCTATCTAACTCATACATTACCTGACATATCATATGCAATTGGCATGGTTTCATGCTTTATGTAGACACCACATAAGCTTCATTAGAGATCCACCAAGTGCATTTTGAGCTACATTCAAGGCACTATTAGATACATGATTCATCATATAGTAAGTATAGGTTTAGACTTGGTGGGATACATATATTTTGATTGGGCTGGCGATTATGATATCGTAAGTCCACTTCTAGTTACATCTTTCACTTTATATCCAGCCCCATTTTTTGGTAGAGTAAGAAACAAAATGTTATTGCTCTTTCATTTATAGAGGTTGAGTATCATGGCACTGTTAATGCCACTACTGAGGCTACTTAAATTCATAAAATTCTCACTGAGCTTGGTGTTCCATTTTGGAATCCATTAGTCATCTACTATGACAACCATAGTACTATCTAGATCTCAAATAATCTGGTTCATCATTAGAGAACCAAACACATAGAGATCTATATGCACTTTATTAGGGTGTTATTCAGGCAGAGATCATTGATCTTCAATATTGTTCTATGGAGTAGATTACAGATTTTTTCACCAAACCTTTCACTGAGAGCAAGTATCTTCACTTACGATCTCTTTTAGGGGTGTGGGACATCAGTTCTTCAAGGGGGTCTCCTAGACCTTCATTTTGAGAAGTTTTTTTTTCCTTCAGGTTTTCTCCTTTCTTCATCTATTTGTACAGAGTACCTAATATGGCTACACATTGTGAGGACTCTTATCTACATAGCCCTACCTAAGCTTTACTTATGGGGGGTGTTGACGCATTTATTTGATTTATTGTATTTACTTGTATTTATTATTTATTATTTTGGTGCACTAATTACTTATTGTAATTAGTTTATTATGTTTATTAATAATTTGCACCAAATAGGATAAGCTTTCTTAGCTAGTAGTTAGCGTAGACAGTTATCTTATTACAGTGGACTTCCACTCCACTATTCAGGGTAAGATGGGATAAGATTATTTAACTAATAGTCAATTTGTGTTGATCATTTACACAATTTAGATACCTATCTTATTAGTGTGGAATTGCACTCCACTATTCATGTAGATGATATCAGTTGAACTACACGTGTTGTGTGAGTTCCCTGATCTTTATCATGCATGCCTTGCTCTATATAAGTAATGGCTATTTATGTATTTGATATCAGATTAATATTGAATTATCAAATTAATTCATCATATTTGAGTTATTTATTCATTTTTGTTATTATCTCAGATATACAGTTATTTTTTATTAATATTACTATTTTATCTCCTATTTATGCTTTTTATTAGATTCATTAGATCCTGTAGCTAATTCTAACGTCTTCAACCAAGGCTTAGAAGACTATGAAATGAGATATTCTTTTGTTGAGAATCAATTTTTAACCATCATTAGAGGATTGAAAAAGTTCAGGCATATGGTCTCCAACAACAAGATCCATGTCATGGTTTCCCATCCTAACACCAAGGAGTTTCTCCTAAGCAAGGATCTTAATGGGAAGACAGTTGGATGGATCATGAAAGTGATGGAATATGACATTGACATCAAAGTAACTAGCTTGGTAAGATGAAGAGGTTTATGTGAGCACTTAGCATCCAAATTTCAAGAGCCAAAAGAGCAAGCCTTGGTAAATCAAGTCCAAGAACAACCAACTGATCAAATGCAAAATCAAAGTTGGACACAAGACATCATTAGTTTTATTCAAAATAGCGAGTGTCCCAATGGCTTAAACAAATCGCAAAGAAGGTATTTTAGGTTGCAAGCTATTCCTTATTGTCTTGTGGATGGCATTCTCTTTAAGAAGGATGTGAGCAATGTGTTGTTAAGATGCATTAATAATGACCAATTTGATATGCTACTAGAAAAGTTCCATAATGGTGCAAATGGTGGTCACTTCTCTCCTAGAACAACAAGTGCAAAAATAATGAGACTGGGTTAATATTAGCCTAGTCTTTTTAAGGTTTTTTATAATTGGGCTAAGGTTTGTTTTCAATGTACTTTCTTTGTTGGCAAACAAAAGCTTGCAAATCTTCCATTGAATCCTATCCAAGTGGACTAGTATTTCATGCAATAGGGCCATGACTTCATTGGCATAATGAACCCTCCATCAAGTGTTGGACACAAACAGATATTGACTGCTACAGACTACTTCACAAGATGGGTGGAGGCTATTATTTTGAAGGAAGCAAATGAAAATACCATCTTAGATTTCTATGATAGCATTATAACAAGGTTTGGAGTTGCTCATGTCATCATCTCAAATAATGCACTTGATTTCATAAGTGATAAATTTTTTGATTGGGTAGTAAAGAGTGGAGTTAATTTTCATCCAACTACTACCCTCAAGGTAATGGATTAGCTGAGTTTACCAATAAGAACCTCATCAAAATCATCAAGACGACATTGGAAACTAATCAAAGAGCATGGCATAGCAAGTTGAAGATAGCCTTATGGGCAAAAAGATTCACTCCCAAGAAGTCAATTGGTAATTCTCCCTTTATACTTGTCTATGTGAGAGAAGCTAAGCTATCCATATCACAAGAGCTCCCTACCTTGTAACTTGCATAATAGCTAGAACTACTTGAAAACACTCCCATGGAGGTCAGATTGCTAGAGTTAATGCAGTTATAGGAGGTAAAAGATGATGCACATAAAGTTTTGAAACACCATCAAGTTCTCATGAATAAATCCTTTTACAAAAGGGTAAGGGCAAGAGTGTTCAAAGAAGGTGACTTGGTCTTGAAATGGGATGAAGATAGAGCAAAACCAGGTAAACATACAAAGTTTGATACTTTGTGGAGTGGTCCTTACATCATCAGCAAGTGCAAGCAAAGAAACTCCTTTCAACTGTCCAAAATAGATGGAGAAGAGCTACCTATTTTGATGAATGGAATCCATTTGAATCCTTGTTTTTTACCCTTGCTATCCATGTCTTGTATATACCTTGTTTTAGTGTGTTTCCTTTATTATATTGTTTTCCCTAAGTGCTTTGGAGCACAATGTTTCCCTTTTAGGTGTTTTCTTTCCTTTTGTTGGTTATGTGTGTGTCTCTCCAGCTTGTGTGTTCGACCTGTTAGGATTGTGGAGCTAAAAGCTTCACTGATGCAGACACGGAGAAGGCCATTGGAGGGGTTGCTGAAGGTTGCTAAGCGTCAGAGCAACCGGCGTCGGTCTGATCAACCGACGTCGGTAGGACAGTAAAGAGAAGCAATCGACGTCGGTCAGGTATCGGCCGGCTTCGATCACCTCCAGGCAGACAGGGACCGACGTCGGTCGCCTGTGTGGTTCAGACTGCGTTTATTACGGGCAGTTAGCTAACGAACCAAGTGTTTGCATGAAGAGATCTATTTTTAGACTGAGAGCTGCGGATCTAATTATTGTAATTAGATGTCTAATTATTGTTGGATGAGATCTATATAATAGACTCATGGTTGTATTGGAAAAGTGTTCTAGTTTGAGTTGAGCAAAGTTTGCTCCTTCTGTGTGTGAGGTGAGCAAGGGTGTTCCTCCTAGTTCCACAGTACCAGGTGTAGGTGTTGGTTTTGGAGAGTCAGTTGGATTCTTCAGGAGTGTAGGATCTTGGTCACAGTTGCATGGCCTATATAGGAGATCTACATGGTAAGTAAGATCGTTGATCTGCAGGTGTATGTGTGTGCAAGGTCAAGGTTCACAGGTGAGCAGAACCGTTGTTTGATTTGTAGGTGTGCAAGATCATATAGACAGCAACACAACAGGGAGCAGTATCAGGCAGGATCTACTTGGAGTACAGGTGTGTACTCGGATAGAGCAAGAGAGGAAGGCAAAGGAGTTCCTTCCATAAGTATGGTCTGTTGAATTGCAGGTTGTTACAGATTCATGGGAGATCTACTTGAAGTACCTTGAGTACTTGTGGAGCACGTGGAGTGCTTGTGGAGTGTGTGGAGCACTTGTGTTGTGTGTGGAGCATAGGAGGTGAACACCAACTCTGTATTTGAGTTGGGTGTTGGGACCTATGAGAGGGAGAGCTTTGGGGAGAAGAATTACTGTTCACTTGAGGTGTAGCGAACCTCTGAAGAGGTGGTGGAGAAGAAGTGGCATCTTCTTTATTGTATTCTTTTCTGTATAAAGTATTAATACAATTGGTGTATTGTCTCTCATATGCTGTGTTATTCTGAATTCTAGTTACTTGGTGAATCTGGTTATTTCCGCATATTATAGTTGCTTGGTATTTGGTAATCAATTGTATGCTTCCAGTGTTTCGCATCCTGACAAGTGGTATCAGAGCCTTGGTTGTAGGTTCTTGAGCTTGATACCAACAAGTGGTATCAGAGCTAAGGTTGCAAGAAGCAGGGTTGTGTTTGGTTACAGGGCACTCTCAGGGGTTTCTGATCGAGTGGGAGTAGAGCAACGACAGATCAAAGTAAGCTAAGAATGGAGGAGTTGAAAAGCACAGATGGTCACTCACGGTCCTATGGAAAGAAAGAGCAAGTAAAAGGATATTGTTGGTTGGTAGCAGATCAGCATGAAGAAACTGAAGATACAGATGTTGCAGGTGTTGTTGCACAGGATGTGTTTGCAGGTTTCTTGGATAAAGTTGAATCTTGGATAAAAGATTCGGTTGCCTCTTTCCATGCAGCCCCAGGTAGAGGAGCTGGTAAGCCTTGCCGAAGAATTGGCAAAGGGGAAATGAAGCTGAAATTGCAGGCGGCCAACACACAGGTGTTGATGAAGGTCATGCAGGTCCCAGGTCTGGAGATATGGCTAATTTCTTTAGAAAGATTGGGTGATGAGAGATGCACAAGAACTCTCACAGCGGTAGCACTTGAATTAGCTGGTGGTAAGAAAATAGGTATACTTTATCTACTTGTTTATATTACTGATTCTTCTTCTGTTGCGGAGACGTGGCTTCGTAGGCTTGGTCACATGTGTTAGGGTGTGGAGCTAAAAGCTTCACCAAGGAGCATACTAAAACAGGTTCGGGTCTACACAGACGCCGGCGTCGGACAGGAGCGATCGACATCGATCAGTAGCAGTTGCAGAGGCACCGACGTCGGCATTAGGGTCGGCTGACGACGGTCACAGGCGAACAGGCAGGAACCGACGTCGATTACCTGTGTCTAGAAAGCGATTTCCGAGGACAGAAGTGAGTGTTTGCATGATGAGTTTGAGTTGTAGTCTCAAGCTCGTGTCTCTATTATTAGCAATATTATTTTTAGAGCCCTTGTTGAAGAGGCTTAACTGTTTGTTGTAAGAGCATGCTCAAGTTTCCTATTTCTATATGTAGGAAAGATCTTCTTAGCTTAGTGTAGTAGAAGAGTGTAGAACTGTAATAGTAGAACATTGTGAATGTTTGAAGGACAGTACAGAGTTGCATCAATCCAGGTTGTTGGATTTGAGTGTACTTGAGAGAGAGCTCTTGAGGAATAGAGATCTAGTGAGAGATCTTGTGTGCATCTGAGAGAGGTGTGGAAGAACGAAGTTTCTTCATTGTATTCCTATTGTAAAGAGTTTCAATACAAGTTTTCAGGGTGTTTTCTTATATATCTTGTTCTGTGCTATTTATCATTTCAGTTACTTATCTATCTGATTTATTTCCGCGTTTATTGCTTTCACAAGTGTAATCTATTGTTGGTTTGATCCCCCAACAAGTGGTATCAGAGCCTTGGTTACAGGTTCAAATCTGTGTAGTGTGTTTGGATTACAGGTTGCTCACAGGGGTTTCTGCAGGGATTTCTATTTGAGTGGGAGAAGCAATGGCAGAAGAAAGTAAGTTGAGAATGGAAAAGTTTAATGGCAAGAACTACCAACATTGGAGAATGCAGATAGAGGACTATCTGTATCAGAAGGATCTTTACTTACCGTTAGGTGGGATAGCAAAGAAGCCCAAGGACATGGAGGATGAAGAATGAGAAGTTCTTGACAGAAAGGCTCTTGGGTCTATAAGACTGAGTCTGGCCTCCACTGTGATATCTAATTTGTCACAGGCAAAAACAATGGTAGAGTTGATGACTACGTTAGCAAATATGTATGAAAAACCCTCAGCTTCAAATAAGGTATATCTTATGAAGCAGTTATTTAATTTGCATATGAATGAAGGTGGATCTGTTTCTACTCATCTGAATGATTTCAATGGTATTGTTAATCAATTAAGTTCTGTCAATATTGTATTTGAAGATGAGATAAAAGCTCTTTTGATATTATGTTCTTTGCCTGAAAGCTGGCATGGCTTAGTAATGGCAGTTTCTAATACTGCATCTGCATCAAATATTTTGAAAGTAGAGGATGTTGTTAGTGTTATCTTGAATGAGGAAATACGCAGGAAAAGCACAGAAGAGACATCTGGGAACGCTTTAAATTTTGAGAGCAGGGGAAGACAAAAAGAAAAGAGCAAGAGGAGATCAAGATCTAAGTCTAAGGTGAGAGGAAGATCCAAATCCAGAAATGGCAGGAAGCCACAATGCTGGAATTGTGGAAAGATGGGGCACATAAGCAGAGATTGCTGGTCAAAGCCTAAGGAGGACAATCAGCACGAAGGAAAGGAAGAAGCCAAGGTTGCAGGTATTGCACAAGATGCTTTAATTTTTTCTTTGCATAATAACATAGAATCTTGGGTATTAGATTCTGGTGCATCTTTCCATGCTACCCCTAACAGAGAATATTTCAGTGACTATATCCATGGAGATTTTGGAATAGTGTACTTAGGGGATGATGAGCCTTGTAAGATTACTGGCAAAGGTAAAGTGCAGCTGAAGATGCAGAATGGCAACACATGGGTGTTGAGAGATGTGATGCATGTTCCTAGATTGAAGAGAAATTTGATTTCTGCAGGTAAGCTAGGTGATGAGGGTTGTACAGTAACTCTCACAGCAGATTCTTGGAAGGTGACCAAGGGCGCACTTGTTATGGCCAGAGGTAAGAGAGAAGGTACTCTCTATTTGTGTAATTGTGTTACTAACAAATCTCCTTCAGTTTTATCTACTTCAGATGTGGATTGTAAATTGTGGCACTCAAGGCTCGGCCACATGAGTGAGAAGGGGATGTCAATTCTTAAGTCTAAAGGTATGCTTTCAGATTTGAAAAGTATGGATCTAGAATTTTGTGAGCATTGTGTATTTGGAAAACAGAAAAGGGTTAGTTTTCTCAAGACTGGGTCTACTAAGAAAAGGCAGAAGTTACAGCTTGTTCACACATACGTGTGGGGACCGGCTCAGATAGCCTCTATTGGTGGATCACGGTACTATGTTACGTTCATAGATGATGCTACAAGAAAGGTATGGATCTACTGTATTAAAAAGAAATCTGATGTTTTTGAGACTTTTAAGTTTTGGAAAGCTATGGTTGAGAATGAAACAGGCAGAAAATTAAAGTGCCTGAGATCTGATAATGGCAGTGAGTTCTGAAGTCTTAAGTTCAAATTGTATTGTTATACACATGGAATCCGTAGGCAAAGGACGATTCCAAGGACACCTCAGTAGAATGGTGTTGCTGAAAGGATGAACAGAACTATCATGGAGCGTGCAAGATGTATGAGATTGCATGCAGGGTTGCCCTTAGAGTTTTGGGCAGAAGCAGTTGACACCGCAGTGTACCTGATTAACAGAGGACCCTCTACAGCTCTAGATGGTGGAATTCCAGAAGAGGCATGGACAGGTAAAAAGGTAGATCTCTCATATCTCAAAGTTTTTGGTAGTGAAGCCTTTGTGCACATAGATAAGGAAAATAGAAAGAAGCTTGATCCTAAGTCTATGAGGTGCACGTTTATTGGTTATGGCTCAGATGATTTTGGTTTTAGATTTTGGAATCTAGGAACTAACAAGGTAATCAAGAGTCGTGATGTTGTTTTCAACGAAAGAGTGATGTATAGTGATCAGATAAGGAAGCTGGATCAATCTAGGCAGAGCAATGGTGAATTGGACGAAGTTATGGTCCAAAATGAGCTCGCGGGAAAAAGAAATAATCACTTGCAGGAAAACACAGAGACCGACGTCAGTAGGTTAGGAACCGGCGTCGGCAGTACAGAAACTGATGTCGGTCATATAGAGATCGACGTCGGCAGACCAGGCACCGATGTCGGCCAGGAAGAACTGGCGTCGGCCAGTAACAGGTCTACAGGTGGCCGAGGTCGGTCACTGTCAGAAAATTTGGGTGGATAGATTGCTGAGAACGAGTCCAAGACATCCATCAGGAGGTCTGAAAGGGTAAGTAAGCCTCCAATTAGATATTCTCCTTCCTTATATTATTTATTGCTAATCAATGGTGGAGAACCAGAGAGTTTTGAAGAAGCATTACAGGTGGAGTCCAGAAGTAAGTGGGAGCGTGGCATGGTTGAGGAGATGGAGTCCTTAAGAGAGAACCAAACATGGGATTTGGTTGAATTGCCAGCTGGTAAGAGAACACTGAAGAACAGATGGACATACAGGTTGAAGGAAAGTGAGGATGGACAGATGAGATACAAGGCCAGATTAGTAGTGAAAGGATTTGCACAAAAGCCAGGTATTGACTTTGGTGAAATTTTTTCTCCAGTTGTTAAAATGACTTCAATAAGGGTTGTATTGTCTTTGGTTACTTTTGAGGATTTGCATCTCGAGCAGCTAGATGTTAAGACAGCGTTTCTTCATGGAGATTTGGATGAGGAAATTTATATGGAACAGCCAGAAGGATTTGAGGTCAAGGGTAAGGAGAATTTTGTGTGCAGGTTGAAGAAAAGCTTGTATGGCCTCAAGCAAGCTCCAAGGCAATGGTACTTGAAATTTGACAGGTTTATGACTGAGCATGGCTACAGTAGGTGTCAATCAGACCATTGTGTGTATTTCAAGAGATTTGATAATGGTAGATATATTATTCTATTATTGTATGTAGATGACATGCTGGTTGCAGGGTCTCACATGCAGGATATCTCTGAGCTTAAGGTGAAGTTAGCTCAAACGTTTGCTATGAAGGATTTGGGAGCAGCTAAGAAAATCCTTGGCATGAGCATTAGGAGAGACAGGAAAAATCACAGGTTGATATATTCTCAAGAAGATTATGTGAACAAGGTGTTGGAGAGGTTTAATATGCAGGATGCAAAACCGGTAAGTACACCTATGGATGGACATTTTAAGTTAAGTAAAGAACAATGTCCCAATTCACATGATGAGGTAGAGTACATGAGTAAGGTTCCATATTCTTCCGCAGTAGGGAGTTTGATGTATGCAATGGTGTGTACTAGACCAGATATTGCCCAAGCAGTGGGAGTAGTAAGTATATGGCCAATCCAGGTAAGGAACATTGGAAAGCGGTTCAATGGAGCCTTAGATATCTGAGAGGAACCAGCCGCAAGCATTTGTGCTATGGAGGTTCAGATACTTCTCTACATGGTTATGTAGATTCAGATATGGCAGGGGATTTGGATGGCAGAAGAAGCACTATAGGTTATGTTTTTACTGTAGGTGGAACGGCGGTTAGTTGGATATCTAAGTTGCAGAAGGTTGTTGCTTTGTCAACTACAGAAGCAGAGTATATTGCAGCCACAGAAGCTAGCAAGGAGATGATATGGATGACACGGTTCATGGAAGAGCTTGGAAGGGAGCATGGGAGTTGCAGATTGTATAGTGACAGTCAGAGTGCAATCCATTTGGCAAAGAATTCGGCCTTTCATTCAAGAACCAAGCACATACAGCTAAGGTACCACTTCATACGGCAGGTATTGGAAGATGGTGAGTTGAAGCTGGAGAAAATCCATACAGACAAGAATCCTGCTGATATGCTAACAAAGTCGGATACGAAGAAGAAGTTGAATCTTCATTCAACTTCTATTGGTCTTCATGATTGAGTTGAAGATGGAGGAGCTAGAAGATGTTGCTGTACAGGTTGGTGCACCTGGTTTATCTTCAAGTGGGAGATTGTTAGGGTGTGGAGCTAAAAGCTTCACCAAGGAGCATACTAAAATAGGTTCGGGTCTACACAGACGCCGGCGTCAGTCAGGAGCGACCGACGTTGGTCAGTAGCAGTTGCAGAGGCACCGACGTCGGCAGTAGGGTCGGCTGACGACGGTCACAGGCGAACAGGCAGGAATCGACGTCGGTTACCTGTGTGTCCAGAAAGTGATTTCTGAGGACAGAAGCGAGTGTTTGCATGATGAGTTTGAGTTGTAGTCTCAAGCTCGCGTCTCTATTATTAGCAATATTATTTTTAGAGCCCTTGTTGAAGAGGCTTAACTGTTTGTTGTAAGAGCATGCTCAAGTTTCCTATTTCTATATGTAGGAAAGATCTTCTTAGCTTAGTGTAGTAGAAGAGTGTAGAACTGTAATAGTAGAACATTGTGAATGTTTGAAGGACAGTACAGAGTTGCATCAATCCAGGTTGTTGGATTTGAGTGTACTTGAGACAGAGCTCTTGAGGAATAGAGATCTAGTGAGAGATCTTGTGTGCATCTGAGAGAGGTGTGGAAGAACGAAGTTTTTTCATTGTATTCTTATTGTAAAGAGTTTCAATACAAGTTTTCAGGGTGTTTTCTTGTATATCTTGTTCTGTGCTATTAATCATTTCAGTTACTTATCTATCTGATTTATTTCCACGTTTATTGCTTTCACAAGTGTAATCTATTGTTGGTTTGATCCCCCAATAACATGAGTAGGAAGGAGATGCATGTTCTTAAGCGGAAGACAGATGTATTTGACAGGCTTAAGAACTGGAAAGCCTTGGTGTTCTTGGAGGAGATGGCAGACAGAACCCAGTGGATGGTGTTGGATACTTCTGAGAAGAGCAGTTTGGACATGGGTTTTGATTCAAAGGAGCTCGTGGGTAAAAAGTCATCAGTCACAGGCGAACACAGGTACCGGCGTCGGTCAGGAAGAACCGGCGTCGAACAGACAGGTGCCGATGTCGGTCATGTGCAGACTGAAGCCGGCAGTGTCGGGCAGGGTAAGACCGACGTCGGTCAAGGGGACCGACATCGGCAGTAAGTAAGACCGATGTCGGTCAGGAGGACCGACGTCGACAGCAGGGACACTAGCACTGGTAGGTTGGTAGTCAGGTATAGACGCATGAGAACCGACGTCGGTCGGATGCAGACTATGGGGTGGCCAAGGTTGGTCACTGTAACGAATTTTGGGTGGACAGCGTGTTGTCAAGGAGTCTCAAACACCCATACGGAGGACTGAAGGCGTAAGTAGGCCCTCATATTAGCTTCACCTTGTTGCAAACAGAAGAAGGAGGAGGTTTCTGAAAGTATGCATCTCCGGCGTCGGCAGGCCACACCGACGTCAGTCAGGGGACGCAGAAGGGAAACCAACATCGGCAGAAGATCGGCCGGCGTCGGTCACTTCCAAGCGGATAGGGACCGACGTCGGTCGCCTGCGTGGTTCAGACTGCATTTATTACGGGCAGTTAGCTAACGAACCAAGTGTTTGCATGAAGAGATCTATTTTTAGACTCATAGCTGTGGATCTAATTATTGTAATTAGATGTCTAATTATTGTTTGGATGAGATCTATATAATAGACTCATGGTTGTATTAGAAAAGTGGGCTAGTTTGAGTTGAGTAAAGTTTGTTCCTTTTGTGTGTGAGGTGAGCAAGGGTGTTCCTCCTAGTTCCACAGCAGTACCAGGCGTGTTGGTGCTGGTTTTGGAGAGTCAGTTGGATTCTTCAAGAGTGTAGGATCTTGGTCACAGTTGCATGGCCTATATAGGAGATCTACATGGTAAGTAAGATCGTTGATCTGCAGGTGTATGTGTGTGCAAGGTCAAGGTTCACAGGTGAGCAGAACCGTTGTTTGATTTGCAAGTGTGCAAGATCATATAGACAGCAACACAACAGGGAGTAGTATTAGGCAGGATCTACTTGGAGTACAGGTGTGTACTCGGATAGAGCAAGACAGGAAGGCAAGGGAGTTCCTTCCATAAGTATGGTCTGTTGAAGTGTAGGTTATTGCAAATTCATGGGAGATCTACTTGAAGTACCTTGAGTACTTGTTGAGTACGTGGAGTACTTGTGGAGTGCGTGGAGCACTTGTGTTGTGCGTGGAGCACGGGAGGTGAACACCAACTCTGTATTTGAGTTGGGTGTTGGGACCTAGTGGGGAGAGCTTTGGGGAGAAGATTTACTGTTCACTTGAGGTGTGGGAAACCTCTGTAAGGTGGTGGAGAAGAAGTGGCATCTTCTTTATTGTATTCTTTTCTGTATAAAGTGTTAATACAAGTTGTGTATTGTCTCTCATATGCTGTGTTATTCTGAATTCTAGTTACTTGGTGAATCTGGTTATTTCCGCATATTATAGTTGCTTGGTATTTGGTAATCAATTGTATGCTTCCGGTGTTTCGCATCCTGACAAGTGGTACAATTATATTCAACTCTTTACAAAGGAATCTACAACAAAGAGGTGGCACTCTTTCTTCCACTTCGTGGGCTTACAGTAAACTTCCCTCCATAGTAATCTTCTCTCATAGGTCACAACACACAGCTAACACAAGCTGTTGTTCACCTCATTGCACATCTGTACAATCGAGTACACAACCGTACTCCAAGTAGATCTCTCCATGATCCTGCTGATGTATTGCTGTCACCTTGGATCTAACGTCCCCGCGCTGATCTCCTTTCTGACCCTCGCATCCATACACCCCTACAAATCAAACCTGATCTTACTTAAACACACATGGGGAATCCTACTTGATTCCACCATGGGAAGAACTCTCCAAGCTTCACATAGCTCTTCTCCAAATTCTCCACTTAACAATACAGCCCATGAGTCTCTCATATAGATCTCATGCATACCTTGTTTTAGTGTGTTTCCTTTATTATGTTGTTTTCCCTAAGTGCTTTGGAGCACAATGTTTCCCTTTTAGGTGTTTTCTTTCCTTTTTTTGGTTATGTGTGTGTGTCTCCAGCTTGTGTGTTCGACCATGGCTTGTTCTTTCAACTCTTATTTGCCTTGCATGACTCCATGCTCAATAGAAGGATTTAGGCGACTAGTCTTATGACATAGTGGGCATATCTCCCCTGAAAATCACCAGAATGTTGACCATTTTTTGCATGACCAGTTTGTGTTTTCCCTTTGGCTCTTTTCATTTTTCCCTTACTCATTTTCTATGTTTGGTCACTTGCCTAGTTGTTTGTCTTTTCCCTTTGGCCTCTCCTGGTTCAAGTTCTTCTCCCTTGTTCTTTGCTTTTTCCCTTTGCCATGTTTGCCTTAGCCTTTCTTGCTTTGTTTTGCCCTGAAGTTCCCTTCGAAAAAAGTTTTAAAGGGCCACTTCCATTCTAAGTGCCCTTCAAAAAAATTCTGAAGGGCCTTTCTTGCCTTGCCTTCCCCCCAAATGTCCCTTCAGACTTTTTTGAAGGGCACTTTTTGTCCAAGTGACCCTTTGGAAAAGTTATGAAGGGCACTTTTTCGTCTAAGTATCCCTTTAAAAAAAAATTGAAGGATACTTTGCCTTGTCCTTTCCTCCCAAGTGACCCTTCAAATAAAAAATTAAAGGGCACTTTTTGCCCAAGTGTCCCTTTGGATTTTTTTGAAGGAAACTTTTGTCTATCTTCTCCAAGGTTACCCTTCGAGATTTTTCTTGAAGGGCCCTTTGTCCATAAAATGCCCTTTAGAAAAGTTCCAAAGGGCCATTTCTTTTGGAAATTCCCTTCAAAAAAATTTGAAGGGACCTTGTGCCTTTACCTGGATGTCCTTTAAAACTTTTTGGAAGGGCACTTTCTCAAGTGTCCTTCAGGAAAAGTTCCTAAAGGAAACTAGCCATTGCCCAAAAGCCAAAATTCCCAAAGGAATTCCTTCAAACAAATTGTCTGAAGGAATTACTTTGAGAAAATTTCTCAAAACAATAAGCCCAACCCAAATGGATTCCCATGACATGTTTTAGGACGTCAAATTTGATATATCCAACTAGTCGTTGGGGTTCAAAGACATGACGTGCCACAAAATGTCAAATTCAAGGTGGCCAACTAGTTGTAGGGGTTCAAAGACATGACATGTCATGGGATGTCAAATTTAATATAAAGAACTAGTTGTTTGGGTGAAACTTGGTGATGTGCCGAAAGATGTCAAGTTCATGCCCAAAGTTTTCAAGTGAGAATTGAAGTCACTGTAAAAACATGAATGACTCTGTAGTGTAAATCGAGATTTGTCACATGCTTAACTTATGAATTTTATAAGTAAGGAGCCTTAAATAACTCGAAGGAGCAAGCAAGGAGTAGAAGGACTCAAAAAACTTGAAAGGGTCTTAAGTAAAGTAAAATTGAGTTTTCAAAAGAGCTTTTCTTATAAAATTTTATAAGTAGAAGTAATCAAAAAAATCGAAAGAGCAAGGATAGTGCAAATCAGGTTTCCCAACATGTTTGACTTATAGGTTTTATAAGTAAAGCCATTCAAAAAACCCAAATGGATCTACAGTGTAAAACATGAAAGCTTTCAGGGAATCTAAGGTTTGTAACACTGATCTGAGTTATTTCTTATGAAGAGTCATCTCACCATTGGTTTTGTAGCGATCTTGGTCATTTCAAGAGGGCGAATCAAAGAGAAAGACAAACTCTAATTGAATGAGAGAGCAGCTAGAATTAGTTTCACCAAGATGGTGATGGCAAACTATTTTTTAGGCTTCTATTTTGGTGCCCAAGAGCTCTCTCTTTTCTCCCTCTTTTGCTATAAATAAGACCCTTGAGATTTTTTTTATCATCCACAGATAGTATGATGAAGCCCTATTGGAATGTTTTTCCATTTTCTTACCTTTGAAAAAAGAAGCATAAGTTTGTTTTCTTTCTAAGTTTTGGGCATGCAAGAGACACAGAGTGATATCAAGTGATGTTTTACCATTTTTTCTCTATCCTTCATGCTTTTGAGCAAAGATTTGATCCAACAGGTCATGTAGAGTGCATTTTAGCTATATGATATTTTGCACATGTGTAACCCTTTTCTAGACTATACAAGTTATCTTTCCAGTTATTTACCTTATGTGATCTCATTCATTTTATCTCTACATTGAAATACTTATGTTTGAATCTTCCAGAGCTTGAGTTATAGAATATATTCTAATGTATTGTGCATAAATATAGGGCATACATGTGGACACTAATTCTTGGTGTATCATCATTTTAGACTAGGCTTTTCATTTATGCAAATTTCTAACTCTTTTCACTCATATAAACTAGTTTGGAAATTATATTGCACAAAAAAGCTAATACAAGGAGATATCCCTTTCAACCTAGAGATTCATTTCCACTTATAGGAACACCCATATGACTATAAATTTCCCAACGTTACCCAAATCTAGAGGAAGCCTGAACAGCTCTCTTCTTGGGTGCAAGATTTGGAGACAACACATGGTCATATAAACTTTATTACACTCATCTCTTAAATTTAGAAAACTTAACATTCTTTGGCTTCAAAATTTATAATTTAATAATTCATTGATACTAAGTGCCTCTTTTTTAAATCTTAGTCCAATTGACATTTGAGTTGAGCCCATATTCAATGTTTAGTAGTTTAGCACGTTTGACATTTTCTTACTAACATTAGAAACATGATAAATAATATTTTTTGTTCCTTCAAACATATATATGTATATGTGTTATCACTTGGATTTTCAAATTTTTAGGAGATACCTAAGATCTCCTCATCCAAGTGGCACAATTGACACACCTCTAGGCTTGTGGGTAGCCTAAGGATGAGGTGAATCTCTAGATAGGGCTAGCTCCCTTGATGTACCACTTTAGATTGAAATTAAACCTAAACTTTGGGGGAGAAGGGAGAGAGATAACTAAAAAAAAACTATTCTAAGGGAGTTGATACAACAAATAATATGATGAATTCCAACCAATATCATGTTATACATGAGAATAAAGGACTAACCAAACATACACTCCTTCAATTTGCATCTTCTCACATCAATGTTACATTATGAGGTTATGGATGAATGTGTAAAGATAGGAGGATTAGACAAGAGGCCTTAAATGACACTATTTAATAGACTAACTCACTCAATCCTTTACATTTCTTAGAACACTTTACATGCCCTACAAGAAGAAGCTTTCCAACTGCAAATAGGATGAAAGAATGAAACATGCTAAGGAATCCATAGTCTTCACTAAGCAAGATCCAACATTCAAATAGAACACACTATAAATAGTCATAAAGAGGTAAAAAATTAGTATTCTTATTGATAAAATGGTATGTAAATGATCAAGGCTTTTCCATACTTAGGTGAAGCATAAGTTGCAATGGACAAAATGGCTAGTTCTTATAAAACTCAAGAGATAGAGAAGAAGAGAGAATTCCAAAGGTCACAAGGACACTTATAAAATTGAGAGACTAAATTACTTGTGCATGAGAAGAGTATTTTTAATGAACTATGCAAGGTCATGAAGCACAAGTGTCCATCCAATTCATAAAACTTATGAAAAGTGGCATGAAACTCCTCATTCTGGCTCAAAAAACTACCTTCATGATTTGGACCTATTTTAACATCCCAAAACTAATTAGGGATAGGTATAATGATTGGAATTAAGTATAATGGTTTCATACATTCCTCTCCATGCATTTGTTGTAGGCTTTGTCATCTGGAATCATTTGGGAATGAGCCATCATCATCTGTAGTCCAAAAAACTCCTCCATCATGCACCCTGCACACTTCACCTTCAAAAAGGCATCATTTTTCCATTAAAATAATATGTGAGGGAGTTGATGACACATTTCAAGACCCTCTATGGACTTATAATCATCAATTATACCTTAAAAAGGCACACACTTGAAGTTTTCACCCTTCTCACCATCATGTTCACTATGTTAGTTTTGAATGGTTGAGATGAAGCTATTTATTTGCACACTTAGGAGCTACTCCAAGGAATTAAATATTCATAAGGAGTTATTATAAGTCATAATATTTTCCCCAAACTTTATTTCATCTATTGAAACCTCCTATAGCTTAAAAATACACAAAATAATCAAAAATACCCTATTTTATACCCTATTTGTACAATTTTATATAGTCCAAAAGCATGGGGAGTATCTTTATAGATTCCTTTGCAAGGTATAATCATTATCCTAGTTAAAATATTTCATTAGAGTAGCTTTCCAACTCTATTTCCACAAACTGGTCACTAGCAAGGGTTTTAGAGGGTTTAGGCTTGGTCACTAGCAAGGGTTTTGAAGGGTTTAGGCTTGTTTTGACCTCTTAAGGTTAGTTAAACCTAACGTTGAAGTTTTATAAAAATTACACTAACATTTTCTTAAAGACCCTTACTAACCTCTCCAAACTCCTTTGGCTTCCATGCAAGGCCTCATGAAAAATATGAGCATTTGAAACTCTCATACCGAGTTTGTTTTCACCTTTTGCACCACCCTGATGTTGCTTTTGGGCCAAAAATGGTTTCCTTGTTGTTTCTCTACCTTCCAAAAGCTTTATCATCTCTATTTTACCCCCATATTCGTTCTCTAATAGGTTATAATACTCACGTCATGTGAAAAATGGATGTGACTCCCCATTTGGCTTTTATACCTAACCATGCCTAGAAGACCTCTCTACACCGTAAAGCCCAACTATGACCTCCTTATGCTTCTTATGCATTCCAAAAGATTAATAACATCCAAATTCACCATATTAAAAAGTTACAACTGGCTATAAATCTTTCCCAAAGTTGGAGAGTAAGTTGACCCCTCATCTGACTTTTAGTCCTAAACCTTATCCACTAGGCCAGATTACAACCTTGGGGTTTTTGAGAACCCTGCTAGGATTCCTTCTTATTTTATTGGTTTAAATTCTTTTTCTAGGTGTCATATATCCTTCCATACCTTTTTTAAATGTCTCCTTAGCTTCTAGATTACTCCTCTTACCCATTTCTCCAAACCTGCCAGTTTAAGCCTAAGGGAAAGTACCCTCTATCTGAGACAAAATAGAGGGTACTTCCCCTATTTCATCATTTAAAATAAATATTATATAATATTCCTCAAGTTTTACATGTTTTTAACCAAATATTTTCCCTTGGATAGGTCATTAGGTCCTCTAAAAGCTTAGAAATCCAAGATAGACCCCTGTGATGATAGTTTGTGTGCAGGCTTTGCATTTTGGAGTAAATAATACTTGTCTAGAGCCCTTTATATATGCTTTAACACACCTAAAAATTCCTAATTTACTATCATAACATTTCCTTAGTGATCTATCATCCCTTAAATCATCCATTTAACTTCTCCTTCTTCATACTCTTTGGATGGGCTTGTTGTTCCGCAAGAGTGTTCTGCCTCTAAGATAGAACAGAGGGGTATTACACTCTATCTTAGGGATAAATGAGTGTTTTTATATATTAATCATGTCCCAAGGACTCTATATACTATAAATTAAGGCCTGAATCCTTGTATTGGTCTTCAATCACCTCAAACTCTCTAGAATAGCCCTTAAAACAAGATTGTGTTGGCATTTCTAACTATGTCTTGTGTTTGCAAAGGAACTTGTAGTTATACTTGCATGATTTAAATTCAAAAAAAAATCCAAAATCTCATTTTCCTCCCATATATTCATTTAATTTTGTTTTTACTTTCATTCATGCTTGAACTTATCCTAAACCACCCCTAGACATATTTCTCAATTGGTTGTCTACTTACAGTCACCTACATGTGACTATAGGGGATCCTATAGATGGCTTTTATCCTCAAAAACCATGCTAAAAAACCATTATAAACCCCTTGGTATTCTTTGGGATCATTTTATTGTTGTTAGTCCCATTTGAAATCCTCTTTGTGTTGTATTCTCCTCAAGAATTCAACCCTTTTACTCTCTGCCTGAAACAGTTATCTACAGTGGTTGTAGGTGTGAATTTCTCCACTAGAACCTTGATCATGATGTTTAGAGACTATTTTTGAAGTTTTAGAGTTAACTAGCATCAAATTAATTACTATATTCACCTTTAAAGTGATAAAATACAATGCTTAGGTCATTGTTTCCATTTCCAGTTGTAAGTGAATATTAAGGTTGTTTGTACAGACTATAGGTGTGAATCAGGAATTAAAACCACCTATCATCTCCTCTTGATGATCATTTAGGTCAAAAAAATTCATTTAAACTATAATAACCCTCGAACCATGGAATTAATGTCTAATTTTCAACCTTGGTGAAAAAAAGGCCTTTTTTAGGATCAAGCCTATAGATGTCACTACCTATTTTCAGTGTCTTTATGGACAACTTTAGGCCTCTTAATCACCATCCTCCACTGACCCTCTATCCTTAAAACCTTGCAAGGTAATTGTCTATGATATATGATACAAATATAGCCTATGTATATTCCTTTGAACTCTTGTCAACCATATTATATGTTATTCCCAAAACACCCCTGAACCTCTATTTTCTCAATTTAGGACCTGTGTTCTTGAACATAGTCATCACATCCTCACAAGTGAATTATATTGCCATTTTCCACCTTGAAACTTAAATCATGGTCAAATCCTCATATTTGGTCATCAAAATGTTCTTAACCTATCTCATGTTCTCCATACAGGTGCTTCTATATCTCTACCAATACCCCTGTAGGTACATATTCCATATATAGGCAGTAAATGTAAACTTAGACAGTCTATAAGGTCTATGAGTTCCAATGGAGTTTGGTAATTTTCCAAAGGTTTAAAATTGGATCCTTTCATCAAAAAGTATCTTTTTAAACTCATATACACCCTTACAACATGATTGACCTTCATGAGGTACCACTTTAGGTGTATGACAAATTACTTACAGGCAGTGAATAGGATTGGTGTGATGGGCATAGTATTTGGCCTTCAAATGGTTTTGAGATTATGTATATTCCTCAAAATATTTTTTCCAAATAAATAATCACCTGAAAAAATTTTCAATAACTTCCCTTCAATGTGGGCTCCTTCTTGCAAACACCTATACCTATTCATTAATGGTTGCCTGACTGGTAAGTTGCATATGACTGCACCATCATGGAGTATGATTTTAAAGATGTGCTTGGAATGGTAAGGATATAATAATACATTTAAAAAATGATAATTAACTCATATCCATCCTTTGAAACCATGGTCAAAACATAAAGATCTTGAAAATGGTGAAAAACTACCTACAAGACAAAATTATGCTTTTCTTGCAACCTTGATGTACTTGACATATCCAAACACTTTTAAACATTAAAATAAGAATGGGAATCATTTTATGAGGGATTAAACATCATCTAGAATCAACATCACCAATTTTTTCATATGGATTTGACCAAAATGGAGAAAAACCTATAAGGCGCATGTAACAACAAGTAGAAAAACATAGTCAGCTTGTAAAGGATTATTCATAAAGAATTTTTTATCAATCCTTACACTATATATATTTAAATTAAGGTATATGATTTTAATATCATCTCCCAAAAAAATTTGCCCTGAAACATCTTGAGCTATTCGTACTAAGCACAAACTCAAAGGTCACTTTTATATGTCTAGGAAAGCACAAAAGGAGCAAAATAGTTTTGGCTTAAAAATGGC
This sequence comes from Torreya grandis, assembly GCA_037957365.1. Lineage (NCBI taxonomy): Eukaryota > Viridiplantae > Streptophyta > Pinopsida > Cupressales > Taxaceae > Torreya > Torreya grandis. The sequence goes on along the minus strand of JARHVA010001380.1, from coordinate 2,622,209 downwards.
ACTTCCAAAGCATGTAAAGTGTTGATATTAGTGCGAGGAAGATTAATGGGACCTCCATGATCTTCTCCCATGTGTAACCTTCCCCCATGGTCCGTACAAGTGCTAAATACTCTTTTTTTTCAGTTGGTTTCTTTAATGTCAGTTAAACAACCTACAAGATTCTAATGTAACTGACATCCCTGATAGGAAAACTAACTTCTTGGATGATTTAATGTAAAATAAGACACTTGTTAACCTTGATAACCATGCTACTTTCATGTATGACCCTTAAAAGCCCACTAAATGACCCAAAATGATAAATAGATTGATATGACTAGGACTAAGGCTAATATAACATTAAATAAAATCAAAAAATATAAAATATACCCCATGAAAATATATTAAACCTCATAAAACATCTAAAAAGCCAATTTTTTACTTATAGGGGTCTCAATTTAACCTACACGTCAAATTTGGACAACAATATGTATACATGTATATATGTATATATACATGTATACATGTGGATATATATGTATACACATGTATGCATGTCTATGCATGTGGATACATATGTATACATGTGGATACATGTGTGTCCACATGTATAAACATATATAACACATGTATACACGTATATATATTTATACGTGTATATAATATATGTATAAATGTATATATACATGTATACATGTATTATATACATCTATGCACATGTATACACGTGCATAGATATGTATACATGTGTATACACATGCATACACATATATGCACATGTGTATACATCTATACAAGTGCATAGATGTGTATGCATATATATACACCTCTATGTACGTGTATATATGTGTATAGATGTATATAATATATGTAGACACATATATATACATTTATACACATATTATATACATTTATAAATATGTGTGTGTGTGTGTGTGCAAGGGTTCATGCTTTTTAGGGTGTTACTCCCAAGAATAGGTCTTAGGGTGGGTATTACACATTTATGTTGTCATGCACCCTTGGCTAACCATTGCAGTACCTGATTGGATGGGGACACAAGTATCCGAGAGTGAATGCATCCAGATATGGCTAGTCCGAGGGAATGGACCTCGAGACCTCCCACATGTAGCACTCAGCTCATCTCCACTTATGTTAGCCCGTTGGACTATATATATATATATATATATATATATATATATATATATATATATATATATATATATATATATATATATATATATATATATATATATATATATATATAATGTGTGTGTGTGTGTGTGTGTGTTCACAGGAACCTAAAACATGATTTATCATGTTTCCAAAGTTAGTAGAAAAATTTAAAATGTGCTAAATTACTTAACACTGAATATGGGCTCAACTCAAATGTCAATTGGACTAAGATTTAACACAGAGGCATTAGTATCAATGAATTATTAAATGCAAAATTTTGAATCCAAAGAATGTCAAATTTTCTAAATTTAGGAGTCGAGTGTAAACTAATCAAAAAATCTTATGAGGAATTAAAATCCAGACAAGAACAAGCAATACATTTTAAAAAACTCAAATTCATGCTTTTCCAATGAATGCAGTCATATAAACTTTATCCTAAATTGGTACAGTACGATATTAAATCATTCAAGGATAATAAAAAAATTGAAACATTCAGATCAACATAAATCAAGGAAAGAAATTGCAAAGCTTGTGTCTGGGAATCAAATGATTCCTCTTCTTATTGGCTTCAGTGGCTTGAAGATAGAATGTTATGCATATGTGTGCAAGCTAGAGTTTAGAATTGTGAAAAATTACTAGGATTGGAAAATCATAAACAATGGGTGGGGCTAAAATATAGAAAACTTTTAAAAAAAAACACTGTGCTTTGTTAAAGATAAAAACTACAAACAATTGTTTCCATGTTTAGGATATTTCATGGCATATAATAGAAGACTCGAGGAAGAAATATAACACTTAGATAGACATATAATAAAAGGTGCATGAAACCAACATGATAGTTCCAATGGAATCCATAATGAATGCAACGGTCATGTCATACTAACCTTATCATTGATAAAAAATAAGTCTTCTCCATATTTACTATTTCACAAGAGGAACTACTCGTTATATACAAAAACCTATGTAATACATCACATAAACACATTAATGAATAACTATATGAGATGAACTAATAAAGATATCAGAGTCATGTCCCAGACTTAAATCATGAATAACTGTTGAAGTAATTATTGAATTGAAAGGAACAATAAAACTAAAAAGAAAAAAGAATTGGATGCAATAACCTGTATTATGTAAGACATTAGGGCATTTTATGATTTATAAAACATGCATGATGCACAATGTAGCTAATTCCATATTATTTTTCCAAATAAAATTGTTTAAGTCTCTTTTGGCATCATGAAAATATTAAAGGAAACCCATGTAAGAAGGCATTGAATTAGAGTACCCACTAGAAAATGTAAGAACAAAATACGTCAACCTGAATAACATAGCATAAAAATTAGAATCAAAACATTTAAGGATAAACTTATCTGAAACAAAAGGCATAAGTTGAAATAGAAAATCTCACTAGACAAGGACTGAGATAAAGAGCTTGACAACAATATTGAATAGGTTCAGTAAAGCTTCCTTCTCGCATTTATGCATTGGCAAGATTGTAGCATGCATTTATGATTTTTTGTTATAGCTTAAAATTGGAAACATAAAAAATAAGAATAGTGTAAGTGCAAGAAAATGAAATATTTTAGACTGAGTTATGACCATTTGTTTTTTGTTTTCTAGTTGTATTAGAAGCAAAAGATGAAATAAGCCTTGTCACTTAATCGTATGTTAGTATTTTACCTATCAAACTAGGCGTGTTAATAGGATTGAGACAAGGCAAACCATGTGAACATGATGACCTTGTTAAATGCTTAGAGAATTATTTGGGAAATAAACTACATAAAAAGAGAAAATGGATTTGTCCTAGGCATGGACAATTGCATAGCACAAACATTATGAAAAACCAAGGTTAGTCAATTTAATAACAACATTTTTATGGTAATAACTAGACATGGATAGAGATAAATGCATGTTACCATTTATTTTGGTTACAAATTTCATTTTTTATAGTACTTAGAGGCTTTGTAGTATTATAACTACTGGCACATGTGTATGCACTGCTTTGTGGTTATGTCTATAGTTATTTATTTTCACATGACCATACCTAGGAGTGTTATTGTTACAAGGACATACGAGACATATATGCAGATTATTTTTGTATTGTTCCCATTTCAAAAAATGCAAGGCATAGTCGATAGCTTGCATGTATATAACTCAATTTTTTGTTCAGAATTTGAAAACATTCAATGGTTGTTACCTCTAACATTGTCACCATATGGAGCAATATGAGGTAGAATTCATAACTTTTACACACACACACACATATACATATATATATATATATATATATATATATATACACACACACACACACACACACATGTTTGTGTGTGTGTGTGTGTCTACATATATATGCACACATTACAAATATTAATCCCTTAATATTTTTTTTTGTTACAAAACCAGTATCGAACTTAACCCTTCTTGTATTATCAATATCTCTTTACAAATAATATATGGAAAATGCTATAGAAATTTATTTTTATTTTTTTTAAATTGACAAACTGTAAAGTATCAATAGTCTCCCCTCTGCATGCTTGGAAACACTGAAAGTAAAGTGAATGACACTAATTGCATCTATGTTAAAATTTTGAACAGTCGACATAGATAAAGTAATAAAGATGTCAGGTTCATGTCCTACAATTAAATCATGAATAACTATTGAAATAATTATTGGAATGAAGGGACCAAGAAAATTGAAAAGAAAAAAAATGGATGCAATAACATGTACTAGGCAAGGCATTAGGGTGCTTTATGATTTATAAAATGTGTGTGATGCACAATGTATTTAATTCCATATTATTTTTACAAATAATCTTGTTTAAGTCTTTTTTGGCATTAAGCAAATACTAAAGGCCACCCATGTAAAAAGGCATTAAATCGGAGTACCCACTAGCAAATGTAAGAACATAATGCATCAACCTAAATAACATAGCATAAAAATTATAATCAGAACATCTTATGAGGTCTTGAGTCAAAACAAAAAGCACAAGTTGAAATAGAAAACCTCACTAGACGAGGATCGAGATAAACATATTGACAACAACATTGAGAAGCTTCAGTTAAGCTTCCTTTTCCACATTTATGCATTGGCTAGACTATAGTGTGCATTACTGAATTTTTTGCTATAGCTTAAAATTTAAAACATAAAAATTAAGAATAGTGTAACCAGAAGAAAAGAAAATATTTTAGACTTGGTTATGATCATTTGTTTTTGTTTTCATGTGCACTAATAAATAGAAGATGAAATAAGACTAGTCACTGAATCATATGTTAGTTTTTTTACCTGTCAAACTAGGCGTGTTTATAGTATTGAGATAAGGCAAACCATGTGGAAATAAGCAAAAAATAAATAAAAATAGGCCATGTATATGAACCTGATTATTGCAAATAACTCTACCTTCTTTGTTGATGTTCCACCCACAATGCAAATAAGGGACAATAAAAGAAGAAACAAACTACAAAATTACAATACTCTCTCCTCTGAATGTCCCCAAAAAAATAATAAGATTAAAACTAATGACATTAATTGGTTAAAACCCTAAAAAACTTCCTTCGTTGTAGACAAAAAAATAAACCCTTCATTGAGAAATAACTAAAAAAATTCTTGTTACTATTTGCCTTATAAAAACTACTAGTTGCTTTCACCATTTTTTCTTTTACTAATATCTGTGTGCAAAAAAATAGAGGCACATGGTAAAATTATTACCCGCTAAAAGACCAGACCTAGTCTGTGAGCATAAAAAACCCAATAATATTACTTAAATGTTATACATAAGCTAAATAAAAATAAATCAGGTCATGGATATGAACCCAATTATTACGAAAAACATAAGTTCTTTGTCGATGTTTCACCAACATAAAAATGGTAAAAAACTTAGTGAACTATAAAGTCCCAATACTCTATTATCTGAATTTCTAGAAATAATTTGCCTACTAATAGAAATAATTTGCCTACTAACTTTGGCGAGATCACCAACCATGTTTTCCCATTTTGCCAGTAGTCAAGTTTAGTAGCCTACATTTAACTTCTCCTTGAATTCAGATAACATAAAATCTCATGCTCTGGACCCTGCATTTAATATTGCTTCAAACAAACTGAGGTCGCCCATAGCATAACAATTTTTTCATCTGATCACAATGCAAGAAGTAATATTTTTTCTATCATGTTAAAGACCTTGTATCTCCCCCCTTCCCCCCAAGACCTTCATGCATTTTTTTTGCACATAAACCTAATTCTAAGTTAAAACAGTTTGATTCCTATAGTCTCCATTAGCCCGACCATGCCACTAATTCCAAGTTAAAGCAATTTGATTCATATAGTCTTCCTCTAAAACTATTAAGTAGTAATACATCATATGATAAATCGTAAGTCTTGGAAATTATCCCAAATTTGTTCTTTAGTTTATGACAGTATCACGATCCTACCCTTGCATACCCTTACTTGACTGCTTAATTGTTGATATATTAGAGGTTTATCTATCAAGCATTAATATTATTATGTGTATAGTTGTTATTGCACTTGTTTAGTTGGATTTTATTATCAGATCTCGATACCATGATATATGATTTTAGGTTGATGCATTTATCATGTTTATAATTTTGTATTCGATGATGTATGAGTTATTGATGTATTTGATACTTCATTATAGTTCATTACTATATTATCATTTTTATCGATTATTAGATTAAATATTACTGATGGATCCACTTGGTGGTTGCAGGTACTGACCATGAGCTAGGTTAGATGTTGGCATCAAATTTTAGGGTATAAAAGTGGTTCTGAGAATTCAAATGAGTTCTGATAAGTAACTTGGTATTCATGGTATGTGCCATACTTTTAGATGGTGTGTTAATTGGTTGTGCAGTTGTAGTTATTGTGCCTTGTATATTTTCACTTTATGTGGCCTGTCATGTGGTGGATGTCATTTCATCATCTTATACCTGTTATCCTCTTCACCAAACCATTTCCATATCTTTTCCATCCTAATTATTTTGATTTTGAATTTCATCTTATCTCTATGTCTTTAAGGCAGTTTTAATGGCTCGGGTGGTAGTCTGAGGTCTTGAGCGATGACTTGGACTGTAGCATGCAATTACAATGTTATCTGTTGTAATATATATATGTATATAGTTATAAATATATTTATATTATATATATATATATGTATATTTATTTATAATTATATATTTATCTATATATAGATATAGATATTTATTTATAATTATATATTTATCTATATATAGATATAGATACATATATATATATATATACATACATATATACACATACATAGATACATATATATATATATATATATATATATATATATATAATCAAGTCTAGTAATATATATATATATATATATATATGTATGTATGTATGTATGTCTATCCTTATGGGGATTATTTTTGTGTCCTTTTTAATATTAAACAACATTTTAAATGGTATATATCTATATATATAGCTTTATTATTAAATTGTTATTAATAATCTCTTTTAACTTATTGGCTTTTGGTTTTCTTTGGGAGGTAAGCCATTAATGACTAGGAGTTGGTGTAGGGAGAAGGGAGTGTGGTGAGAGGAGAGGACAAGGAGTAGGTGAGATGGGGGACGTAAATCTAGGAAAGAAGAAAGAGAAAACACGTTGGGTAAAGTAGGGAAGGGGATGGAAGAAAAGAATGCGGGGTAGGGAAAGGACAGGGGGACAAAGAGATGAAATGAGCAGAGGAGATGATAACAAAGGGAGAAAAGAAAATGTGTAGGGGACGACTATGGAGGAAGAGATACGGGAAGATAGAGGGTGTAAATAAATCATGTGATAAATGGGATTAAAGGAGAAAAAGAGGATGCGAGAGTTAGCTAGGGGAATGGTTCTAGAAGAGGTGTAAGGAGAGAACAAGAAAAGAAAAACACAACAGAGAAAATATAAAAAAAAGGAAAGAAAATAAGATGTTAGAATAAGATAGAGATAAAATACACAGGGGAGGAAGACGGAATGGTGTTGATTGGTTTGTTTCCATAATGTTTCACCTTGGCATGGAGATAGCAATCGTGGTCGATGTCATATTGGATAAGGCAAGGAATTTTTTTGATCTATCTTGCCTGAATTGTAAGCATTACTCCTTATATCGACCAGGTGAGTCATTTGACTTTCAAACTGGCTACATGGATACATAGCACCCCTCATGATTTCCATATATGTTCTTTTGGCCTAATGATTTGCAAATGGGATAAAATTTGTTACTTCGGTTGTGTACTTATATATCATTATATCTGTGGATTGGAAAGTATACATATATAATGTGGATTGAAGGGATGCATATTTAAATTTCATTACTATGTATACATATACCTATCACAACTTGTGATTTAAACCTATTACGCTCAAATTTGGGTGGAGTAAATGCTTGTTGAGGAAACCCTATCCTTGTGTGAAACATTATATATATGTTTCTTGAATTTTGTTTTGGTTGTGCCTGTGTACACTGCTACCAATGATGGATTCGACTTCTATAAGCCCAATGCCTGGACCTAATAGTTACAGGTTGTAGCATTCCTTTAACCTGCCTATAAACTCTTAGGACACCACACCATGTCCCTATTGGCTATACAGCCAAAGTAAACCATTCAAATATTAATATATATAGAAAATAAAAGAACATGACATGCGATTTATTTAATTTCAACAATAAATTATTTAATTGTCAATATAATTCTAGATTAAATCAAAATCGACTTAGGGAGATATTATTATTTAGATAGATTTTTATTTAGTTGTTACTTTATACTTTTCCATTTTTGAATACCCAATTTGGGTTTTAGCCCAGCATATGAGTAGAATGTTATGATTGACATAGTTATTTAATCCCCAATATGGAAGGATGGTATGGGTTCAAATTATTAAAGGAACTGAATTTGTTGGTAAATAGGGGGCCCTTGGACTTTATTAATTATACTTGGATATTACTTAGAATGGCCACACAATGGTGTTGAGAGGCACGATTTTTACCATTGGGATGTGCATGGGTGCTACATTATTATGATTTAATTTATGTTAGATTCATAAGTGACATAGATGATTTTAATTGGCTAGTCCCTTTTTAACAATGGTTATTATAGTCCTTTACTTGGGCCGATTTGGATAAAATTATATATATGTGTTTTTGGGTGGAACTTTTGATGTGTTAATTAAACAACTCAAATCATGTTGTAGTTTTAATAGATCCCTATGCTTATGTATTGCCAAATTGTGGAATAGGAATACAGTCATGTTGGAATGTTGTATTAAAATGTTGTTCTCAATTTCACTTTAAACTATTTAAATGGTTTGATGTTCACTAACTTTTTTTGTCTCAATTTTAATATTTGAGGATCATATGAGGTTGTAAGACTTCATGATGATCCTTCGAATCCTCCTTATTAGTTATTGGCTTAATCATTTATTGTTTGGAATGCATGTTGTTTAATTATTGCCTTTTTAGAACTTGTGGATGTTTTTGGAATTCAAACGAATTCTTAGATCGAGTATTTTATGTGGATTGTGTTAATTTTGGATGGATTATGATTATAATCGACTCTGGTCTTGAATGAATGTCAAAATCCTTAATTGTTACCTTGGAAATGTGGTAAGGCTAAGTTGTTGATTATCATGTTTGGTTGATTTTATTATTGGTCCTTGACTTGGTTATGTATATTGTAAGTTATATGTGGTGCTTTCTAGTATACTATGATTGTGTGGTGTGTACCCTTGATGGGGATTATACCTTGTGTTGGTGATGTGCTATTGTGATGGGATGTCCTTTGGTTTGATGTCCAAATTGCTCAAAATTTTCTCCTCGACCCTACTTGTCGAAACCACCATCATGCTAATGGTTGGGGTGGTAAGAACCACTGATGGTTGGGCTCATAGGGATGGTTGGGAGGGTTTGTCTTGTTTAGTTCTTGGTGCTCTATTCCTTGATGACTTTTTGGATAGGTATGATGTATTTGGCAGTGATTATTTCATGTTGATTACCTCTTTATTAGCATAGATGGTACAATGCTTTGATGGAGCATGATTAGTAACTGTAGTTGTAATTACCTTCTTGGGTGTTTAGGTTAATTACATTTGACTTTGTGTTATGCTAATATTATATGTGGATAGGGACAATTTAGAGATGGGAACTCGAGTTTATAATGTTAAATGTGCAAGGTTATTGGACGTTACTTCCAATTCTGAGTTCAATACTTTTGATATACTTGGGTATTATTTTGGATGGTTAAATTGGATATTCCTTGCTAACACTATCGTGATACACCATATTATTATTATTGTTGATTATATCTTATGTTATTGCATAGCCAGTCATTTTTTAGATATAACCTGTAATTAGTTAAACACACTTGGTGTAGTAATATTTTCCTATGCCATTTTGTAAAACTTCATTATGCTCACTTATTTTAAATTGTTATGGTAACCTGGGTTGTGAATTTCTTAGGCAAAGAGTTTACCTATCTCGTGGTTAGGCATACTTCAACTCCATACTTGGGATATCCTTGGAAGGGATAGTTGATTTACAATACCATTATTATATTGGTAAATTACCTTGTTATCTTCATCACGAAACATGTATGGTAATAATGTATGCGTGTTTTATGTGGCATTTTTTAATTATGCAGAGTTATGGAGTTTCATATACATGTTCTCTTAAAATGGTTAATCATGGGAATTTGAGTGAATATTTATATATCTATACTTGACTTGTCTATTGGATCGATAGTTGTTTAACCATTGTTAATGTCATGCTAGTGTATTGCCTTACATCTTCAACTTGGATTAAATGGTATTGTTGTTGTGCCACCTCCTAAAGTGGCATTTATTAATTATGTAACCTTATAAAATTGTTATATATTTTCTTTAATTGAATCATTTTGGTAATGACTAGTGTAGTGATTATGTAGGCAGATTCGATTTTTTAATTTGGTGGTTGGACATGTTTGAGTGTGTTAGTCAAGATTACTAATAAACTAGAATATTAAATTGGATGATAACTATTGGGAGTTATTTAATTATTGATTTTGGATGCTTATGCCCATGCACATTTCCTTTTTACATATGTTGGTATTACTATTGATCTATCATGTGAATATAAACTACTTGTAGTTGGTTTCCAATTTATGTATGGAGTATAGAGACTCCTAGGATGTTCTGACTTGTATGTGGTATTATGAAGGTATACACATTTTAATATTGGGGCAAGTTACTAGATTATGGATGGAGAAGGTAATCTTAAATCTCTTGCTTTATAAAGTAATTGAAATGTTAATAGATACCTTCCCTTGCTTATGTGCTTATATAAATGAGGTGGTTGAAAATGTATAAGTGGTTATCGGTTTCATGTGCTGGATAGGAATATTAAATTCCCCTCAAGTTGGCAAGATTTTATCACCAATAGGCAATGCCATGGATATGATATTGGTATGTGTGTACACTTTGGTACTTGTATGCTTCAATAAACTGGTTCATTTGGCATGGTTGCATGTTTGAGCAAGATATATTGGGCATAGGTGGATCCTATTACTACTTCGCATTGATATGACCTAGTAAGATGTTGTATGAAGTGAGTTGATTCATCAAAGAATTCTTTAAGAAAAATATGAGGTTAATGTTGTAAAAGTTAATCTTGCCCCAGTAAATTCTTGATTTTAGGATTGGTTAAAATGCTAATGTGAGTGGGCAAATTATAAGGGTTAACATGCCTTCTCTACCTTAAACCTTAGTTGATGAGATTATCAATGCCAGGATTTTATATATTTGTTGGTTACCATGTGCTTTGAGGTGTATTTATTCCTCTTCCAATCATTATTATTATATCATATTGGATAATTGCCTATATGAAATCATTTATATCGATTCCATGAATGGTTGTCACCATATCATCATCGGTTGATGATGATTTAACCCCGTTTGTAGTTTTGTCCACTAATTTAGACCACGATGAAATGTTATCCCTTTTATATGCTCATGAGCCTTAGCTTAATTTGTGTGCACTCTTTTGATTGCGAGTTGTTGTGTGTGTTCTAAATGCTAGATATTATGCATGTTTGCCATTAGGTACAATGTTCTCTTGGTTTTCATGTCATGCCTTATTACGATCATTAATGACTTAGAAGGTTAAGATTAACCTTTCTGATTGTGCATATATAGTATGATAAGTATGTATTGCTTGCTTTGACAAGTGAGGTTAGGGTTTATTATGCATCCATTGTGTACTCTGATATGTAACTTCAAAAAAAAATCTTTGGGGTTGTTTCATCTGGTATCAGAGCAATGTTTCTACTCTAGGGAACTCTAGGATTTGTAGAGTTGTTACATAGTTACCAATGAGCTATCCCAATCAGGCAGAATTGATAAGCAATTCCCAAGACACTTAACCTTTCAAGCTAAAGGCTAAGGTATTGTATTATTTTGCTTGCTTGTTGCTATAAAGTTATGTGCATTGCTCAGAAAGAATGATTCCAAGGAATCTAGATTTTCTCCTTTGTCAGTGATTATTTCCCCCTAGCCTAAGTTTGGTTTGACCCTTATCAAATTTGGTTGTGTCAGGGAAAGTCTCACTTGTCAACCATTGACTTGTATAGGTAGGTCAATAGGAGTTAGGTGACACAGGCTTCGCTCTTTCAATCAGGGAAATGATGGTTGGGTATCTATGATTAGATTGTATGGGCAATCCTTCCTTAGATACTTGGGACATTATGACCTAGGGAATATTAAGGGTTTAACTTAAACCTGGAGGGTATAATAAAGTGTAAAAAGGATTGATTTTCTTGACTAAGTTGATAAAGTTGAGTTTTCCTCTCATCTAAGGGGTTGTCTTGAACTATTAGGGACCTATGAGCTTGCTTGGATATGCTAGCCAGTGTTCTTACTATGGATGGTTTAGTAGAGTGGATATGTATCCACGAGGTGAGTTACATGTAGTTGCAAGGTTACCCTGCCTCTTTTTTTAATTATAAGTTGTTATGAAAAAAGTTTCTCTCAATGACATTGTGGTAACAGTTGTGGTAAATAGTCATAGATTTTGGCTTGGCCTAGGTGTCACTATAAGTGACTGAAGGCAGTGATAGCATAATTTTATTACAATGGCAATACTTAGGAGGCATTGGCTCATTCAATGTATTAGACTTGTAAGCAAACCTAGAAGGTTTGTTATCTAGTTTGTTACCTGGTTGGTTGAGTAGCAGTGGTTATGTATCCTTAAAAACATATTAACTTATGTAGAGATGAAAAATTATGCATTTTTGCTAAGTTAAGCTTGGTCTTGTTAACCTATTTTGGGTTAATTTGATGAATCAAGTGGCTTTTTAACTCCAAAAGGGGTGAAGCTAACTAGTTTTGGGCATGTATATTGTAATTATGGATCAGTTTTACGTCTATGACATGTGTTTTATTCATTAATAGGTTTGATTCCATGTGCATGTCGATTGATCCTGGTTGGGTTATATAATGATGGGGATGTCTATTCAAACTTTATTTCTTCTTGACACTTATGAGGATGTTTATTGAGACATTTGATGTGTCCTGCATCTATGAGGATGTTTATTACAAGTCTTGGTTGAACTTGATAATTTTGGGGAATTGTGATTTCCATAGTAGTGATATTGTACTCTCCTTGAGCCTTGGCTCAGCTTACCCTTTACCAAATCGATGTTGTGTTATAAACAAGTGTCACCATTCAAACTTGACATGATTAGATTAAGTCAATTTATTGAGTCATGATATAAGCTTGTGTTGGAATTTTAAGATAATGCCTATATGTCCATCAATTATTTGTATGATCAAACCATTGGATGAGGCTAAGGTATGATATCTTGGGAGGACCAAGGGTACGGCTCGAGCTTGGAGGGCCTGATGGGGTGAGTGTGAGTGACTTGTGTGAGCAAGTTGAGAGTTTAAAGATTGATTATGTGATATTATTGATAGGTATCTGATGTCTTTTGCACGACATCTACACATCAAATGGATCGATGTAAATTTATGGACCCTTGTGCTTTACACACCTTTGTATTTGACCATTGTAATGTGGAAAAATACCTTGGCATAGTTACCTATACCTGATTGTGAATTTATCTTGCATTACTACTTCATTCACATGCATTATTATGTTTATATATTGTAAAAAATTGTGAGATGTGAAATTACTTAACCATGTGAAATGTGTGAATGTTTGCACTATCTAGTTGGCTATCTTGGTGTTCTAATTATGTTATATATGTGTGACCTTGTGTTGTCAAACCATAAATTATGAATTCAAGCACTTGTGTATCATAATTTTGTTTGGAAGTTGAATCCCTTATCTTATGCTGCCAAGGAATAGTGTTGTGATGTGTTTTGTTATCCCACATCAATGTTCTAGTTTTAAACATCGATGCAAGTATGAGGTTGAGGGTAAAAGAATACTATTTACATAATGTTTTAGATTAGGTATGGGCTAGGGAGTGGAGTCTCTCATAGGCTAAAAATCCACTCCACCCTTTTGCATGAGGTAGCCCCCTGATTCATTAAGGGTGTGCATCATGTGAGCCACATATTAGCCATGGGACCCTCCTACATAATGGCTACCTTATGGTTTAGTTTTCTTTAGTTGCATCTTTGAGGTTGTTGCAAAACAGCCTATGTAGAATCTCTTTGTGTAATCCTTGTGAAGCAAAAACTGATCCTATATTATGGACATGTATGCAAATTAACAAGGAAGTACTTGTTGAAATACATGCATGTGTTGGCATGTGTGTGTACACATTTTGTGATAGAGGTATTGCCTTACAATACCTATTATATATATTATGTTATGAATATATTTATGTATTATTTGATGCATGACTAGATAATATGTTGGTCTTATGTTCAGAATGAACACTTTAAGTCATGATTAGGTGGATTTATTTATTTTGTGTGCCCATATTTCTCTTTCTTTTCTTTTACTACCATGATGTAAGTCTAGTATGATGGTGGAACTGTGATTCCTATAACCATTGCGTGAATTCACAAAGTGTTTGAAGAGCATGTGATAAACTTTTGGGGTCGCATGTATGGCTTGGTTTGGTTTCTCCTATTGTTCAGTGTGGATAGTGTGGGATGCTACACTATCCCTTGAATGGTATCTTGTTGATTTGTAAGTAATCATTCAAAATAGATTACCATCTTGTGATAGCATTCTAAGATGAATGTTGATTAAATTATGCATAAGGCATAATGTGTGCCGATATAAACGTTGCTCAGGTTTGGAATTATGTTTGATTTCTGATGGGATTGTACAATTTTCAACTATAGTCATAAAAGTTGTAGTTTCTATGGTATGTTCTCCTCTCGATAAGAGGGATGACCAACTAGTATTGGTTCTCTAGTACTTTTTTAGATTTTAATAATCTAAATTTATTAAAATTTTCTTATCTTTTACAAGCTTTCAACCATTAGAGTTGTGGTGGGAAGGCCATGGAGGCTTTTTTTGGCCTTTATTAAGTTGGTAAATTTCATTTCCATGGTTGGTATTATTGTTTTGCTTCAAAAGTCACACCTATTTGGGTGGTTGAATTTTATAGTTTCCTTAGAATTATGATAAAATGGTGATATACTATTGATATTCATCCTAATTAGAGCTAATTTGGAGCTGTTAGACCCTTACAGAGGCTAAAATTATCTAGTTTGGTTGTAATAAATGACCTATGCATCATGAACATAAAATTATACCCTGAGTTGAAGTATGTGTATGAGCATTTAATACTACTATGACTTTTGATAACTCCTTATTATTCCTCTAGTGTCGTAAAATGACAAGTGAGTCGATGTGACTCTTGGTTTACTATTATGTAAGTTGAGATTTTTCTAATAATATTATGATCAAGTAAATGAAACCTTTGTACAGAGAGTTATTAAATCCCTAGGATAGTTGGGTCTTCGATTGATGATATGGTCATCAAGATGGCTCCTCTTTAAGAGGTAGAGGATGTCACAATCCCACCCTTGCATACCCTTACTTAATTGCTTAATTGTTGATATATCAGAGGTTTATCTATCAGGCATTAATATTATCATGTGTTTAGTTGTTACTGCACTTCCTTATTTAGCTGGATTGTATTATCAGATCTTGATGCTATGATATATGATTTTAGGTTGATGCATTTATCATGTTAATAATTTTGCATTTGACGATGTAAAAGTTATTAATGTATTTGATACTTGATTACAGTTCATTATTTTTTTATCATTTTTATCAATTATTAGATCAAATACTGTTGATGGATCCACTTGGTGGTTGCAAGTATTGACCATGGGCTAGGTTAGATGTTGGCATCAACTTTTGGGGTAGTAGAGTGGTTATGAGTAGTTGAATGACTTATGATAGGTAACATGGTATTCATGGCATGTGTTGTAATTTTTGATGGTGTGTTAATTGGTTATGTAGTCATAGTTCTCATGCCTTGTAAATTTTTGCTTTTTGTGGCCTGTCATGTGGTTGTTGTCATTCAATCATCTTATACCTTGTTATCCTCTTCATCAAACCATTTCCATGTCTCTGCCATCCCAATTGTTTCGATCTCGATTTCCATCTTCTCTCTTTATGTATTTAAGGTTGTTTTAATGTCTCAGGTGGTAGTCTGAGGTCTTGAGTGATTACCTAGACTATGGCATGCAATTACAATGTTATTTGCCATTATAATTATATATATATATATATATATATATATATATATATATATATATATATATATATATATATATATCTGTGTGTGTGTATATTTATAATTATATATATATACCTGTTAATATATGTATTTATATGTATGTATGTATATCCTTATGGGGATTATTTTTGTCCTTTTTAATATTAGATGGAATTTTAAATAGTATATATATATAGCTTTATTAGTAAATTGTTATTAATAATATCTTTTAACTTATTGGCTTTTGGTTTTCTTTAGGAGGTAAGCCATTAATGATTGGGAGTTGGCATAGGGAGAAGGGAGTGTGGCGAGAGGAGAGGATGAGGAGTAGGTTAGATGGGGGACGTAAAGAGTAGGAAAGAAGAAAGATAAAATGCATTGGGGAAAGCAGTGAAGGGGATAGATGAAAAGAACACAGGTTAAGGGAAGGATAGGGCAGATAAGGAGATGAAATGGGCAGAGGAGATGATAATGGAGGGAGAAAAGAAACTGCATAGGGAACGAGTATGCAGGAAGAGACAAGGGTAGATAGAGGGTGTAAGGAAACCATGTGATGAATGGGATCAAAGGATTAAAAAACATGCGAGAGGTAGGTAGGGAAATGGTTTTAGAAGAGGCATAAGGAGAGAACAAGAAAAGAAAAACACAACAAAGAAAATAGAAAAAAAATAAAGAAAGGAAGACGTTGAAATAAGATAGAGAGAAAATATGTAGGGGAAGAAGACGGAATGGTGTGGACCAATTTATTTCCATAACGTTTCACCTTGGTATGGAGATAGCGGTCGTGGTTGATGACGTTATGGATAAGGTAAGGAATTTTTTTGATCTGTCTCATCCATATTGCAAGAATTACTCCTTGTATCGACTAGGTGACTCATTTGACTTTCAAACTAGATACATGGATGCATATCACTCCTCAGGTTTCCCATATATGTTCTTTCAGCCTAAAGATTTGCAAATGAGATAAAATTTGTTATGTGGGTTATGTAATTTTATATCATTATATCTGTGGATTGGAAAGTATACATATATATTGTGGATTGAAGGGATGCATATTTAAATTTCATTAATATATATATATATATATATATATATATATATATATATATATATATATATAACAACTTGTGCTTTAAACCTACTACATTCAAAATTGGATCAAGTAAATTGTTGTTGAGGAAACCTTGTCCTTGTGTGAAACGTTATATCTATATTTCTTAAATTTTGTTGTGGTTGTGCCTATATACATTGCTACCAATGATGGCTTTGAATTCTATAAGCCCAATGCCTAGGCCCAAAATTTGTAGGTCGTAGCATTCCTTTGTCCTAAATTATTCTACCTACCTATAAACTCTTACGATGCCACACCATGTCCCTATTGGATTCACAATCGAAGTAAACCATTTAGGTATTAATATATATAGAAAATAAAATAAAAAGACATGGGATCTATTTAATCTCAACAAAAAATTATTTAATTGTTATTATAATTCTAGATTAAATCAAAATCAATTTGAAGAGATATTATTATTTAGATAGATTTTTATTTAGCTGTTACTTTATACTTTTCCATTTTTGAATACCCGATGTGGATTTTAACCCAACATATGAGTAGAATATTATGATTTACATAGTTATTTAATCTCTAATATGGAAGGATGGTATGGGTTCAAATTATTAAAGAAACTAAATTTGTTGGTAAATATGGGACCCTTGAACTATATTAATTATGCTTAGATCTTGCTTAGAATGGCCACAAAATGGTGTTGAGAGGCACGATTGCCATTGAAATGTGCATGGGTGCTACATTATTGTGAGTTAATTTATGTTAGATTCATAAGTGACATAGATGATTTCAATTGGCTAGTCCCTTTTTAACAATGGTTATTAAAGTCCTTTACTTAGGTTGATTTGGATAAAATTATTAGTATGTGTTTTTGGGTGGAACTTTTGATGTGTTAATTGAATGACTCAATTCTTGTTGTAGCTTTAATAGAGTCGTATGCTTATGTATGGCCAAATTGTGGAATAGGAATATAATCCTGTTGCAATGTCGTATTATAATGTTGTTTTTGGTTTCAATTCAAATTGTTTAAACAGCCTAATGTTCACTAATTCTTTTTGTCTCGATTTAATATTTGAGGATCATATGAGGTCATGAGACCTCATGATGATCCTCCAAATCCTCATTACCGATTATTAGCTTTAATCATTTATTCTTTGGAATGCATGTTATTTAAATATTGCCTTTTTGGAAATTGTGGACATTTTTGGAATTCAAATGAATTCTTGGACCAAGTGTTTTATGTGGATTGTGTTAATTTTAGATCAATTATGATTATAGTCTACTATGGTATTGAATGAATGTTGAAATCCTTAATTATTACTTTGGAAATGTGGTAAGGCTAAGTTGTCGATTATTATGTTTGGTTGATTTTATTATTGGTCCTTAAATTGGTTGTGTATACTGTAAGTTATATGTGATGCTTTCTAGTCTACTATGACTGCATGGTGTGTACCCTTGATGGGGATTGTACCTTGTATTGGTGTTGTGTTATTGTGATGGAATGTCCTTTGTTTTTTTGTCCAAATCACTTAGAACTTCTTCCTTGACCCTACTTTCTAAAACCACCATCCTGTTGATGGCTGGGGTGGTAAGGGCCACCGATGGTTGGGCTCATATGGTTGGTTAGGAGAGTTTGTCAAATTTAGTTCTCATTGATCCATTCCTTCATGACTTTATGGATAGGTATGATGTATTTAGAAGTGCTTATTTCATGTCAATTACCTCTTTATTAGTCTAGATGGTATAATGCTTTGATGCAACATGATTAGTAACTGTAGTTGTAATTACCTTCTTGGGTTTTCAAGTCAGTTACATTTGGCATTGTGTTAAGCTAACATCGTATGTGGATAGGGACCCTTTCGACATGGGAACTCAAGTTTATAATGTTAAATGTGCAAGGTTATGTGGATGTTACTTCCAGTCCTGAGTTCAATCCTTTTGATATACTTGGGTATTATTTTGGATGGTTAAATAGGATATTCCATACTAACACTATAGTGATACACCATATTATTATTGTTGTTGTTGATTCTATCTTATATTACTACATAACCAATTATTTTGTATATATAACTTTTAATTAGTTAGACACACTTAGTGTAGTAATATTTACTTTTGCCATTTTGTAGAACTTCATTATGTTCACTTATTATAAACTATTATGGTAACCTAAGTAGTGAATTTCTTAGTCAAAGAGTAAAACTATCTTGTGGTTAGGCATATTTGAACTCCATACATGGGTTATCCATGAAAGGGATAGTTGATTTACAATACCATTGTTACATTGGTAAATTACCTTGTTATCTTCATCATGGAACATGTATGGTAATAGTGTATGCATGCTTTATGTGGCATTTCTTAATTATGCAAAGTTATGGAGTTTCATATATATATTCTCTTGAAATGGTTAGTCATGGACTTTGAGTCAATATTTGTATAGCCATACTTGACTTGTATATTGGATCGATAGTTGTTTATCCATTGTTAATGCCATGCTAGTGTATTGCCTTACATCTTCACCTTGGATTAAATGGTATTGTTGTTGTGCCACCTCCTAAAGTGGCATTTATTACTTATTTAACCTTATAAAACTACTATATATTTTATTTAATTGCACCATTTTAGTAATGACTGGTGTAGTGATTGTGTAGGCAGATTGGATTTCTTAATTTGGTGGTTATACATGCTTGAGTGTGTTGGCTAGGATTACTAATAAATTGGAATCTTAAATTGGATGATAACTATTGGGAGTTATTTAATTATTGATTTTGGATGCTTATGCCCACGCTCATTTCCTTTTTACATACGTTGGTGTTACTCTTGATCTATCATGTGAATATAAACTACATGTAGTTGGTTTCCAATTTGTGTATGGAGTATAGATACTCTTAGGGTATTCTTACATGTATGTGGTATTATGAAGGTATGCACATTTTAAACTTGGGGAAAGTTACTAGATTATGGATGGAGAAGGTAATCTTAAATCTATTGCTTTATAGAGAAATTGGAATGTTAATTGATACCTTCCCTTGATTATCTGCTTATATAAATGAGGTGGATGAAAATGTATAAGTGGTTATCGATTTCATGTATTGGATAAGAATATTAACTTACCCTCATGTTGGCAAGATATTCTCATTGATAGGCAATGCATAGATATGATATTGGTATGTTTGTACACTTTGGTACTAGTATGCTTCAGCAAATCGGTTCATTTGGTATGGTTGCATTTTTGAGAAACATACATTGGGCATGGGTGGAGCCTGTCACACCTTCACATTGATATCA
The DNA here is from genome assembly GCA_037957365.1 of Torreya grandis. Taxonomy (NCBI): domain Eukaryota; kingdom Viridiplantae; phylum Streptophyta; class Pinopsida; order Cupressales; family Taxaceae; genus Torreya; species Torreya grandis. The sequence goes on along the minus strand of JARHVA010001380.1, from coordinate 2,601,999 downwards.
CCTGTAAGATGTATGAAGTGAATTGATTCATTAAATAATTCCTTAATAAAAATATGAGGTTAATGTTGTAAAATTTAATCATGCCCCAATAAATTCTTGATTTTAGGATTTGTTAAAATGCTAATGTGAGTGGGTAAATTGTAGGGGATAACATGCCTTCCCTACCTTAAACCTTAGTTGATGAGATTATCAATGACAAGATTTTATATATTTGTTGGTTACCGTGTGCTTTTAGGTGTATTGATTCCTCTTCCAATCATTGTTATTATATCATGTTGGCTAATTGCCAATATGGAATCATTTATATCAAATCCAATAATGGTTGGCACCATATCATCATCGATTGATGATGAGTTAACCCTGTTTGTAACTTCATCCTCTAATTTGGACCGCTTTGAAATGTTATCCCTATTATATGCTCATGAGCCTTTGCTTAATCCATGTGCACTCTTTTGATAGTAGGTTGCTATGTGTGTTCTAAATGCTAGATATTATGCTTATTTGTCATTAGGGACAATTTTCTCTTATTTTCAATGTCATGCCTTGTTACGATTATTAATGACTCAAAAGGTTAAGATTAACTTTTCTGATTGTGTGTACATAGTACGTTAAATATGTATCTCTTGCTTTAGCAAGCGAAGTTCAGGTCTATTATGCATCCATTATGTACTCTGATATGCAACTTCAAAAAAAAAATCTTTAGGGTTGTTTCATACAGTTATCGAAAAAAAATGTTACATGGCTCTATCTTTTGATCAATCCAGTTGTCAGTTAGCGTCAATATAATTTTGAAAAAAAAACTTAGTAATAATTCTTTATTGCATGTCCAATCTTTTTTTTCTTTTTTATTTTTTTTTCCATTTTGTGTTGTGTAATTACACATGCCTAGAACTAATCCATGTAATTTTTTTTTACAACTTATGTTATCCAGAAAAACTTCAGGTGACAATTTGGGTGATGGTTCTACCCCAATTGGTGGCAGAACTTCCAGGAGCCATAACTTTTACACTATAGCTCCATTTGACTCTCCGTTTAAACCATTGGAAAGATAAGAATGATGAGAACACAATGAGATGGCATAAAGCTATGCTTAGTGGTTTTTGACCCCCAAAAACCCAATATAAGTGTTCTAATTTTCAATTTTAATAGTGAAGTCTAAAAATAGTAAGTTTTGAAAAATAGTAATTTCTCAAATTCTATAATGTTGTAAATCATGGAATTTGAATCACTTAGTATCCCTTGAGATTGGTGACCTTCCACATCCTCCTCCTACCCTCAAAGTATGTATAAAAATAGATGTATCCCAAAAAGGAGATTAGACATCTCTTCCAAGAGATAAACATATGTTTTCTACAATTTTGTGAGTAATAAAACATCTCTTCCCAGAGATAGCATTATATGATTATGTTATTTTGTGTTCTTGAATTATATTTTAGCCAAAACCTCTAAGTTTTGGATCAATGGTATCAGAGCAGTTTGTCTTTAGAGTGTATGATCCCAAGGATGAGGTCAAACTACAAGAAGCTTGGGTGGAAAATAATAGAACCAACAGACTATCCACCAGTTCACTCCAAACAACCTCAAATGGCAGACAACACCAAGACATCTGATCCCTTCATGGAAATGGTGAATGAAGCCCTCTAGTGGTAGCAAGCATAGATGTTGTAACAATTCACTCAAATCCTCTAACAAATCCTGATGGGAAATTTTACTTCCTCATATGCAACCCCTAGCTCCATGGAATGTCCTTTCAACACTCCAACACCCTTCAAGGTTTAGGTGAATTTTGATATCCCTACATTGAAGGCAAATTCAATGTTGATGGAGTAGAAAATTGGTTGGATCAATTGTCTTCATATTTTTCTGTAAATAAATTCACTAATAGAGAGAATATCACTTTTGCTCTTTTGAAAGCATCATTGCCTGTCAAAAATTGGTGAGAAGTGTAAAAGAAAATTTTTAGTACGAATGACATTAGCCTTGAGGTGGAACCTACTTGGGATGATTTCATGAAAGTTGTAAAGGAAGAATACTACCCCATTAGAGCATATGATGATCCGTATATACAGTGGTACCAACTTTGCCAAGGTAAAGAATAGTCTGTTCAAGATGACACTAACATTTTTTATTCTCTATCTACGAGATTAGGCATACAAGAAAGTGAGAAACATAAGGTTCTCAAATATCATGGTGCACTACAATGGTATATATGGGGGGAAATGGAACTCTTCAATTTGAAAACCCTCGGTGAAGCGTATAAGTTTGTGGTGAAGATTGAGCAGAAGTATGGAAGAAAGAATATGAAGAGGCAGCCTTTGAAATGGAAAAGTGACAAAGAAGGTTAAACATGAGGCCAAAATTAGAAGAAAAATGAGTTCCACGATAAGAAGCCCTAAAAGGGGAAGACTGGGAAATGATGTGACTACCAAAAAACTAGAACTCGCTCCAAAGAAGAATGTCGAGCCATCAAGTCCCTACTTTTTGAGTCACAATACTTGACATTTACTACTCTGCCACATACACACCCTGTAGTTGAAGAGGATGAAGAAGAGATTCTATATGTTGAGCTCGATACCATCGTTGCTTCATCACAGGCCCATGGTAAAAGGCTAGATGATAAGAAAAGGTTGTTTCACTTTAAGTTATGGGTGAAAGGTAAGCCTTTGCATTTTATTCTTGATAGTGGGAGTCAAAAGAATTTAATCTCTGCTAATGTTATAAAAAGCTTGAATCTATCCATGAAGCCTCTCCCAAAGGCATATAGTATTGGATGGTTGAGCTTGGGGAGAGACCTCCGTGTCACCCATCAGTGTCTTATTTCATATGCAATAAAACCTTTCCAACATGAGGTCTTGTGTAATGTGATCAATCTAGATGTATGTGATGTATTCCTTGGTTAGCCATTCATGTGTGAATGACATGGAATCTATGAATCAAGGACCTAAAGGATCACCCTCGATCTTGGAACATGGTGCTATAGGATACCATAAGCACCACCTTCTAGATCTATCTCCCTAATTAGTGCCAAACAATGTAAGAGATTAGTGGAGAAGATAAAGCAATTCATTCTCATGATGGTCAAGCCACAAAGATCTAAGAAGGCTGATGTTGTATCCCTGACTACATAATCAACATAACAATAGAAGTAGATGGGTCAAATTATGGGAGAATATGATGATTTATTCAAGTCACCCATGGGAGTTCCACTTCACTGTTAGGTAAAAAACATTTTATCAATTTGGTTTTAGGATCACCTTTACCTAACATGCTTGTGTATCACAAATCAATCTTGGAAAATGATGAGATAAAAAGATAGATTCAAGAATTGATCCAAAAGGGTCACATCAAGCCAAGCTCTTCACCATATGGAAGACCAAATGTCATGATGCCAAAGAAGGATAAAATATGGAGGCTTTGCATTGACTATCAAGCCCTAAACAAAATCACTATGAAGAATCTCTACCCCCTCCCTAGGATTGATGACCTGTTGGACCAACTCTGTGATGCAAAGTTCTTTGTCAAAATTGATCTCAAATTTGGCTATCACCAAATTCCTGTCGAACCCACTGATGATTAGAATACTGCATTCAAACCCAAGGAGGGGATCTTTGAATGGTTGGTTACGCCTTTTGGCTTGACTAATTCACCTACAAGCTTCATGAGGATGATGGATGACATCATGTGACCCTTCACCAACTCATTCATGGTTTTCTACCTAGATGACATACCCATCTATAATAGAACATGGGAGAAACATCTACAACATGTCTATAAGGTGCTTCAAACTCTTTAGAAGCACAAGTTGTATGCAAATCTTGACAAGTACACATTCAGGATGAAAACAATTTAGTACCTAGGGTGCGTTGTGGATGAGGAAGGGGTCTATGTCAACCTAAAGAAGATTTAGGTTATTCAAGAATGGCATGTGCCAAGGACCCTCATAGAACTTCATAGTTTCTTGGATCTTGTAAATTTTTATCACAAGTTTGTTATTGGATTCTCACATGTTGCTTGGCCACTAAACCAAGTGACTCAAGGAGGAGCTAAAGTTGCATTTTAGTGGGGAAAAATACAACAAAGACCATTTGAGAATTTGAAAAATAGACTCTGTTCAGCTCTTATTCTTGCCTTGATAGACTTGCATCAACCTTTCGAGTTGATGACATGCGCATTTGAATATGCCATGGGAGCTATCATCATACAACATGGCCATTCTATTGCATATCATAGTGAAACTTTCAATGATATAGTTAGGAAATACCTGACATACGATAAAGAGCTCTATGTCATTATGCAAGTCTGTAAATAATGGAAACACTACATCTTGGGGAAAGAAATGATCATCCACATTGACCATAGACCATTGGAATTTATCTAGATGTAGAGTAATCTATGAAATGAGAGGCACCAGAAGTGGGCCACATATCTGCAAAAATTCCATCTAATAATCAAACACAAAAAGGGGAGCTCAAATATTATTGTAGATTTTCTGAGCTAGCCACTAATTGCTACACTCACAATAGTTCTTGATCTTTGCAGACACAAGACTACCACCTGGGGTGTTATATATGAAACAGATCCTACCTTTGTTGATACATATTAGGCACTTCAAGAAGGTAAACATATCTCTAACTTCTATTTTAAGATAATGTCCTCTATCACATGGTGCATATCTATGTTCTAGTTGTAGAGCAATAGAAGATGAGATGGGAAGCACATTTTAGCAGGACAACTAGGAACTTTGGTGTAGAAAAGACATTGGAAGTTCTGCAAAAGCACTTCTAATAGCCCCATATGTGGAAGGATGTGGAAAGGTCCCTCAAATATTGAAACCATGGGTGATAGCCAAGCCAACAAATAAGAAGCAAGGATTGTACACACCATTGCTAGAACCAACCAGGGCTTGGGAATCTATCTCAATAGATTTTTTCTTGGGTTTGCCCACTTTAAGAAATTTCAAGGACTATATTTTAATTATAGTTGATCATTTTTCAAAAATGGATATCATGATTGCTTGTAATAAAAATATGTCTACTAAGGAAACTGCTCAATTGTATTTTAGTCATGTATGGCGCTATTTTGGTCTCCCCAACTCTATTGTTTCAGATAGAGATAGCAAGTTTCTCAATATCTTCTAGTCCACTCTATGGAAAATGATGGATACCAAGCTGATGAAGTCCATGTCCTTCCATCCACAAACTAATGGTCAGATAGAAGTGGTGAATAACATGATTATCCACATGTTTTGGATGTATCACTCCAAACATCCATGCACATGGGAGGAGGGGCTTATTTTCATACAACATGGATACAATCAGGGCCTGCACAGTTTTACCAACCACAGTCCATTCCAATTATGCTTTGAGTTCTAACCCATGGCACCAATTGATGTAGCCATTCCATCCTCCAACATGGAATACACATCTCATGGGAGATCTAAGGTAGCAACAACAATAAAGTTCATTGAACAAATCCAACACATCAAATAATAAGTTCATGACATCTTGGAAAAGATGAATTAGAAGTATAAGCAATGCCATAACAAAAATAGGGTTGCACATCATTTTAATGTAGGTGACAAGGTTTGGTTATGGATTCAAAAGGAATGACTCACAGGCCCACACAAAAAAATTTGGCCTCTACGATATGGTCCCTACACCATCATCAGACAAGTTAGAGAAAATGCTTTTGAATTGAACCTACTAGCCTACCTTGGTTTGCATCCAATATTCAATGTGGAGCTCCTCAAACCATATCATCCACCTCTATTAGGCACTTTAGTCGTAGTAGAACAACTAGAAATTGATGATCTTGATTCATATATTTTTACTCTAGTAGAGGAAGATCATATTGTGGACACTTGGATGAAGACAATAAGAGGGCACTCTATTCCACTTTATCAGGTGGTCAAAAGGGGCAAGCTTAGCCACCAAGATGAGTGGCTCACAGAGAATCAAATCAAGAAACAACTAACACACTTGATGATGAATTTTGAAGCAATAGGGACCATTGCTTCTCAAGGAGGGAGGAATGATTCAGGCAAAACTTTAGGCGATAATTTGGGCGATGGTTCTTCCCCAATTGGTGGCAAAACTTTTGAGAACCATAACTTTTGCACCATAGCTCCATTTAACTCCCCATTTAAACCATTGGAAAGCTAAGAATGAGGAGAATTCAATGAGATTGCATGGATATATGCTTGGTGGTTTTTGACTCTATAAAACTCAATGGAAGTGTCCCAAATTTAAATTTTAATAGTGCAGTCTAAAAATAGTAAGTTTCAAAAATAATAGTTTCTTGAATTCTGTAATGTTGTAAATTGTGGAATTCAAACCACTTCATCTCCCTCAAGATTGGTGACCTTACAAATATTCCTCCTACCTTCAAAGTATGTATAAAAATATCCCAGAGATAAGCATATGTTTTTTATAATTTTGTGAGTAATAAAACATCTCTTCCTAGAGATAGCATCATATGATTGTGTTATTTTGTGTTATTGAATTATCTTTCAGCCAAAACCTCTAAGTTTTGGATCATTATGTGAGAAGAAATAAGGCACAACTTTTAATTTGATGAATGCTTCACCTTTGGTATGTAGGATTGGATTGTAGACATAATAATGAACAATTGTAGAGTGTCTGCAATCCATCAACATTCAGCAATCTAATCTTCATGAAACTAAAAACAAACTGTTACTCCATAGATTTAAAATTTTAAATATGACATTTAATAACCAATTTGTGCAAAGTTTTTAGCTTTTTTTATCGATTTTATTGTGTATGCCATGCTGAGCCCATTTAATAACTTATAATAGTTCCTCTGAAGCATTGTACACTTCTACAAAATTTAGACTAGTCAACGCACAAGTAAAGTAAGTATACAATCATGCCAAAGTTATTAATCATTTTTATCAAAAATATGTATCAGACAGTGGGATAGATAGAAAAAAATTATAGACTGTAAATTAATTAGATATTTTTTACATTGTATGGGTATATGTTTTATCTGGAATAGGTATAAAAGTATTTGATTGATAGGTTATTTCTGTCATATTATGCATATACCCAATACCTTTTACTTTTTCAATGATTTTGCATGTGATCTGTAGAACAATAGAAAAGAAATATTAAGTATAATTCAACTTCATATATACAAGTGGTTAGTTATAACTATAATGAATAGGGTTGTAATAGTGCTTAGTTTTAGTGTATTCACATGTACTTCATTAAACATGAACACACTGATTATTGCTCCTTGACCACATAATGTATGATGTTTATTCATTGATTTACAAACTATGTTTATTTTTATACTTTGACAACTATTTCACCATTTTATTACTTTACAGCAAAATGAATTCTATGTATGTCTTTTTGACAAAGAAAAAAACTACCTATGGAGTATTAAGACATGTCACTCAAAAGTACCATGGTTAATCTAAATTTTAGAATATTGCTTTTCTTTTTTGCATTTTTTGATACCATGTCTATGGTAATCTAAAAATTGATAGCATTCTTTTATGTTTATATTCTATAAAGTAACATGTCTTAATTATATAGTGTTGAAACACAATACAAAGCATTAGTCAAATTTAAAATCAAATGTTATTTCATGTCAAAATGACTATTTTTCACACAGCTGGAAATATTTTGAATGCAATGACGTTGAACCAGTCACCATTCAAATAGTTTACACAACATTGATTCAATTCAGACATGAGATCTTTCATCGATTTATTGTCAAAATTGTTAAAACATTAGTTAGATATATATGCATATATATGTATAGAAATACATACATACATTAGTATGATTAGAAAACATGATTTACGATATTGCCAAAGTTAGCTTGATTTGCTTTAACTTGAAAATAGTAGGTGGGGTGCTGGCCAATGAGATGTGCTCATTTTGGATTAAAAAATATGCATGAAATTTTTGGGGCACAAGGTGTGAGGTCTTTAACAGGATAAATTAATTATATATATATATATATATATATATATATATATATATATATATATATATATTGTGCTACAATTTGGTGGAATATTTGAGACATTATTGATACCCTCTCTTTATTTGAGGTAAGTATTGAATGCAGTAGGTAGGGCAGTGGATTGTGAACTCCCTGTTATGTAGGTGAGTTAAATGCAGATATTTTATGTTGTCCAGATTTGAGGGTGAGTTAAATGCAGGCAAAAAAGGTCAATTTTTAGTACATATAACAAATATGTGCATGGAAAAACACCAAAAAAATAAATGCAAAATTAGGTATGTGGATCATAAATATTTGAAGGCATAAAGGTAGTAGGAGGTATTGCATTGCAAAATGGTGATTGTTATTACTATGGCCTTTTTTGTCATTTTTTTGTGGCCACCACAATAATTTTACTATGAAAGACACTAGTTGTTAGTTCTTTGATCTTTTTTTCATATTTATATATAGGTATTTATAGGGAGTTGTACCTTGTTGTTGGATGCCCTAACAATACACTATATTATTATTCATAAAAATTTGGCTAAAATCCTTTACAATGTAGTTGAGGAAAATTATTCAATGTGATCTATTTTATTGAGTAATGAATTACAAATAATAATCATGGTTTCTAAATCAAATGCTATAGTTGCCTCTAAGACTAATAACCACAAGGAGGTGACTCATTCGACATTTCCAAGATTATAAAAAGTTCAAATGACTACATTTTTCATTCCTTAATGAAGAAGGTACAACAAATTAATTTTATCATTCTTTTACAAATAAATTACAAAAGACTACATTACTCATTCATAATTGAAAACGCATCTTCATATTGACAAACTATAAAGCCCCAATGAATGGACCAAGGTGGTATTGAATACAAGTGGCAGAGCATGGGATTTTGTGCTAGCCATATCTGAGGGTGAGTTAACTGCAGGCTGCTAAACTTGGTTGGTGACAGGATGGGAAAACATAGTTTTCAATCTCGTCAAACATAGTAGGAGAATTAGAAACCTACTAAAGTACTTGGCATTAAATGTTCATATTAACAACCTGATTTCTTTCTATTTGGTAAGTATGTGTAACATCTGGGTAATATATTATTGGGTTTTATATGCTCATAGACTAAGTCTACTCTTTTACTTCATAATAATTTTACCATGATATACATACATATCTACATACATACATATAAGTTATTCATCCTACCTCAGACTCCTTCATATGGTGATAATGCTGGAGGTAATGAGTATTGGATGTTTTTAGACTATGAACATGAATCTAATTTATATTTGTTTTGTAACATTAACACTACTAGTTCTAGTCACATGAAAATAAAGAGATAAAAAAATAAACACAAACCATTTCATTCACATGTGTCATTACTTCTAATGTTGCAAAGCCTCTAAGTATTATAAAAATGCAAGTTGTAATAAAAATACATAGTAATAAGCATTTATCTATTCGCATGTCCAGTCATTGCCATGAAAATGCTCTTAGTAAATTGAATATTACTTTTGTAAGTAAGAAAAATTATAATAAGGGGATTTTTAGGGATCATGTTCACTAAATGGCTTAACTTTTTTTTTTTCTTATTGAAGTAAAATAGGTTGTCTAGGGTTTGAGACAATTACCATCATCTATTTTAATTTAATTGCTTATGGGCATCCAAAGCACATAATTGTGTGTTATCCATTTTTGAAAGCGACATAGATGTAGGATCCTAAACTTAGTGAATACATATTCCATTCAATGTATAAAGAGTTTGTTTTTTTTCTTGTTTTCGATCATTTGAAATCACATTTCTCCAAAGTTGAGCCATGTATTTTTATTTATTTTTAGGCTTTTTTTTTATCAACAAGATTTTTAAAGACTATTTTTGTTTGCCAATGAAAATTACTTCAAGGCTTTGTCTATAGCCTATCTTATCAAAATTCATTATAAAGTTATAAATTATTTGGAATGCCTTATCTAAAAAATAAATCCAATCCGCACAAACTGCAACAATGTCCAATACCACAAGTGCTTAGTAAGTAAGAATAGGGCTTTAGTAGTCTCCTCTCTACATACCTAGAAACATTGAAATTGAAATCAATGACACTAATTGCCTCAAACCCTAAATAACCTACTTCACTCCAGCTAATAAATTAAACCCTTCACTAAACAAGAACCCTAAAACCCCTCGTTACTATTTTCCTTATTTACAAAACCAATAGTCTACTCTACCCTTTTTTCTATTACCAATATCTCTGTGTAAAAAAATAAAGCTTCACAGTAAAATTCTTACCCAGTAAAAGACCAAACCTAATCTACAAGCATATAAAATAGATGTTAAATATAATTCAAATAGAAAAAAATTAGGTCATGAATATGAACTTGATACAATAACATAATCGAGTCTCAATTATCTCCTCTTTACATGCCCAGAAATAATGAAATTAAAAATAATGACACTAATTGCCTTAACCGCTAAATAGCCTACTTCACTCCAACCAAAAAATTAAACACTCCATTGAAAAAGAACCCTAAAAGCCTTTTTTACTATTTACCTTACTGAACCAATAGTCAACTCCACCCTTTTTTTATTACTACTACCTTTGCATAAAAAAAATCCCCACGATAAAATTCTTACCCAGTAAAATAGTAGACCTAGTATACAAGCATATAAAACCTAATAATACTACACAGATGTTACACATAAGCCAAATAAAAAAAGGGCGGGTCATCGATATGAACCTAATTACTAGGAAAAACCCTAACCTCTTTATCAATGCTTCGCCCATAATGCAAATGAAAAATAGTAAAAGAATTGATGAATGGTAAAGCTCCAATATTCTCTCCTCTAAATGCCCAAAAATAATGAATTTAAAATTAATGTCACTAATTGCCTCCATCTTAATCCCATATCGCATCAAGCCAACATTCAATGCTAAGTACTTTAGTAGGTTTCCAATTCTCTTACTAACTTTAGTGAGATCATAAACCATGTTTTCCCATTTTATTGCCAGCCAATTTGAACAACCTGCATTTAACTCACCCTCAAACCCAAACATAAAATCAATGCATCTTACTTGTCAACACTACTAGATAAATTTCAATCCCCCACCCTACCAACTGAATTCAATACTTGCCTCAAACAAAGAGAGGGAACTAATAACGTACCAAATATTTCCTCCAATCACAATTAAAAAATAGTATTTTTTTATTCAGCTTGTTAAATACCTCACACCTTGCCCTCTGAAACTTTTATGCATATTTTTTACACCCAAAATGAGGACATCTTATTGGCCAACAACCCACCCACTAATTCCAAATTAAATAAAATTGAATGCATAGTTCCCTCTGGGACTAGTAATGAACATAATAAGAATAAATCAAGTACAATAATAGTACTTACAACATATTGTATGCCTAATCCAATAAGATTCACTAATGTGTTTATTCTATTACAACATGCAAGTGCATATGTTCTATAATAATGCATCAAAGCTATCACAAAATTCAACCATTTTCTATGAACACACCAACATGTATACTCTATGCTCTAGTGTTTTATTAACTAACTCTACACACCAAAAACTTTTTCTAATTTTGGAGCTTTTCTAGCATATCAACACACTACATTAATCGATAATAATAATACATATCTCTTAGCATATGTGCATCAAATTGATCAAGAACCAATGATGTTTTCTAGGGGATATGAAATCAACAATTTGGATGACACTTTCAATGCTCATTTGTTGGAAAAACAAAGTTAATTTATTGCATCTATGACTACATAAAACACAAATGAATTTGAATGAAAATGAGTGAGACTCCCACGAATCTTTGGTAATCAATGCAATAAGGTGACAAAATTCCAAACGATGCATCAATGAATAATAATAATAATAATAATAATAATAATAATAATAATAATAATAATAATAATAATAATAAAGGTGCACGATGTTCGGTAGTCCCTTTGTTATGGTATGCAAGGTAACTTATAGTATATGAGACCACTTCATACCGCACCACGTGAAAATCCTCCTCAATGACCTCTATTTCACATTTTTCTAATTTTAACTATACCAAATTCTTAAAAAATCTCCTCTATAAGGTCATGTGGTACTAGTGTCCATTGCTTGTTTGGCACTTATGTAATGATTTTCCTCTTACTATAAGTTATTTTCAATCATCGTAAATTCAATAGAAGGGATGTAACTAAGATAATTTCTAATAAATTATCTTCCTCCTACTTACAAATTACTTATTTAAAAACTTCAATCATGCCGACAAGTTATTTGGTGATAATGTTAGATTTTGACTATGTTTGATGTGTTACAGTCATAGTCTCTTTAGACTTTAAGGATGATAACATATCAAATAAATTCTTTTATTAAATTGTGTTATTACCCTTATCTTTCCTCTATAATGTTTTTTGCTAGGATTTAACCACCTAAAATCCATCTTTGTCTATCATTTGGATGGTATATTTTGGTTGTTGAGCTACTACACCCTTAACCTATGGCATGTGTAGGGATATGTGTGGCTGACTTGTGGCTTACATACCTTTTATATTATCTTGTCACATTTCTTTATGTTCTTATTAAGGTTGGCCTATGGAATAACCATGACTAAGTATAGTATATATAGTAGGTAGTGGCTAGTATGTGATTATCATATTGTGAATTATACTCTTATTGCCTTGTCATGAAGGTTGTCTCCTCGAAGTGGCTCAGTGATATTTATCAAGCATTTTGCTCTTCTATCAAATATTATTATGGATCTATTATCTCTACTCTTATTTATGTTATATATTATTGTATTGTGTGAACATATAAGTAATTTCATTACAAGTGGTATCAAAGCTTCGATTTGGGCAAGTTTCTACAATGATAATTTTTTTATGGATCTAGTGTTGTGTATCTCTTACGAGCCAAAGTATCAAAAAAACATAACTTGCAATCCGATAAGAATTTACTTTTTTTCATCACTCCAGTACTATTCAAAGTGTTAAAACAAGTCTATAAAATTTTAACCTTGTGCAAATTTGTATTCATTGGATTCGCCTTTGTGAGACAATTACAAAGGTATATTTTGTCAGTACACTTTCCAAGCCAAAAAATTTCACCCTTGTGTACAATAACAGTCATTGGATTCATCTTATTGTGGCAATCATAATGGTCTCATCTATTGATACATTTTTTTGGGGGATAAAATCCTCCGAGGGTTTGTGCATGGTTGGTCATAACCCTCGTGGATATGGGAAAGGGAAAAAAACTCCTAATAAGGATGACATGGAGTTTGAAACTTATGATCTATTTATTTCAGAGGAAGTTCAACAATTTTAGTCAAAGTTACATGGCATCATGTATAAATATGACCTTGATGTGATTAAAGAGGACATCACATGGATGAGAGGAGACCTAAATGGTTTACAAGATCAATTGCAATAAATAATTAGGTAATTGTCTAATTTTTCAGCTCGATCTTTGTAAAATAACCCTCCACCACTCTAGTTTGGATCTCTACTTCCAAACAATCACACTACCAATTCTAGTCTGAAGCCAATGTTGCCAAAAATAGACTTACACAAGTTTGATGGTAATGATCCACTCAAAAGGATCACTCAAATTGAAATTTTATTTGATCTACATAAGACTCTATGTTAGCAAAAGGTGGTCATAGCCTCCTTGTATCTAGACCCTGAGGAAATCATTTATTATCGATGGTTGTGTGCTTAAAAGCAAAATAAAAGTCTCTTGGTTTCCTAGTCTGTATTTTTTGAGGAGCTATAGCTCCACTAACATAATAATGTCTTAGAAAACTAATTTATCCAACTAGCCAAACTATGCCAGATGAGGATTGTAAATGATTATATTGATCAATTTTAGAATCTCTCCTTACATGGGGCAGACGTCACTGAGGAAATTTTGATTGACCTATTTTATAGTGGCCTCAAAGATAACATCCAATTGGAGTCTCACATGTTTAATCCCATTTAAGTGTTTGAATCCATCCCAAGGGCACACCTAGTAGAGGAAAAAGAGATTATCAAACTATAATATCCCAAATGGGATATTTATGCAAACACACTTAAATTATGAAAATCCACATTCAATAAATATGGAAAGAACACAATGAGATAAATATGGAAACACACACCAACTGATATTTTTGATTATATATGATAGGAATATCAAATATATAAAAAACAATCTCTCACACACAGAGAGATATAACTACAAACCAAATTGAATCTACAAATTCTTTGAAGATCAATTATAATCTCTGCATGAGATCACCTCCATAAACTGTAGGGTTTTCATCCTTTGATTCTTGCAAGCATCCAAGGGGTTTCATCCTTGAATTCCTAAAGTTAAAGCACAAGTGCATCAATCTATAGGTAAATGGTTGATTGGCAAAAGATGGATTACAATAAGAGCAAACCCATACTTAAAGGAATTACAAGGATATAAGACAAATAGAAGAATAATGAGGAGAGAGAATATGGGGCATAGTATTCCACATAGAGGAACAATTTGTCAAAGATGATAAGCCTTCACCATGTGCAAAAGATAACAATCATAACTTCCTCCCATGCCTTCAAAATTGTGCCTCCCTCTCCATGTGAAGAGAATCAAATGATGGGGACTAAATCACTATTCACCCGTGTGAAAACATGTGTCAAAGATCCTCTCAACGACCCACTTTTGACCTCTCCACAAGCTTCCAACATGTACCCATAAATAAATGCACTTGCTTCTCTTTTTTTACCCTTCCACGTGATTCTAACATGAAGCCACCTAGAAAAGCACCAACCTTTCCTTTTCCCATCAAGAACAACCCATGTAGTCAAATAAAGTGAATCTAATTTATCTCCTAAGTGGAGTAGTATGCCCCACTCTAAGCACATGAGCTTGATCCATGGGAGATTCTCTTGTGGGACATGCCACTTCATTCACAATCCACCTCATTATTGCATCACTCGCCATGTCACCATGAATAGTAATAATGAATAATATTTTCATGAATAGTAATGGTGAATAGTAACAAAGAAATAATGACCCACACTATAATTCCCTTTCATTACCAAATTTAGCCTATGGTAATAAGATAGGCTAAGTGTCTCTTGCACATGCCTTATTCAAAAGAAAGCGACATCATAGTCCTCCCTTACCAAAATTTCTTTCCCACAAGCAATTAAAAATTTGGATCCTCTAGAATTTTTGGACCTTCCCAAGTAGTATCCTCAATTGGAAGATTTTCCAACTGAATGAGATATTTTTTTATGCTCTTGCTTCTAAGTTTCTTCACCCTTGTATCAAGCACAACCTCTAAAATCAAAATTAAGTTTCCTTCATCATTTAGTGGAGGAAAATCAATGGAAGGCACTATATGCAACACCACAACTTTATTCAAACAAGAAACATGGAATACGTTATGTATTATGTTATTTTCATGAAGTTCCAATTCATAGGCTTCCTCGCCTATTTTCTTGATAATATTATATGGCCCATATAATTTGGGTTCCAATTTCTCTTTCTCACTGATTTTGATAGTGGATTGCCAGTATCGCTGCAATCTCAAGTATACCATATCACCCACCTCAAATGTTCTTTATGTCATCTTCTTATCTGCATATATATTTTGTTGATTTTGTGCTTGCTGCATTTTTTTCATCAAAGATCTCATGATATCTTAGCTTTAATTAACCAAGTCACTTGTTTTAGGTACTCTACTTTTCAAAAGTATCAAATCAAGAAATGTCAGTACATCATAACCATATAATGCTCTAAATAGAGACATACCAATAGACATGTGATGAGTAGTATTGTAGAAGTATTCTCCCACATGAAGCCACTTGATCCAGGTTGTATATTGACTTGAAACATAATTCCTCAAGTATCCTTACACCTATTTGTTTACAATTTCTATTTGCCCATCTATTTTTGGGTGAAAACTTGTCCTTGGAGTAAGCTTGGTACATGTGAAGTGAAATAATTCCTGCCATAATGTACTGATGAATCTACCATCTCTATCATTGATTATATTCTTCAGTAACACATGTAATTTGAAAACCTCCTTGAAAAACAAATCAACAACTTGATGTGCTTTGTAATTAGTCAAGATAACAAAGAAATGTGCATATTTAGTCAATCTATCTACTACAACATAAATACAATCTCTCCCTTATACCTTGGGTAGTCTCACAATGAAATCCATGAAGACACTTTCCCATTTTTGTTCAAAGATGGGGAGGGGTTATAGCAGACTTGTCAGAAACTCTTGTTCCCCTTTATTATGTTATGTTAAACATTCCTTGATATGCACAAGAACATCCTCCTTGAGACTCTTCTAATAGAATCTCTCTCTAATTTATTTGTATGTTTTGAAAAAACCTAGATGTCCTGCCAAAGGTACATCATGAAATGCCTCTAGTATTTTCCTTTTCAACTTTGATTCAAGAACAATGAATACTCTATTCCTGAACAAGACCAATCCATCTACCATTGTGTACTTATCATCCTTCTCCAAACCATCAAGAATGTTAGTAGTAAATGCTTTCTTAGCACACTCGGTTAAGATAGAAATTTTCTAATCTATAGAAATGGTATAAATATGTCAAAGAGTGGGCATTTTAGAGAGAGAATTAATGACTATATTCTTCTTACCCTTGATATATTCAATTTAAAAATCATATGCTTGTAACTTACCCACTTATGTTGCCTATCATTCAGATTTTGTTGGCTTATAAATAATTTCAAATTATTGTGATCTGGTTTGACAATAAACTTCCCACATACCAAATATTGTCTAAATTTCTCCAAAGCATGCATTATATCTAACATTTTTTTATTATACATGTGTAGCCCTTTCTCATGATATTTTAGATTTATGTTACTGAAATCTATGGGATGTCTTTTTTGAGATAAGATAGCCCCAACTCCAACACCTAAAGCATCACACTCTACAACAAAAGGGAGTGAAAAATCTGGAATAGCTAGAACTGGACATGAACTTAATACCTCTTTTAATTTATCAAAAGTAGCTTGTGATTGTTTTATCCACTCAAATTCTTCCTTCTTCGTTAACTCCATAAGAGGAGCTCCAAGCTGAGAAAATCCCTTAACAAACCTCTTATAATAACTACATAAATCAATGAAACCTCTAAGTTATGTTAGATTTGTAGGAGGTGGCCAATCTAGAATGCATTGGATCTTCTGTTGATCCACTTGAGCTCATTTAACACTGATCACATGGCCCAAGTATATGATTTTAGTCAATCCAAAATCACAATTGGACATCTTAGCAAAGAATGATTATTCTTTAAGAATACCCAGAATTGTATCCAGATGCTTAAGATGTTCTTCCCAAATTTTATTATAAATTAATATATCATCAAAGAAGACTAAAAAAAAATTCTTAAATGCTTACCAAACACCTTATTCATACAAGATTGCAATGTGGCTAGTGCATTACTAAGCCCAAATGACATGACCAAAAATTCAAAGTACCCATAGTGACACCAGAAAGTAGTCTTCTGAATATCTCTCTCATGTGTATCTGATGATACCCCGATCTCAAATAAATCTTTTAGAAAAATACATCTGTCAGAGTTTGCAAAACTCTTCAGTTAAGATCTCTCCAATGGAAGATTACCACAGCCATTGATGCTTCAACATTGCACAAGAAGAAACCAATTGAACACAAAATCAATTGATATACTCAAATGATATGAATATAAAGCATAAATAAGCATCTAGATTACAAAGAGTGTACTTGCTTATATAGGCAAGGCAAGACAATGTGAAGGCTGAACTAGGTAATGTGGGACTAAAGACCACATAAGACAAACCTAGAAAGCATGAGTAAAAGATACTCTAACACCCCCATTCAAGTGAAGCTAGGGGAAAATAATAGAGGATGCAGTGTGAAGTCATGTGTCCCTATGTACGCCAATGCTTCTTATCAGAGTACATAGATATCGAGTCACTACAACCACCAAGTGAAATAGGAATGGTGTTGAATATGAGGGTCACTGAATACTAACACTACACTCTAAAGTACTAGGTAGAATGATGAATCCAAGGAAGCATTGCCAAACAGTGCCCCTCAATGCTGAACATGAGATGAAAATACTCATAATATCTATATGAGTGGTCCGATTCCACTACTCGATCATAAAACAACTGACACTAGGCTTCACCAAAATAACTTTAATAAAAAAGACTGTTAGTGGTGATAAAAATACAAAAGAGTACACCAAAGAAGGCCAACAAATGAACAAACATTATGCAATCCTCATATGGGTTCGAACAAACAAAGTGCCTAATAAGATACCCATGTAGAATAGAGAAATCCAAACAAATATTGTTCTAAAAAACATGAAAGCACTCACGCAGACAAAAGGTGCAAAATACATAACTCTCAAAAGTGGAGAAAAGAGAAAAAATCTGTAGGAAACCCCCCCCCCCAAAGAGAGAAGAAGAATAGAGAGCTAAAAAAACCCCAAAATATGATGTTGATGAAGTTCACACTCCAAGTACTCACAAGTTATAAAAGAACTCAATCTGCATGAGTGATATGAATCTACTACTCGATCACAAAAACAACTGACACTAGGCTTCACCAGAATAGCTTCAATAAAGAAGACTGTCAATGGTGATGAAAGTATAAAAAAGTAATGGATGTGCAAAGAATGTTTCAACACCAATATCTATAATGTATATCACACCCCCCTATACTACTGAATGGATGGAGTGGAGAAGAGTAAAGGTCTACATGAGTGGTTTCAATCCACTACTCAAACACCAAACAAGTTGACTATGTATACACTAGAATAGCTCCATGTCATGTTGAATGAGATTGTCAAACTATCGAAGAAGACAAGATGACACTAGGATACATCAAAATAGATACAATCAAACTAAAGGAGACTATCAACTATTGAAAATTGGTGTCAAAAATGTAGAAGATGCTCCAAAAATAAGGGAGCAAAAAAGGTGTCTCCATAGAAGAAGGCGAGGTGCTCACAAAGGGGCCTCGAGGAGACAAGACACAACTACCAGTGTGTCAATATACTAATGCAAGTTGTGGGCTGATAGAAGAATGTGGTAAATGTAAAAAAAGCCATAATGTATGCAAACACATAAAATAATGATTAGCAGCCAAAAACATGTAAAGCACATGCAAGGATGTCGGGCTCAACCAAAAATGCATCCTAGATAGTGCATGTGTGAAGTACAGTATAGAGCCCATAAAAAAAAATCCAGTAGTGACAATGAACACTCAAGAATAGGACATTAGACTCAGCTGAAAATGCGTTCATGAGTGCAACAAAGGATGACAATGCAAAGGAGCAAAGGAAGTATGTGTTACCTGTGAGGGGGTCTGACCTCCTGTCAAATCGGACCTCACCCTCCAATCTCTGAAAAATGAGATAAGTTATAAGCAATTCAATGAATAATCCCTCAACAAATGCTCAAAAAAAATAGTAAATGTGTCACCATTGAAATGTCACCACATAATATAAGTGCATGGTAGTGCGAAGAGACCCCCCAAAATGTAGCACTTTAAAAAATAGTGTATTTTATAATGTAAATAGGCTAAATGCATAAAAAAATGAAAAACATCAACTTTTGAAAAAGACGGTGTTTAATTTCGAGCTACCAATCAAAAGTTATTAAACAAATAATTTACCGTAAAAAGAGGCCTATTTAATAAAATTTGCACTAAATGATTAAAAAAATGCCAGAGTGAATGAGAACCTAGCCTTCCAACCACTCGTTGGAATTGACAAAGAATCAAAAATCTGTCTAAGCCAATAGAAGTAAAAAATAATCAACCTAGTTGCTTCAGTATGCATGCAAGTACATTTTACATCCTCTTTAAGCAAAAATTACAGCCATTAAAGAAAAAAAAGAATTTCCAACTATCTTAAGAGGATAAAGGAGGTGGATCAAAGTTGTCTATGGGTTCCACAAGCAGAGCCAAGTCAAAACTTGTTGGAAAAGAAAGACTCACAGGTGAGAATAATGATATCTCGTACCTTCCAAAGGATCCAATGACAAATTTGATGAAATCTTGCAAGGAAAGATCAGATTTCCAACGCCAATCTGCACTCCCAACATAGCAGCAACTCAGTAGCAAACTGAAATGCCTTTATAGAAAGGACAACGCCAAGTGGAAAAACTCAATGCTTCATTCTCTTTTGCCAACACCAAAAATCTGCAATATTCCAACGCTACACAAAAAAGGAGCAGAAAATGACGCCATAAGATGAAACGCTAATGCCTAGCAATGGTCAACGCCTCGGGTGTGGAAGAGAACTGATCCAATGAAACAGCAGGTATATCAACAATAGATTTGGAAAGGAATAAGAGTTGTAAGGCAGATTTGAGAGAGAAAAAAACAAAGTCTCCAACACCTCTTTGAAAGGTAACGCCAAGCTCATATAATGATGCCAAAAAGGATCTTAATGTAGAGCTAATTTGCTTTTAACACCTCAGCTCTTCAACACAGCAGCTCTGACATCAAATAAAACATAGCTTTCCTTCCAAAGCAAAGACCTCTCTCCATATTCCAACGCTTGGCTGAAAAAATAAGACACCACAAACAAGAAAAAAAACTTGATCTTATAACTCAATGTTGCAGATCCGAGACTTCTCTCCCATGTAGCAGAAGACAACAGAGGATGATGCCAAGGTTAAAGAGAAATGAATACTACTTCTTTCAATGCAACCAGATCCTCTTTCTCCAACGTAGATCCTTCTAGCAATGGCTTTTTTTACACCGGGGAAAACAACGCAGTCCAAATATTGCTAGAAAATAAAACGCCACTCTCTACGCCTTAGCTGCAAGTTAAAAGAATATGACGTAGGCTTTGAGAGAAAAAACTTCCAACTCTACTCATCCAAGGCTTTCCTTCAGCGTATGATGTAATGAAAAAAATGCTTAGAATAAGAGTGTGAAATAACCATAACTTTCTTGATATTGGTCAGAATTTAAAACTGTAAGATGATCTAGAAAGTTGTTGGAGAGGAGCTCATAACCTAGAAAAAATTTCCTAAAATAACTTAGGAATAAATAGTCGATGATCAAAAGATATCACATTTTGGTAAAAACATAATTTTGTCCAAAAATGGATTTCTCATAAATGACCATGCAACTTCTTCAAAAAAATGTGTACATGGCTCGATCTACCCTTATCAGATTAGCAAAAACAAACTTTGCAAAACAGATCTAGAATAAGCAAGCTTTTGAAAGAGAAAGACCCTTATCATATTAGTAAAAAACAAAATTATAGACATAATGGCTAAGTAATGGCTATTGGAGGGTGGCTCTGATACCATGTCAAAGTTTGTAAAACTCTTCAGACAAGATCTCTCCAATGGCGAATTACCACCGCCATTGATGCTTTAGCATTGCACAAGAAGAAACCAATTGAACAAAAAAATCAATTACTAAACTCAAATTATTTGAATACAAAGCATATAAATTACAAAGAGTGCACTTGCTTATATAGGCAAGGCAAGACAATGTGAAGGACAAACTAGGCAATATGGGACTAAAGATCACATAAAACAAACCTAGAAAACATGAGTAAAAGATACTCTAACAACATCACCATGTAGTTCATCTATTAACTCATCGATCCGAGGTATTGGGTATCTATTTTTAATAGTCTTCTTATTTAGGGATCTATAATCTATGCACATCTACATAGTACCATCCTTCTTCTTCACCAACACTATGGAGGATACAAAAGGACTAGAACTTGGCCTGATGTATCCTATATGCATCAATTCTTTTATTTCCTTATCAATATCCTCTTTGTACACTCTTGGATGATGGTATGGTGTCATCATGATAAGCCTAGATCTTGGTTCCAACTCTATGAAATGTTGAAATCCCATTTCAAGAGGTAATACTGAAGGCGTATCACTAAAAAACATACTATGTTTATTCAAGATATTTTGAATATCAACATGCATTAAAACATTTTTATCCTTTGAAGGATCTTGTTCAACTGTCAAAAAATTAATAGCCCATGAGATTTGGCCTTTATGAAAAAGCCTCTCCATTCTTCTAGTTGTAACCACTTGTGGAGCTCCATTGGTAATTTCTTTTAGAACCACCCCATTCCCTTCGATTTTGAACTTGAATTCCATAGTCTAATGATTTGTAGAGTATTCTCCTAGAGAATGTAGCCACTACACACCCAAAACCACATCAATATCTCCTAAACCAATAACATAAAACTCATCACGAACCTTATGGTCTCTGAAGGTAAGATTAAGATTATGAATCTTATTCTTGTATGGTATATTGTACCCATTAGCTACAATGATTTTGAAGCCTTCAAACCCTTATGCTTCAAGTCTCATCCTCTTCACCAATCCTTCATCAATTAAATTGTGGGTAGCCCCACTATTAATCAACATGGCCACTTTTTATTCATCAAGCTCTCCATGAACTCTAAAAGGATGGTATCTACGTGCTCTTGAGATGGATGCAAGAGTATTAACATGATCTTCTTCTTCTTCTTCAAAGTGAAGGACTTATGGATAATGAGGCTCTTTAGGCGTCTCTAAATCTAGACATGGATTTTAAAAAACCTCAATATAATGCACTTGCTCCTTTCTAAGGCATCTGTGTATCGAAGTCCATGGATCCTTATAAGAGAAAAAAAGTTTCTTTTCTTTTACACTCATTCCCAGAGTCATCTTCTAACTTCTTATATATGTTGGGAGGTGCATATTTTTATGGCAGAGTAGCCATGGACTTCTTTTAGAAGTTTCATTTAGATTTATTCCAAGTATAGGGCTTTAAAGGAATGGAAGTTTCTAAATCAAATGCTTTCTTGATAGCTTCGTGTAGAGAGGAAGGGTTGAATGCCTTCACAAGACCCTTGAGATGCTCAGGGAATCCTTCTATAAAAAGAATCACTAGTCTCCTCTCTAAAATATCAGTCACCATAAAGATAAATTTTGAAAATTAGCAACATATTCATCCACATCACCTTTTTGTTAAGATGAGCCAACTCTCTAAATTGCTCTTCAAGATCCTTTATGTTGAATCTCTCAATCAACCTATTACAAAACTCATCATATTATCTAATATGGTCATGATTATGAGTGATTAATTCATAGTACCACAAATCATGTGGAGCACCTTCAAGATGAAGGGTGGTAAATCCGATAGCTTCCTCCTTTGTCATGGGTTTTGTTAGGGTGTGGAGCTAAAAGCTTCACCTTGTTGCAAACAAAAGGAGGAGGTTTCTAAAAGTATGCAGTCTCCGGCGTCGGCAGGCCACACCGACGTCGGTCAGGGGACGCAGAAGGGAAACAAACATCGGCAGAGGATCGGCCGGCGTCGGTCACCTCTAGGAGGGCAGGGACCGACGTCGGTCACCTGTAGCGGTCAGAACTGCTGTTGACGAACAGTCAGTTAAGTGAACGTGAAGTTTGCATGTGAAGACCAGTTTGAGTCTTTGAGCCGCCCATCTAATTTTAGTGTATGCATGAGATCTATATGAGAGACTCATGGGATGTATTGTTAAGTGGAGAATTTGGAGAAGAGCTATGTGAAGCTTGGAGTAGGATTCCCCATGTGTGTTTAAGTAAGATCAGGTTTGATTTGTAGGGGTGTATGGATGCGAGGGTCAGAAAGGAGATCAGTGGGGAAGCTAGATCCAAGGTGAAAACAATACATCAGCAGGATCATGGAGAGATCTACTTGGAGTACGATTGTGTACTCGATTGTACAGATGTGCAATGAGGTGAACAACAGCTTGTGTTAGCTGTGTGTTGTGACCTATGAGAGAAGATTACTCTGGAGGGAAGTTTACTGTAAGCCCACGAAGTGGAAGAAAGAGTGCCACCTCTTTGTTGTAGATTCCTTTGTAAAGAGTTGAATATAATTGTACATTGCCTCTCATGTTCTGTGTGTTTTCTCATTGATAATTATTTGTTCTTCTGGATTCCACATGTTTAGTTGCTTATACATTGGTAATCATGTGTGCTCTTAAATCTGACAAGTTGTGTCAGAGCTTTGGGGGGTTTTGGTCCTATCAATTGGTATCAGAGCGAGGTTGGACGTTCTCAGAGCGAGCTTAACTAACAGATGTCCCAGATCTGTTAAGTGTTTGTTGATTATAGGTTACTCACAGGGGTTGCTGTTTGAGTGGGAGTATAGCAAGGCAGAAGATGGCACTATGAGAATGAAGAAAATCAGGGACAGGTTTAGCACCACAAGGAGTGTGGTGGGTTGTCTTCAAGTGGGAGCTTGAAGAGGAATACAAGCCAGGATACAGATTAGACAGAGTACTGGTATGGGTACAGGTGTAGCTCTTTATCTCCAAGTGGGAGATTGTTAGGGTGTGGAGCTAAAAGCTTCACCTTGTTGCAAATAGAAGGAGGAGGTTTCTAAAAGTATGCAGTCTCCGGCGTCGGCAGGCCACACCGACGTCGGTCAGGGGACGCAAAAGGGAAACAGACATCGGCAGAGGATCGGTCGGCGTCAGTCACCTCCAGGAGGGCAGGGACCGACGTCGGTCACCTGTAGCGGTCAGAACTGCTGTTGATGAACAGTCAGTTAAGTGAACGTGAAGTTTACATGTGAAGACCAGTTTGAGTCTTTGAGCCGCCCGTCTAATTTTAGTGTATGCATGAGATCTATAAGAGAGACTCATGGGCTGTATTGTTAAGTGGAGAATTTGGAGAAGAGCTATGTGAAGCTTGGAGAGTTCTTCCCATGGTGGAATCAAGTAGGATTCCCCATGTGTGTTTAAGTAAGATCAGGTTTGATTTGCAGGGGTGTATGGATGCGAGGGTCAGAAAGGAGATCAACGGGGAAGCTAGATCCAAGGTGACAACAATACATTAGCAGGATCATGGAGAGATCTACTTGGAGTACGATTGTGTACTCGATTGTACAGATGTGCAATGAGGTGAACAACAGCTTGTGTTAGCTGTGTGTTGTGACCTATGAGAGAAGATTACTTTGGAGGGAAGTTTACTGTAAGCCCACGAAGTGGAAGAAAGAGTGCCACCTCTTTGTTGTAGATTCCTTTGTAAAGAGTTGAATATAATTGTATATTGCCTCTCATGTTCTGTGTGTTTTCTCATTGATAGTTATTTGTTCTTCTGGATTCCGCATGTTTAGTTGCTTATACATTGGTAATCATGTGTGCTCTTAAATCTGACAAGTTGTGTCAGAGCTTTGGGGGGTTTCGGTCCTATCAGGTTTGAAAGACAAATATGTATCTAGTTTCTACAATCATGCTCTAGCAGTACATTTAATAGTTCCATTAAAAGTGGAGAGAGTTATCTTAACCAAGGTATGCTCCAGATCCTTTGGCCTTTATTGAAATATGGCCTCTTGCCTTGTTGCTCCTTTGTTCTTCCTCAAAGCAATGTAACTTGATAGTGTTAGCCTTTCACGGTCCTCCTTCAAAAGTGATATATACTCCTCACAACTAAGATAAAATTCTTTTATAAATGTAACCTCCTCTTCTGGAAGCACTTCTACTCTCTGAATGAACTTGGGCTTTAGGGGCCTATTGATGAACCCCATTTTTGGATTTCAAGATTCCACCTCTTGGACCTTACCCATATTTTTTTCTTTGAAAGTTCTAGCTTCTCCATTGGTATTGTTATTTACTAGCTTATTCTACATCAACTGAAACATCTAGGCAAATATATCAACAAGTTGTTTTTGACTTTGATCAAACAAATTAGCAAGATGTTTTTGACTTTGAACTATTTCATCAAGCTTCCTTAATGCCTCATTTTCTCTACTATCTTCTCTATCGCCCATTGTTTCTCTTGGCTTCAATTTCTTTTGCTCTCTTCTCCAATACCTGATTTCCTTGTAACTTGGAAGCATCAAACACACAAGACCTATAGGCTGGCAAGATCGCTAACTCTGATACCATTGTAATATCCCAAATGGGATATTTATGCAAACACACTTAAATTATGAAAATCCACATTCAACGACTATGAAAAGAACACAATGAGATAAATATGTAAACAAACACCAACTAATATTTTTGATTATTTTTTATAAGAATATCAAATACATAAACAACAAGCTCTCACACACACATAGAGCTATCACTACAAACCACACTGAATTTGCAAACTCTTTGAAGATCAATTATAATCTTTAAATGAGATCACCTCCATGAACTGCAAGGTTTTCATCCTTTGATTATTGTAAGCACCCAAGGGGTTTTGTCCTTAAATTCCTAAAGTTGAAGCACGAGTGCATCAATCTATAGAGTAAATGGCTGATTGGAAAAAGATGGATTACAATGAGAGCAAACCCATACTTAAAGGAATTACAAGGAAAGAAGACAAATGGAAGAATAATGACGAAAGAGAAGATGGGGCATATCATTCCACATCGAGAGAAAATTTGTCAAATATGACAAGCCTTCACCATGTGCAAAAAACAACAATCATAACTTCCCCCCATGCCTTCATAATTATGTCTCCCTCTCCATGTGAAGAGAATCAAATGATGGGGACTAAATCACTATTCACCCATGTGCAAACATGTGTCAAATATCCTCTTAACAACCCACTTTTGAATTCTCCACAAGCTTCCAACATGTACCCACAAATAAATGTGCCAACTTCTCCTTTTTGCCCCTTCCACATGTTTCCAACATGAAGCCACCTAGAAAATCACCAACCTTTCCTTTTCCCATCAAGAACAACCCATAGGTGGTCAAATAAAGTGAATCTAATTTGTTTCCCAAGTAGAGTAGTATGCCCCACTCCAAGCACATGCTCTTAATCCATGGGGGATTATCTTATGGTTCATGCCACCTCATTCACAATCCACATCACTACTGCATCACTTGCCATGTCACCATGAGTAGTGATAATGAATATTATTTTTGTGAATAGTATTGGTGAATAGTAATAGATGAATAGTGACCCACACTACAATTCCCTTTCATTACACGATTTAGCCTATGGGAATGAGATAGGATAAGGGTCTCCTGCACATGACTTATTTAGAATCAGGGAACATCACACAATCAAAGACCTTTTACTAATGTTCATGAATGCACTTTCTCAGCACCATCATTTCTTTGACCTAAGAGATTGACCCCTCAATAAATTGAGGCGAAGCGTGCAAAAGGTTTGTGGTTTGGCTATGATATCAAATCGAGTAAAGGACATCACTATGCTAAAAATAATTTGTTTTACATTGAAGGTGCTAATGAGGATGATGAATATGACGAGGCCTCAAGTGCAAGTTTTGATAAATCCAAAGATAAATCTAAATATTATCAACCTACTATTTCTCACCATGCACTTTCAGGTATTAGTACTCCTTAAACTCTTAAAGTAGTGGGTTTCCTCAAGAAATAGAAGGTGATTATGTCAATTGACTTTGGGAGTACACACAAATCCATCAATAATAAGTTGGCTACTCATTTGAATTGTTTCATTTACCCAATTCCATATTTTTAGGTCATGATTGTAGCTGGTCGTACTATCAACTATTCTAGAAAATATCATACTATTATGTTTGCTAAGGGAGACTACCTATTAGATTCTCCTATGTTTGTTATTCCCAGGGGAGGGTCTGACATTGTTCTAAGAGTGTAATGGCTCACCACTTTGTGCACTATTGAGATGAATTTTCATAAATTATTAATATGTTTTCATTTAAAAGGCATGACATTTGAATAGGGTGGATTACGGGCTAAATATCCAAAATTAGTTAGTTCTCATTATATGGTGAAGATTCTTAGAAAAGGTGTTGAAGGATTTGTGGCATGCTTGTTTTCCATAGTGGTTCAACCAACCAAGGAGTCTACCCATCCTGATTTACAAATGGTGTTGGACGACTATTATGTTATTTTTTGTGACATGCCAAAATGACTTCCACCAAGTTGAGCACATGATCATGCCATCAAAATACTTATTGAAAGTATACCACCCAACATCAGACCCTATAGGTATCCCTATGCCCAAAAGAGATAAATTAAAAATATGGTATAGGGGATATTGGATGCAGGAATCATCAGACATAGCCAAAGTGAATATTCCTCTCCAGTGGAAATGGGACAAAAGAAGGATGACACTTATAGGATGTGCCTATAATATAGAGAACTCAACATGTAAACCATGAAAGATAAGTTTCTTATTCCAGTAATTCATGATTTACTCGATGAATTGCATGGTGTTGTTTATTTTACCAAGTTAGATCTTCATTTTAGATATCATCAAATTCGAATATGTGAAGAGGACATACCTAAAACAACTTTTAGAATTCATGAAGGCCATCATGAGTTTATGGTCATGCCTTTTGGCCTTAAAATGCACCATCTACATTTAAGAGTTTAATGAATATTATTTTTAGGCCATTTTTTGAGAAAGTTTGTGTTAGTTTTTTTTATGACATCTTAATTTACAACAAAAAATGGGAAGACTATTTGAAGCATGTGAAATAGGTACTCTCAGTTCTAAAACAACATCATATTTATGCCAAACCTTCTAAATTTGATTTTGATGTTCAATAGGTGAAGTACTTGGGTCACATTATTCCACATGAAGGAGTGAAAGTTGATCCTAAAAATATCCAAGCGATGATGGAGTGGCAGGTTCCCAATACCCTCGAGAACCTTCAAGGATTTTTGTAGTTCACTGGTTACTATCACAAGTTTATCAAAAAATATGGTAATATCACAACCCCACTCACATATTTTTAGCAAAAATACTCCTTCCAGTGGGATGATACAACTATCAAGGCATTTAAACAATTGAAAATGGTTATGTGCACCACTCTAGTTTTGACTACTCCTAATTTTTTAAAAATGTTTGTTGTGGAATGTGATGCATATAAAAAAATGTAGACCACTTACATTTGAGATTCACCCACTGAAGGGAAAAATTAGGCTCAATCCAATCTATGAGAAAGAGATGGTGGTTATTTTGCATGTAGTTAAGCAATGGAGACCTTATATGATGGGTCATCAGTTTCAGGTAAAGACTAATCATGATAGCCTCAAATATTTTTTAAAACAATGATTATCTTCTAAACAACAACAAAAATGGGTGATTAAAATATTAGGCTATGATTTTTAAATGCTATGCATTAAATAAAAAGAGAATGTGGTGGTAGAGGCACTATCCTGGAGGGATGAATCAATTAAGGCATTGTTATATGTAATGACCATTTGGTTGGTAGATTGGCAAGAGAAAGCAAGATAAAAATGTGAGAATGATAGTGCTACCCTTGATTTGATTTAAAATCTTTAGCAAGGTTCTATAGGGTCTAAGAAAAATCATGGAAGGGGAATGCTTTATGATATAAAGATAGACTATACCTCTATAAACATTCTCTCCTCAAACATAAAATCCTTCAGTAAATTCATGCATCTCTTATAAGAAGTCACTCAATATTTATGAAAACATATCATAGAATCAAAAAAGATTTATTTTGGGAAGGACTCATAGGGGATGTTCTAATATACGTGGCTGAATACATGGTATGTCAACAAAACAAAGGTGAAACTATTAAGACCCCAAGTATTTTGCAACCTTTATCCATCCCTAGCTAGGGTTGGGAGGAGGTTTCCATAGATTTCATTACTAGGTTATCACGGTCTAAAGGTAAAAATGTTATCATGGTAGTTGTGGATTGACTCACCAAGGATGCTCTTTTTTATTCCTTATCACAACCATTTATTGCCAATACAATAGCTTTTGCTTTTCTCAATATAATTAAAAAATTGCATGGCACTCCAAAGATCATTGTAAGTGATCAAGACACGATATTTAGTCATAATTTTTAGACTAAATTATTTGAATGTTTAGGCACCTAGTTAGCTCATAGCTCATCCTATCATCCTCAATATGATGGACAAATAAAGGTAGTCAACAAATGTCTAGAAGGGTATCTCTATTGTTTAGTTTTTGGCAAACAAGATAAATGGGTTTAGTAGTTGCCACTTGTTGAATGGTGGTAAAATACTTCTATTCATAGTTCATCCATAATGTCTCCCTTTATGGCCTTGTATGAATATCATCCTTCATCCATCACTTCAACCTTGAAAGTCCATCCCAAGGTTCAAACTGTTGAGGAACACATTCACCATCAACAAGGGGTGCTTACTTATTTGTGAGAAAATTTAACCATGACACAAAAGTGAATGAAACAACAAGAAGATCAACATCATAGTGAGAAATATTTTTACATAGGTGATTGGGTCTTTGTATAATTATAACCATACAAGAAGATGTCTTTGAAGCAATAGAGAAAGGATAACAAGTTGTCTCCTAAGTATTATAGCCCTTATCAGATCTTATATAAAAATTTTAGTGTGGCGTACAAGTTGTAATTACCCTAGTCCACTCACATACATTTGATATTCCATGTATCTTGTCTGAAGAAGGTAATTAGAAGCATAGTTTCTACTCAAATTGGGTTCCTTTAATTAGATGAGGAAGGTGGGATTATTTTAGATCCTATAGAGATCCTTCAAATGTACACTAAACAACTGTTGACCAAATTTTGACCCCAAGTAAAAATTATTCACCCCCTCTAGATTAAAACATCATAGGATTGTTAAATGTTTTTCATGGTCTTGTCGTGGTCTTTAATAGTTCCATATGGTCATATTTGTTCCTGTCTACTCTTGTCCAAGTTCTGGGCTTATGATCACTTATCTAGTCCTATGGGTCTATTATAAGGTATAATAATGGTAAAACATATTCAAAGGTATAATATAGTTCAAATAAATTATAAAAGGTTATTTAGGTGTATTTAATGTCATATTATCATGCACTAACCTTTATTTGACTCTTATATGCAAAAAAATCACATTTTCGCCACCTTTTGAGCCATGTGGAAGAGTTGGATGTACCATTATAGGAATAGAATGATTAAACAAGGTTAAAAACATCCTTAATTTTAGATATTGGTCAGATAATGTTCAAGGATAGTCAGGGTTTAATAGCATCTATAGTTCAATGCCTAAACTTCAAAAAAGGACACTTTACAAGATCTTGTATGGCCTTACAAGATCAATATTCAGTTGTAAATGGTTTGTAAGTGTCCCTTGGGCTCCTTTAGATCATGTTACAGCTTCAGACCAAGTTTTAGGTCGAACTGACACTCCAGACACCTTTCCTCCTCCATCGCTACCTTCTCAAGCTTAGGAAGGCAAATTTGAACTAAATGGTACGGCCAAGAGAGAGGGAGTTAGGAGATAAAAATTTAAAAATTGTTATGGGTTTTAGTAAGCTTGAAATTAGTGGCATTGGTTTTTATATTGATGGCCTCTTAGTTATGAACAATCGCTAAGAGTGACAACATGTCACTATGGCCTATCCATCCGAGAGAGGTCTTTTCTTGCACCTATTTCTTGACTTAAAAAATCTATGGAGATGAATGGTTTTGAGGGTAGTTTTTAGAGGTCATATATCTCCTTTTAATGGTGGTTTAACCATCCAACTCATCTCTATGAAGTGTCTTCACTTGGAGGAAATTGGTGTTGATGTACAAGTTATTCTAGTGGATCTTCTTACAAGTTTATATTTTAAATTCATGGTGATCACTCTCAGAGGCTTATAATGCTTCACTAATAATGTAATATCCCTAAGTTTCATGGAGTATATGTACTTTTGTCTGAGATGTGTTTCTTGTTCATAATCATTAAGTGTTTGTTCTTTAGAGACATAGTTTGTGTTGAATAGTCTACTGCAAGTTGGATTGTAAACATGGGATCAAATAATAGTAATATATAATAGTACAAAGTTATTAGATGATATTGTATTATTATAAGTATACAGAGATGAAGTTAAG
The DNA here is from genome assembly GCA_037957365.1 of Torreya grandis. NCBI lineage: Eukaryota > Viridiplantae > Streptophyta > Pinopsida > Cupressales > Taxaceae > Torreya > Torreya grandis. The sequence continues at coordinate 2,570,196 of JARHVA010001380.1, read as the reverse complement.
AGTATAAATACACCTTCTAGGGAGAGCCAAGTGTTTCCTTCACATGCACATGTACGGACTATGGAAGTAGTTTGAAGATGTTCATTGCTCATGGAAGGATACAACACATATCCTTATGCATTCATATGGTCTTTATTTTCTATTACCATCATCAAGTTGAATAATCCACTAGATGTTCTAAGACAACACATAGAACATGTATATATATGCTGACTATATGAAATTTATACCTATCAGATAAGTAGCTTGAAGGTGAGTTGAAGTTGATAGAAGTTATTGAGAAATCCTAGAATCTTTATGGACCATTGAATAAGTAAAAAAATGTGTGTACTGGTTTGACAGTGTCGAAAGTCTAAGGACTTAAATAAGTGGTTGTGTAGCCTATATAGTCAAGTAGAGACCTATAAGCCTTAGGCCTATAGGTCCTCAGTTCAGACCTATTCAACCTCAAACCAATAGAAAGAACAAAGTTAAATCATGAAAATTCAACTTCATTGTATACATAAAAGTGTCACAAGCCCTTGAAGAGAATTCTAGGTCACTTGGACAGTCAAGAGACTAAGGAAAACTGAGTTAATAGTTTATAGTCACCTACAGTACTCCGTATGGAAGAAACAAGAAAGAAATGACTTGAAATTTCAAATGGAGCATGTTTGAAAGAAATTTAACCCTATTGGGATCCAAAATAGTTCATGACACAAAGGAGGATCAACGATGAAAAGAGAGAACTCAGTCTTCAAAACTCTTATATATAGTCATACCCTAAGAGGCCACCTACAGGCCTATTTCAAGGTTAGTTCATTCTTCAAGATAAAGAGAAGAGACAAAGGTGTTTGAAGATGATTTGAACCCAATAAAGACTACAAACATGTTCAAAAATATTGAAAATTTTGGTATGTATAAGATGAACTCCTAAAATACAAAAGTATGCAACCAATCATCCTAGAATACACTTATAGGTGGCTAATGAAGTAAACTAGTCTCAAGGCTAAAGACAAAATATAGAGGTGTTAAGAGTTTATTGAAACTCAAATGGAAATCCAACCAAGTCCATGGTCCTTTGGGGAGATTATTTATGAGAATGATAAAGTCCAAACCCACAAAGAATGCAGTCAAATAACCCTAAGAAAAGCACCTAAAGGTTGCAAGAGAACACATGTTAGTTCTAAGCCTAAAGGTAATAACAGAGATGATATGGAAGCTCTGAGGCCTACCTCAGTTCACACAAAGGGTAATTTTGAGACAAAATAACATGATGTGAATTATTGATCAATCTAGATTTATAAACCCTATACATAGTCAAGACAAACTATAGGTCTACCTCTTCAAGAGTGTTTGGCTTGTTTTGAGAAAGTGGGGTCTGTAAAAGGGTCTAAAAGGATGGAAAATCCTTGATGAATGGATTAATAATGTAATCAACATTTTATTTAACCCTTATAATATATGATAGAGGTATAAAATGTTCAAAGCCATGTTCTGGCCTGTAGGCCTAATTCACACATAGGCTACAACCAGTAATAAGAGAGTTTGGTGTGTTGAGGGTTCTATAGGCATAGTCACACTTTGAAAATTGGTATAGGGTATAGTCATGACTATAAAAATAAATTCATGGTCAATAAAAAGTCATAATAATAGTGTAAATACCCATTTTTGTATCAGACCTTGCCCACTCTATTAACAAGAGGCAGTCATGAAACCAAGGGGTCCATTTGAGCTCCAAAGCACATAACAAGTATCCCAAACCTCATAAAGGCTATTGAAGTCAATAAAAAGTCATGTAAAATGTTTAAACACACTTTTAGGTGGAAAAACACCTTATTTTCCATTCAAATTCCCTTGAGGGCTAGCAAGAAGGTGACAAACTCCTAATTCCAATCACCCTGACCAATACACTAGATGTATATAGAGTGGTAATTATCCTAGGCAAGTTATGTAGAATCACAAGGAAAGTTATTTTGGAGGTGTATGAACTTCTCACAGTAGTAAGATTGATTTTTTAGGCCCAAAACCTAATTTGGACCTATCTTGAACTTAAAAACACTAAACATGCCACCCAAGGAGAAACTTCACATGCTCATATAATAGCTCACACTTTGCATGGGAACCTAAGCCATTTAGGATAGTTAAAGGGGTCAGTCAAGAATGTTTTAAAAGTAGAAAGATGTCAATTGATGATATTTTATTTATGAACAATCGTTAAGACCCCAAATAGGTCTTAAACCCCTTTAAAACCCTGATAGTGACCAGTCAAGGAAAATGGAACTCTAATGCACATCTAATGACATAGTTTTCTCTTGAAACCTATTTGATGTTGTTGAAGACTCCAAATATGTTGTACACATGTACTTTGATGTTGATGTCACCTATTTGGACTATTATAAAAGTTTTATTTTGTGTGTTTTTTGGTGTTTTACAAATGTTCTGAGAAGGGGAGAATTTCCCAATCATTGGTGAGGTAATTTGGGATATTTAATAGCTATTAAAGTCCAAAAAAATTCACAAGAGATTTTGTATATGGTCAACCAAGCCTATTTTCCAAGGTAATTTCTTGGTTTCTATACTTCCATAGGGTCCTCGGACCTAAAAATTGACATAGAGGTTTGTTATGGCATAAATACATTTAATCACATTCTTTTGGGTGATTTAAAACGTGTGGTAGAAGTCTTGACTAATAAAATAGGGTTCTAGACAAGGAGGCATAATTCAAGAGAGAGAAAGGCAACAAAGATGGACATCCACTCAGATTCAGGGGATGAAATTTGACATAGAGATGTAATGCCATAATGGATCTTATAATATTCCCTTGGTTTCTCATTATCATTCATAAAAATCCCTACACAAGGAGGTTTATAGGTTTTTAGGGCTACAAAAGAAATAGGCCTAGTGAGGAATTAATGAGTAAAATGAATTATTGGGAATTCTTACAGGAACCAAAATGTTTTTTTTTATGCCTAATAACATATTTGAATACCATTCATGGAGATAGGATGACATAAATAAGATGCACTTGAGTTTTGGTCTACTTGGACCAAGCTAGGGTGGGAAACGAAGAGTTCCAAAACACCTATGCATATGAATGATGGAATGTCAGATAAAAAGAGTTTATTAAGGAATAAAAGATGTGCAATGAATTTATTGAGATTAGTTCATGGTTAATTCATTATTTAAAATTCCATTTGTCGCTCTTTTCATGCAAATAAGGGAAATTTTCAAGAAGCTAGTCAAGGTGTCAAGCCAAGTTGTAACCCCTACACCACATGGAAGGTCAGAGCATCTTAAAGAATGAGACACATGGCCTTAGAGGTCTTTTTAGACTATCTCATAACTCCCTTTCTTATTTTAAATCACATGGACACTTGATAATCCTTCTCTATTATGCCCCTCTCTCTCTTCACACTTCTCTATATAAGCACCACTCTTGGCTAAGTTTATAGAATCCATATTTAGTATGGCAAAGCCCTATTAGTCTGAGTATCATTTTTGCCTTTGAATAAAATATTTCCATCTATTTTTGAGTTCATAACTTCTTTTCTAAATGTGTGAAGTACTACATATTTGAATGGCAAGTGATAATCATATATCCTTGTGTTCATCTTACTTTTTCATGTTTTTGTGCAAGTAGTTTGCTCTCTAACAGGTCACATGAAGTGTAGTTAGTGTCTTTGTAGGTATTTAATTATAGGAAAATATAATAGTGTATATAATCAAACCTCTTGTTCATCTACCTTGAATGGTGCATTGCATATCACCTTCATGTTTGAAATACTTATGTTAAAGAAACCTTTGATGTTGAAGTCAATTTTATGAATCATCTTTCATAGTGCAAGTACATGGTAGTCTAGTGGATATCAACTTCATGTATCACCTCCTTAGGTTAGGTTTATTTCATTTTCTCTATATCCCTTTTCACTTCAACAAGTTAGTAGTATAAGTGACGAGCTTCAATAGACATATCAAGGGAGCTAGACCTTCAATCTAGAGTTTTACCCCTATTATAGATAACCCATAGGTCTAAGGGTAATCCCATGTTTCACTCAATTTCAAGAAGGCTTGAACTACCTCTCTAAGGGCACAAAATTGAGTGATAATAGTTTTGGCATGCCCGATGGGACAATTATCTCAAACACTTCTTATCAAGGTGAATGTTGGTATTAACAACATCACAACTGCATTATTATTCCCTACTCAGTATTTGGCAACTCCACTTAAGATATAACATCTAGTTGCATACCAATTTCTTATTTATTTTGTTCATGCTTCATGGTCTTTACTAGATCAACTACTATTAGAGGTAATCATCCTACAAATTCACTCCCTCATCCTAAACTTCCTCTTAAATTTCAATATCCTGAGCCTATCTTGACACTTGAAGAGCCTATAGAACAAGAAGACTTTGAAAGTCAAAAAAATCAAGGAAGCGAAGAAGAGTTTGAATGCAATATGGCAAGGTAACATGCTTTCCCAACATTAAATAATGAAAATCCAATAAACCTTAATGCCTATGATGATATCCCTCCCAATGCCACTAAGAGTGTACCTTATTTCAATGGAGAAGGTCTTATCACCCCAAGTGAGCATATTAGAAACATTTTTAACTTATGCAATTTTCATAGTATCACTAAGATCAACATATAAATTAGATTGCTTTCCATGTCTCTTAGGAGAAAATCCATTGATTGGTATAAAACCTTGTTGGGAGGATATAACACTACTTGGGATGAGTTTGGGGAGTTGTTGACTCAAAGGTTTGAGGATAAGAGTGATCATACATCATAAATTCATCAGTTGAATGTCATTTAAAGAGAACCTAAGGAATCCATGTATGAATTCAATGAAAGGTTCCAATAGACATGGAATAGGTTGAAACCTCTCATGAGACCCCCTACAATTCTTGTTTTCTCAACCTATCTTAGTGCTACTGGGATTGATATAATTGTCATGTTGTAGTTGATGGGATGATATATTGTACCTAATGCCTTTGATGTAGTTAATAGAGCTGAGAATAGTTTGATTCAAGCCAGTAATCTCCCTCCAAAATTCTCAAAGCCTAACATGCCTACTACTCCTCCAAGCCTTGCTCCATTTCCAAGTTCAAACAACAAGTCTAAAGTTGCTCTAAATAAATTAGATGATGCCATTGATTGGGAAGCAAGATGTAAGGCCTTAGAATCTCAAATTATGAAACCAAATCAATAATTTGGGGCTTACCAAAACTATTAATACTACCCTCCACAAGCAAATATATTTCCACCTCAGCATAATGTTCAAGGGAGGGGACAAGGTCAACCTGATTTCAATAGGTCACCTAATGCCTATAATCTAAATTATACTCCCAACATAACATCCATGGTTATAGTCTATAGAAATATAGTTCAAGGAGAAGAAAGGTAGTCTCAAGGACAATATATGAATGCTAATGAGGGTGAAGGTCAATATTTAGTAGTTCATGGAGGGCCTACTCCTCACTTTATAATAAAAGATAAGAGCTTCATGCGATCAGAACCACATGGAGAGTGTAGTAGTCAAGGAGTGAACTTAGCAAACTTTCAAATGGAGGACACATTTGTCTTAAACCAAAGCACCTTAGTTTCAGCCAACAAAAGGTCAAAGATAAGAGCTTTCAAACATGTTCAATATGTAGACACAATTCCAAATAATCCTCCATCAAGGCAACAAAGTATGAATGCAAATGTGCCAGCTTCTACAAATCCTACACCTCTTTAAAATCAGAAGTTAGGAAGGGTGACCCAATATTCATTGCCTCAAGCTCAAGTCACTTCATTACCTATAAGGATGCAATAAAAAGTTAGTGTCTCTCCTTTGAATATCATTGACTCTTTTAAGAACACAAAAACTAGCATATCTCTTTGGGAAGTTCTCCACATGCCCGATCAAAAAGAATTACTCCAAGAGCAGTTGCCCTACTTCCATATCAGTCCCCAACCAGTCAATCATGATGGTGTATCCCTCAAAAATTCACCTACTGATATTGTTTAACCCTCCACCAAATTTTAAAATCCCCCACCTTTATATCTTACCCTCATTGTGGGAGACAAGCTAGTCCACAATTGCATTGTGGATAGTGGGAAAAACACTTCAATTATGCCTAAACTAGTTGCAGACAAGTTGGGATTGAAGTATGAACCTTATAGAAGAAAAGTGTTACATCTTGATGGGACACCATCCAAATTAACAGGGCTCATAAAAGGTTTGAAAGTGTTTTTGCATGATTGCCCAAGGATTTCAATTCTACAAGACATAGTGGTGTTGGATCTGCCTGCACATTTTATGATTTATTTATCAAGAGACTTCACTACCAAGATAAGAGTATGATTCTACTTATTGGTCTTTTCTGGATTTTAGAACAAAGTATGGAGCTAAGGTGATAATAAGGACACAACCATTGGTCAAGTCTCACATTAAACCATATGTGGAAGCTAGTTCTAATTTAAATTGCACTATCCATGAGCAAGAGGAGCATGTCATAGATGGTGGAGAATTTTACAAAATTAAAGATATTTATGATATTTTCCTAGAAGAATATAGTGTTGATACATATGAGTATTAACCCTATGATTTCATGGAAGAGACAGGCCTTGGCACATACATCATTTAAGATGAGTGTGATAAACATTTTGGGGTAAGTTGATGGTCTTTTTTAACAAGCTACAGAAGGTAATTGTCTTCTTTGCATAGATGATGATGATTTTCTAAGTGTGATAAAGCATGATAAGGAGGAATACAATATGATTATACTACTCAAAATGAAGAAGTTTGTAAGTGTGATTGTCACGAAGAAGAAGATGATCTATGGCAGTAGTTTCATGCCATAATTCATGAACAAATAAGTAAGGCATCTCTCCCTCCAAAGAAGCATGAACTTGAAAGTAAGGTCGTTGATGAACCTATTGAGCATGAAAAAGAGTGTCAAGTCACTGTCAAACTGGCTGTAGTCTTGGAAGAAATCAATTAGACCAATGTAGAAAGTTTTGTGATTAAAGAATAACCTAGGCCTTAATCTCATGTTGACTCACTTGCAGGCATGACTAACCAAAAAGAAGGTAAGTTCGAAGGCTCTACACATAAAGTACATCATGATCTAGATGAAAGTGATGTTGATACACTTCCCATGACATCTAAGAAACAAAATGACAAGCATCAAATGAACATCAATGAGATTAAGAAGGTTGCATTGTCAAGTAGACTGACAAGGAGAGCTAAAAGGACCTTTCAAAGAAGTTTTAAATGATCCACTTGCAACTAGTAGAGGTTTTATGAGTGGTAAGCCTCTTGACCACCTTCACAAGCAATTTTTTTTATGAACATCCATCATATGGTGACTTGTTCTCATAGATCAGTTATGACTCAAGAAACATCCTTTTTGATCCTGGTTGAAGCAAGAAGAAGTGTTTCATCACCTCAAACATGCTTTGAGGTTTGTATATAGTAGATTAGGTCTATTATTTGAGTCTTTTGTGTGGTTTTCCCTAAATATTTTGATCATTATGTGTGTTTTTTTCTTGTCGTGTGTTTGGTGTGAGTTTGAAGTCTTTAAAAGACATATCAATTAGATTATAGCATAAGAGTGACTCCATTGCCTAATGGAAGGAGAAGGCTACTGGTCCATTAGCATTGTAGGCATGTTACCCTTGTGAATCACCAAGAATGTTGACTAAATTTTTACCCCAAATCAAGATTGGTCACCCCCTCTAAGTTGAAACCTCATATGGTTGTCAAATGATTGTCATGGTCTCAAATGGTTTTTAATAGTTCCATATGGTCATATTTGTTCCTGTCTAGTCTTGTCCAAGTTTTGGTCTTATGATCATTTGTCTAGTCCTATGGGTCAATTTCAAGGTCTTGTAATGGTTAAACATAGACAAAGGTTTGATATAGTTCAAATTCATTATAAAAGGTTATTGAGGTGTCTTTAATGTCATATTATCATGCACTAACCTTTGTTTGACTCATATATGAAAAAAATCACATTTTGGCCACCTTATAGCCCATGTGTAAGAGTTGGACATAAAATTCAAAGAAGAGAATGTTTCAAGAAGATTCCAAATGTCCCTAGTGTCAAAGATTGTTTAGAGAATGTTTAGGGATAGTTAGGGTCTGAAAACATCTGTAGTTTAACACTCAAACTTGGTAAAAGGGCACTTTACAAGCACTTGTATGGCCTTCAAGATAATTTTTCAGTTGAAAACAATTTTTAAGTGTCCCTTGGGCTCCCGCAAATCATTTTCCATCTTTGGTCTAAGTTTTAGGTCATACTGACACTCCAGACACCTTTTTTCCTCCATCATTGCCTTCATAAGCTCATGAAGGCAAATTTGAATTGAATGGTATGTCAAGGAGAGTGAGAGAGTTAGTAGTTGAAAATTTGGCCCTATTTAGGGGTCTTAGTAAATTTTAAACTAGTGGCATTTTTTTCTTTATTGGTGGCCTCTTCTTTATGAACAATCACTAAGAGTGACAGTAGGTCACTATCGCCTATCCATCCGAAAGGGGTTTGTTCTTGCCCCTGTTTCTCCACTTCAAAAATCAATGGAGAGGAATGGTTTTGAGGGTGGTTTTTGAGTTCAAATATATCCTTTTCATTGTGGTTTCATCAGCCAACTCATCTCTATGAAGTGTATTCACTTGGAGGAAAGTGGTGTTGATGTACAAGTTGTTCTAGTGGATCCTATTGCAAGTTTCTATTTTGTCTTCATGGTAATCACTCTCAGAGGTTTTTAATGCTTCATTACTCATGAAATATCCCTTGTTTTTATGGATTCCATGTACTTTTATTTTAGATGTGTTTCTTGTTCATAAGATTCAAGTGTTTGCTCTTTGGAGACATAGTTTGTGTTGAACAGTCTACTGAAAATTAGATTGTCAAAATGGGCTCCAATACTAGTAATATATAACAAGTCAAAGTTCTGAGATGATATTGTATTATTGGAAGTATAGAGAGATGAATATAAGAGTCTAAATATACCTTATAGGGAGAGCTAAGTGTTTCCTTCATATACACCTATACGGACTATGGGAGTAGTTTGAAGATGCTCATTGCTCATGGAAGGATACAACACGTCTCCTTATACACTCACATAATCTTGATTTCCTATTGCCATCATCAAGTTGAATGAGCCACTAGATGTTCTCAGACAACACACAAAACATGTATATACATATTGAATGTATGCAATCTGTACATATCAGTTAAGTAGCTTGAAGGTGAGTTGAAGTTGATAGAAGGTATTGAGAAATCCTATAAGCTTTATGGAACATTGAATAAGTAACAAAAGGTGTGTAATGGTTTAACAGTGCCAAAAGTCTAAGTACTTAAAGAAGTGGTTTTGTAGCCTATACAGTCAAGTAGAGACCTACATGCCTTAGGCTTGTAGGTCCTCATTTTAGACCTGGTCAACCTTGGACCAACAGAAAGAGAAAAGCTAAATCACAAAGATTCAACTTCATTGTAGACAGACAAGTGCCACAAGCCTTTGAAGAGAATACTAGGTCACTTGGATATTCAAGAGACTAAGGGAAACTGAGTTAACAACCTATAGTCACCTACAATACTCTATATGGAATAAACAAGAAAGAAGTGTCTTGAAATGTCAAAGGGAACATGTTTGAAAGAACCTAAACCTAATTAGGATCCAACCAAGCTCATGAGCCAAAGGAGGATCAATGATGAAAAGAGATAACTTAGTCTACAAAATTCTTATACATAATCATACCTTAAGAGGCCACCTACAAGCCTATTTTAGGGTCAGTTCATTATTCAAGATAAAGAGAAGAGATAGAGGTGTTTGAAGATGCTTTGAACCAAATCAAGACTGTAGACATGTTCAAGAATATTGAAAAGTTTGGAATTTATAAGATGAGCTATTAAAATACAAAAGTATACAACCAATCATCTTAGAAGACACCTACAGGTGGCTAATGAAGCAAAATGGTCTCAAGGCTAAAGAAAGAATATAGAGGTGTTAAGAGATGACTGAAACTCAAATGGAACTCCAACTAAGTCCATGTTCATTTGGGGATATTAGTGATGAGAATGATAAAGTCTAAACCCATAGAGAATGTAGTCAAATGGCCCTAAGAAAAGCATCTACAGGTTGCAAGAGAACACATGTTGGTTCTAAGCCTAAAGGGAAGAACAAAGATGATATGGAAGCTTTGAGGTCTACCTTAGTTGATAGAAAGGGTCATTTTTAGACCAAAGAATATGATGCAGAGGATTGATTAAGCTAGGTTTCTAAACTGCATACACAGTCGAGATAAATTACAGGTCTCCCTCTTCAAGAGTGTTTTACTTATTTTGAGAAAGAGAGGTTTGTATAAGGAAAAGGATGGAGACTCCTTGATGAACGGATCCATAATCTAATAAATTTTTTATTGAACCCTAAAACTATATGACAAGGGTATAAATGTTTAAAGCCATGTTCTGGCCTATAGGCCTAATTCACACACAGGCTACAACCAGTCACAAGAGAGTTTGGTGTTTTAAGGGTTCGATAGGCAAAGTTACACTTTGAAAATTGGTACAAGGGATAGTCATGACTATAAAAATAAATTCATCACCAATTCAAAGTCATAATAATAGTGAACATACCCACTGTTTTGTCTCAGACCTTGCCCACTCTATTGGCAAGAGGCAGACATGAGACCAAGGGGTGCATTTGAGCTCAAAAACACATAACAAGTATGCAAGACCTCATGGAGGGACCTGAATTCAATAAATTATCATGGAAAAGGTTTCAACACACTTTTAGGTGACAACACACCTCAATTTCCATCCAAATGCCCTTAAGGGCTAGCAAGAAGGTGACAAGCTCATAACCCCAATCACCCTGACCAGTACACCATATGTATACAGAGGGGTAATGATCCTAACAAAGGCATTTATAATAAAAAGGAAAGTCTTTTTTGGAGGTATACAAACCTCTCACAATAGTAAGATTGAATTTTGAGGCCCAAAACCTAATTTGGACTTATCTTGAGATTAAGAAACACCAAACATGATACTCGAGGAGCAACTTCACATGATCGTACCATAGCTCACACTTTTCATGGGAACATAATCCATTTGGTATAATTAAAGGGGTCAGTTAAGAATGTTTTCCAAGTGGAAGGAGGTCAATTGATGATTTTCTCTTTATGAACAATCTTTAAGACCCAAACAAGTCTTAAACCCCTATAAAACCCTGATAATGACCAGTCAAGGAAAATGGACCTCTAATGCACTTCTAGTGACACATTTTGATCTTGATACATCTTAGATGTTATTGAAGACTCCAATGAGGTTCCAAACATGTAATTTTATGTTGATGTCACATGTACAAACTGTCATAAATGTCTTATTTTGTATTTTTTTTTATGTTTTATAGGTGTTATGAGAAGAGGAGAATTTTTAAATCATTAAATGAGATAATTTGGGATTTTTAGTAGATATTAAAGTCTAAAAATTTTCATGACATATTATATATATGGTCAAACCATGCTCATTTTCGAAGGCAACTTTAAACAAGCTCAAAATGAGAATAGGTAACAAGGTAATTTCTTGGTTTGCATGCTTCCACAGGGTTGCAGGACCTCAAAATTGACATGGAGGTTGGTGATGGCCTATGGAAAGTGAATAAAACACTTTTTGGTGATTTCACATGTGTGGCATAATTTTGGATCAAGAAAACAAGGTTTTAAGTAAGGAGGCCTAATTCAAGAGAGAAAGGCAAAAAAGAAGGACTTCCACTCATATTCAGGGGATGAAATTCGACATAGAGATGTAAGAAAATAATGGGTACTATAATATTCCCTTGGTTTATTATTTTCATCTGTACAAATCCCTACATAAGGAGGTTTATAGGTTTTAGTGATATAAGGGAAATAGGCCTAATGAGGGCTTGAGGAGAAAAACAAATTCTTGGGAGTTGTTCTAGGAACCAAAATGGTTTGTTTTAGGCCTAATAACATATTTTAATACCATTAATTTATATATGATGACTTGAATAATATGCACTTGAGTGTAACCCCACTTGGACCAAACTAGGTATGGGAAATGAAGAGTTCCAAGACTCCTATGCACATGAATGATGGAATGTCAGATCAGAAGAGTTTATTAAGGGATGGTATATGTCCAATGAGTTTCTTGAGATTATTTCATGGTGAATTCTTGATTATAAAGTCCATTTGTCACCACTTTCATGCAAATAAGGGCAGTTTTCAAGAAGTTAGTCAAGGTGTCAAGCCAAGTTGTAACCCCTACGCCACATATAATGACAAAGCATTTTTAGGAGTGATGCAAATGGCCTTAGAGGTTTGTTTGGATTGTATTATAACTCCCTTTTTTGTTGTAACTCACATGGACACTTGTCAATCCTTCTCTACCATGCCCCTCTCTATCTCTCTTCACACTTCTCTATATAAGCAACCACTCTTGGCTAATTTTGTAGAATCCACATCTGGTATGGTGAATCCCCGCTGCTATAAATATCATTTTTGACTTTGAATAAAAGATTTAAAGCTAGTTTTGAGTTCATAACTTCTTGTCTAAATGTGTTAAGTAGTGCATAGTTGAATGACAAGTGATACTCATCTAGCCTTGTGTTTATCTTACTCTTTCATGTTTTTGTACAAGTAGTCTGCTCTTTAATAGGTCACATGAAGTGTAGTTAGTGTATTTGTATGTATCTAAGAGTACAAAAGGATAATAGTGTCTTCAATCAGACCCCTTGTTCATCCACCTTGAGAGGTGCATTGCATATCACCTTCATGTTTGAAATACTTATATTAGAGAAACCTTTGATGTTGAAGTCAGTTTTATGAATCATCTTTCATAGTGCAAGTACATGGTAGTCTAGTGGAGATTAACTTGGTACATAACCTCATTAGGTTAGGTTTATTTCATGTTCTCTCTATCCCTTTTCAATTCAACAAGTTAGTAGTATAGGTGATGAGATTCAATAGACATATCAAGGGAATTAGCCCATTAATCTAGAGGTTTACCCCTGTTATAAATAACCCACAAGTCTAGGGGTAATCCCATGTTTCACTCATTTTGGAGAAGGCTCAAACTACCTCTCCAAGGGTGAAAATTTGAGTGACAATAACTATGGACCATAGTAATTAAGGAGAATTTGATCAAATAGAATAATTTGCATTCTGAAGATGTAACATGGGAGGATGAAGATTTCCTACAACAACATTTATGGTTGATTCAACGTTGAGGACAATGTTGTTCTAAATGGGAAAGGAATGTTACACCATTAAACTATGATGCGTTTAGGGATATGTGTGGTAGACTTGTGGCTTACATACCTCTTATATTATCTTATTACATTTCTTTATGCTCTTAGTAAGGTCACCCTATGGAATAACCACAACCAAGTAGAGTATATATAAGAGGTAGTGGCTAGCATGTGATTATAATATTGTGAATTCTTATATTATTGCATTGTTGTGGAGGTTCCCCCCTCAAAGTGGCTAAATTATATTTATCAAACATTCTGCTCTTCTATCAATTATTATTGTGGATATGTTATCATTGATCTCATTTCTGCTATATATTATTCTACTGTACAAATATCTAAGTAATTTCATAACATGAAATTACATAAATATTACTTGGGTATATTGGTAGCATATAGAAAATTATGGAATATATGGCCATTCTAATGAAACACATGGCAACATAAAGGCACTTGTTCATAATTAATTGATTGGTTCCATTGGTATTCATCCATTTTAAAAGTAATGTTTTTTTGGAAGTGGTTAGTGTAATCGTACTTCCTGTGACCATACTCCTCCCTATGATTACCCATAAGCTCATGTGTAAACTACCGACACTGGTTATCTTGATTTGAGACATTTAAAATTTGCATGGACCTTTCTCATGTCATATATCCATCCCTTATACATCCTTAGCATCTTATTGCCCTCTTGCGTATAGACATGCCTTCTAAATGCCTTCTAGGGCCCTTTTAAAGTCATACTGACCACTCAAAGTGGCCTTTTAACCCAAGCCATGGATTTAGGAGGAAAACCATGGCCTAAACCACATGTTTCCTTCACAAAATCCATGGCCTAGGCCGTGGCCCAAGCAGAACATGCAAAAAAGGAGCTAGTTTAGCCCAAATAGCTAGAAATGGTTACTTTTGGGTCTATGGTGGATTAAGGTTGCCTTATATGATGCTTCATCATTCATTTTAGGCTCTCTCTCCTACATTTTTACTCTGATCTTCTCACTTGATCATTACACTCAAAGATGTGTTTCCTTCTTGAATCTCACCTAATTCATTCTTGGCATACTTAGTTTTCATTGTGACAAGGGATGCCCTACTATTTTGTAATTCATCTTGGTGATTCACATTGATCTCTATAGTGTTCCTAAATCTTTTTGGTTGATCTTGGCCCATTCAAGACTCCATTTCACCTATTTTTGTGCTCTTTGCATTGGCTCTCTCATATTTGGGAGCTTTTCCTTCACCTCCTCCACTATTATTGGCTCTTGGTTTGGACTCAGCTCACACATAGCCCAATCCTCTTCCTTCACTGCTTCCTAGCTTGGATAATCGATTGGTATAAAGTTTGCACAATACCCTTGAGTTTTTTATGAGGTCACTTTGCTATGTAAATTGAAATTCATGTTTGTTCGCACTAGTATATATGCTAGGTTTTGATTGTTTTAGTGATTTAGCTTATTTAGGGCATTATCTAGGACAGTCTCTAAAGTTTTATGCATTTGTATGTGGTTAAGAATATCTTTCATTGCTTGAAATATATTTCATTATATGTCATGTTTGATTTGGAAACACTTCTCATTACATAATAAGATCTTAAATTCTCAAAACAGTCTATACAATTTGCATAAATAATTTCTTCTCTTGCCAAAACAAAAATTTGCATTATTAGGAAATAATAGTGTTGATAATAAAGAGTTAGCTTAGACTTATATTAGGCATGATCTTGCACCCTTGTTTGAAAACATCTTTACTTCATAAAACATCTTTCATTTGGCTTGAAAGTGCCTTCTCTTTTAAGTTTACATATTACTTGTTAGCTCTCTTATTTAGTATTATTATTTTGTAATTTATATGCAAGTAGATTTATAGTCTTATATGCTTGCTTTACTATGGTTATACCCATTAGAGATACCCACATCCTTTGTGCACTTGATCGTGTTATTCCTAACCTAGTTTACCAGTCCATTTATAGCTTGATGCAAGCTGGTAAACCAAATAGCCACTATAAATCTCTAGTAGCCCATAGAAGCCCTAAGCCTTCTAGCCTCTTAGTTATTTGTTGAAGTACCCTATGTACCCCCTTGCCAAACACTAGTGGTTTAATTCAGATTCTTGGAACTACATTTTGGCATGCTTGGTGAGACCTCACACATGGTCTCACATTAGTTTTATCCCATTTAGAACTTTCCTAGCCAACTCCCCTCTATTATGTGTTAAGATTTGCTTTTAGTTGCGTTTTGTCTCTTGCCTTGGTTGTTTTATCCTAATTTGGTTTTGTGTTATTCTCCCTGTTAGTTCTCCATATGTTTACCTTTTCTATTATCTCTCATGTTATTTTTGCTTCATTACATCCATAGTCAGCCTCTCATCATTGGGATGTTAATCCCATCAGATTTAGGACCTTATCCTTGAGCTCACTCATGAGCAGGCTACAGCTACAATGGAATGACATAAACACCGTAGGACCCAAGAGGTTACCTCGACCTAGTATGGTGATCTAAACCCTTTCACATTCTATATGGAATAAGATTGACAAGTCTATAACCAATGGATTTGGTTCCCTTTTCACTAGTCTAAGCTCCATTCATCTGAGGATCTTTCCCCTCAGTCTCATGTCGTGATTCATTCACCCATTCGAGGTGATGAAGACCCTCTTTCATGATTGAGGTCTAATGAGCTACGTGTGATCATTGATGATTATTGTAAATGCCTTTAGGTGAATGAAGTACACCCTTCTCCCCCTAGGAGTAGGTGGTGTGATTCTTCTGGAGACAGCTCACACCCATTCAGTTTTGAGTGCCTCAACCAATTCTCATGTGAATTCCCCACCCCTTTCTTGATAGGAGACTCTATTGTAAGAACCCCCTTATGTCCATGTTGTAGTACATAGGTAATCTAAATTGGCAAGGCATATCCATCATAAGGAGTGCTCCAATCCCCCTAGTCCTTCCTTTAGAGTCTCAAATGAGCATGTTGATTTTGATCACCACTTGCAGACTAGAGATCTATGGGATGTTTATCCTGAGTATCAACACCCTCAAGTTGACCCTAATTTGATGACAAGTGATCAGCATCATAGAGACCTAGGTCACCATGATTATTTCCATGAGTATTCCATGTTGTCCCATCATACTTATAGGGAAAGGTATCCTTCTCATGGTTGTTCCCCACCCCATGGTAGGGATGAGTTCCAGCATGAGCATTTCCCATATTACGAGTCACCTCAGCATTGTCCCCTCCATGATTAGGGTTATGATGAGGTCTATTGGCATAGGCAACATCATAACCACCATGAACCTCCTCTCAGAGCTTATCGCTAACCCAATATCAATCATGCCTATGAGGATCTCCGTATGAATCCTCTAGCCCCTTGATTACATGATATTCCCCTTCCTATTCCTATCCCTGAACTACCTAAGTTAAATGGGATTCAGGACTCCAGTCTCATAGATCATATCACAACATTTATGATGGTGTGTATGGATTGGGAATAGGATGAAGGCATGATGTTGGAACACTTTGTTCATTCTCTATGAGTTGAAGCTCTCATTTGGTTTTATAATCTACCTCTAGATTCATTCTCTAGTTTCTAGCGCCTTCTGGATGACTTCCTCCAATACTTTTATATCTCCAAACCATTCAACCTCAGCATCTAATCACTCACCTCCATGACATAGGCCAAGGGTGAATCAAACTTTGATTTTATGCATAGTTGGTGCTCAGCCATCCATACATGCATAACAAGGTTCTCAGAAGATCAGCTTTATAACATGTTAATGCGAGCATTGAGGTAGGAGGTTCACCTTAAGGTCCTCAATAGTGAGCCCACCTCATATGATGAAGCTATTAACAAGTGTCTGAAGATTAAAGTCTTTGAGGTATGTGTGGGCATGTGCCTTGTACCAACCTAAAAGTCATCCTCTTCACATGATCACAATCTTAATGTGATCGGCTATGGTGTCATTGATTCTCCTCTCAAGAAGAAGGATAAGAAGGACAACTACAAGGTGAATACTTTGAAAAAGAAACTAGTTGAAAAAAAGGCTTCTAAATCAAGCATAACAAAACCACTAATGGTGTTTCCTTATGACCCCACCAAGTTTTATAATTTATAGCAAATGAAGGGCCATGATGATGTCAATTGTGTTGGCAAAAATTTTGATGTGCAAGCTCGCCTTCATCTCAAAGTTTTCCACTTGAAGAACCCAATCATAAATTGAATGTGTTCAAGGAGCCTCTACCTGACCATGACAAGGAGAAGAAGAAAAAAAAAGAATAAATCCAAGGCTAAGGCCCATTATTCACCTTCTTGATATTCTACCTCTTCTGACTCCTCTTCCCAAGTTAACCCATGAGGGAAAGCCAAATGTGAGAGTAATAAGGACATTGTTGCTATTGACATAGCCTATATTAGGTATGAGTGATTTGTTAACATGCACTCAGGTCAGGTCACCGACCCTGTTGGAGAGACTAGTGGTGCTAGGCTCCTATCTAGCCCATGAGGGCAAGGAAACCCAAAATTAGATCTAACTTTTAGCATAACATCCCTCCCCAAGCTAGACAACATCCTTACTTCATCATAGAGGAGTTATAGGGCCTCTCAATTGGGACCTTCTTTGCCTTTGCCTTGAATGAAGGGGCCTCATCTTTGATGAGATTGGTCTATCTCATGAGGGCCCTTTGCATGATGATATCAAAATATTGTTCAACTCCAACATGTCCAAGCACCCTCATCCTCCCGTGTTATCTTTTGACCTTGCCTCTTTTCCAGATGCTTCAATTATTGCAAAGAAGGCTCACTTCCCCTTCTATATTAACACCACCATTGATAATTATTGTGTTAAAAGATGCATCATTGATGAAGGAGTTGTGTTGAATATCAAACCCCTACGTGTGTTTAATGAGATTGGGATTATTCAAATGAAGCTCTATGATTCTCACCATAACTATGTTGGTTTCAATAATGACATGGTTAGGCCGGTGTAAAATGTGAAGCTCCAAGTCAAGTTTGGCCCCAAGATAGTCAAGATTGAGTTTTGTGTTAGACTTGGATCTTTCATACACTATGATTCATTGCCATCCTTAGACTGCTACCACGCAGGTCATCACATCAACCACATTTTGCATGGTTCAGTTCATGCATGAAGGTAAGGTTCATACCAAGGAGGCTGACCTAGATCCCTAGGCATTGCTTTACATAAAGACAATGCCCTCAAGGGAGCTTTGGTTATCTCTTCATGGGGCTCTGTGGACTGCCACACACCCCCTGCTTTTGAGTCTCATTTTTTCAAGGATGAATATTATGATCTAACTGAGTATAGATCAACATTCACTCCTTTAGAGTTTGGCACGAATCAACTAAATCCCTATTTAACCTAGTGATGCCAAGTTGGCTCTTCCCTTCTTAGAGACCTCTTTTAAGACATCTCCCTGAATGTGGAACTTCCCCTCATGTCATGTTTCTCCCATCTGAGTATAGGCTCCTTTAGTACGTCTCCTATAAAGACCACTAAAGTAGTTGAGTCCGATCTTGAGTATTATTTCATTTATGTTACAAAATATAACCTATTCAAGGAGAGAAATACATATATCAAGCTCATACGAGCTTGTCATAAGTATCACTATCCAATTGATTGGTTAGGTTTGGAAATTTCTCTCTCTGATGGCCCAACCCCTGGTATCCCCATAGTGCATGTGCTAACGGTTGAGCTTGAGGTGTTAGATCAATCACTCCCTCACGTGCTTGAGTGTTTTGAAGAAGGTAATGTTATGGATGTTGAAGGATCTATAGATGTCAACCTTGGCACTCTAGTAAGGCCAAAGATCATCAGCATTAGTTTTATCCTTGCTCTAGAGGAATGGGATGTCTTGGTTGTCTTTTTGCATGAATTTTTGGATGTATTTGCTTGGGAATACATTGATATAAAGGGCATGGATCCCAACATCATTATCCATAACCTCATTATAGATGATGGGCCCCATCCCATTAGTTAAAATCAATGACCAATGGTGGTCAAAGTCTCCTAGTTAGTCAATGTTGAGATTGAAAAGCACATTCAATTTGGTTTCATCCAAGCCATTGACTGCCCTAGATGGGTCACCAACATCATCCCCATTTTCAAAAAGAATGGAGTTGTTTGCATTTGCATCGACTTTTGATATCTCAATTTGGCTTGTCCAAAGGATAATTTTCCCACTCTTTTGATCAACCAAATTATAGACTCCACAACTAGGTTTGAGATGATGTCCCTCATGGATGAATTCTTGGGGTACAACCAAATCTAGATTGCACCTAAAGACTAGCATAAGATGACAATCACTACCTTGTGGGTTACCTTCTATTATGTCAGCATGCCTTTCAGTTTAAAGAATGTTGGGGCCATGTATCAATGTGCCATGACCCATGTTTTTCATGACTTCATCTATAAAATTATGGAGTTTTATGTCAATAACCTCCTTGGTAAATCTTGTAAGTGATATGAGCATGTGTGAGACCTCAAGATCATCTTTGAGCATATCAGGGAGTATCACATCAACCTTAACCTTGAGAAGTGCATTTTTGGCATTTCTACTAAAAAGCTTCTTGGCTTCCTCATTTCATAAAGAGGCATTGAGGTGTATCTCGAGAAGATCAAGGCAATCCTTGAGATGCCTCCCCTACACAGCTTTATTCAGTTGTAATCCTGCCTTGGAAGGCTTAACTTATTTAGACATTTCCTTAAGGAGTATGCTCATAAATCCATACCCCTAAAATGTCTCTTACACAAGAACAACTTGTTTTTGTGGTCTCCAGAAGTCCAAGTTACTTTTGAATAATAGAAGCACATGCTCCATAATCCTCCCATCTTGATGGCACTCATCGAGGGTCATGAGTTCATCTTATACACCTATATCATTGATCTTTCCATTGGGGGAATGCAATGTCAAAAGGACAACACTGATAGAGAGAGTGTTGTTTACTACATCTCTCACATGCTAGTTATCCCTGAGCTCAACTACTCTCTTGTTGAGCAGTAGTGCCCCTCCCTCATCTTCATCATGAAGAAATTATGACACTACATGTTGGGTCAAACCACCAATGTGATTATCCAATTTGATCCACTCTGTTATTTACTCAATAAGACACAACTTGTCGACCAATTTGCAAGGTGGATCATACTTCTTCAAGAGTTCAATATCTAGTTATAACCGAGAAACTTGTTGAATGCCCAGTACCCAATCCTAGTGTGAAATTGGTTGATGATGCCTTATTTGATGAGATGGTCTATTCAATCGATTGGATTCAGGTCTCTAAGTGTGATTAGTATCAGGACATTGTCCATTACCTTGAGACTCAATCTTATCCCATTGATGCTCCTTCATAAGAATGTTATCGGATCTGCAAGATCACCACTCACTATGTCAGCATAAGTGGCATCTTGTTCAAGAAGGGTCTAGATGGCATGTTGATGCAATGTTTAGCCCCTGAGGACACCTCTCTCACATTGGATGAGTCTCACAAGAGTGTCTATGGTGGCCACCCAGGAGGGTGAGCCACTACTCAGTGTATTATTAAGATGGGCTACTATTGGCCCACTCTTGTTAAGGATGTTGTTTAGTATGCTAAGAAATGCAAAATGTGGTAGGTCATCATGGATGCTATCAATGCCCCTACCGACCTATTGCACTCTCTTTTAGCCTCTTGGCCTTTCTTAGTTTGGGATTTCAACTTTGTCAGCGAGTTCAAACCCACCTCTTATAATGGCCATCACTAGTTCATCACTACCACTAAGTATTTCATGAAGTGGGTTGAGGCCATGCCTCTTAGAGACATGTATGGGAAGATTGTCACCAAGTTTATCTTGAACTAACTCATTTGTAGGTTCAGGGTCCCCACTACGATCATGGTCGATAATAACCCAAGCTTACAAAGCCTCAAGATGCATGCGCTCATTGAATGTTTTAGGTTCAAGCTCTATTTCTCCACCCATTACCGCCAAGGAAATGGGCAAGTTGAATCTTCAAACAAGACTTTGAAGAAGATTCTTCTCTATATCGTTGCCCAATCCAAGTGTAACTGGCATCTCATGTTCTATCCTACCCTTTGGGCCTATCAGACTACCTTCTAGATAGCCATGAGGGCAACCCCATATGTGCTCATATATGGGTTTAAGGTTGATCTCACTTTAGAGATATTAATCCCTTCCTTGTAGGTTAAGATGTTTAGATCCCTCTTCGATGAGGAAGAATGTGCCACTCACCTTATCAAGCTTGAGCAGTTAGATGAGCATCGCATTGATGCTCTTGAGCATAATCATGCTTACTAATGCCATAAATACCACCAATTTGAGAAATGGTGTGCTCATGTTCATTCAAGATAGGTGATACAATCTTCATCTTTGACAAGGAACACTGTAAGAAGGGAAAACTTGTGCATAAGTGGTTTGGCCCCTTCATTATCACTACCTCTTTAGAGAATATGGCTTATCATCTCTCAACCCTCGAAGGTGAACCCCTACGGCACCCGATCAATGGGTTTCACCTTAAGATGTTTCACATCTAGGGCTTGCATGTCCTTCCAAGAAAGTTGCCTATAGTGGTAAGGTAAACCTTTCCTCTCTTCTCACACCACTAACCTTTGTGTCACTTGTATATGTGTGTGTACGTGGGTTCTTCATTAGTAGTCCCTACTATCTAATCATATGTATTTATTAGTATATATTAGATGAAACATACACATCACACACAAAATGATATACACATGTGCTGATAATGAGAAATGATTGTATATATATCATTAAAAATACATGTTTTTTCTCTAGGTACATCACATGGCTTTCTCTAAGCCTGGGTTCATAGTCCCCAAAACTACCACATGCATGGATACATATATGATACTATCCTAGTCAGCCTATGATTGGGCTCTATCTATGGTATCCCTACTCTAGGTGGAGATGTCAATCTCTACCTCTCAACAAATCAAGCGATGGTCTCCTCCAAGGCAGCCAACCAGTTTGTCCTCTCCCCAAGTGCCTCTGCTCCTTTGGTCTACTCTCAGGCTAGCTCAACTTGTAGCTGATCAATCTTGACCTCAATTCTATCCAGTTGTGCCTAAGCTCATGTTATAACTATCTCATATTATGCCATGGTTGCCTCATGTCATGTTGACTCTGCCTCTAACTATGGTATTTGGTGTCGTGCTCTTGCCAGCTCAAGTAATGCTCATACACCCACTTTCCTGAAGTGAGTATGTGGCTCTGCCCCTATTGGTAGATGTGGAACCTACTTTAAGAGTGGTGTCATCACCACATCAAGGAATAAATCCCTTAATAGTAGGTTTATTTGGGGTCTAGTCTAGCTACACACACACAAAGCACAATATTAGTCACATATTGGCTCTCACTAAAAGATAATTACAAAAGATAAAGTGTTATCTAGCAAATACACTTTTCTTACTTGATCGTGTTGATGGCCTCTATGGCCTTTTGGTAGGTTGTACTTCTCCTCTGGTGGTAGTGGTCTTCATCATGGCTATCTCTCTCCACTGTTGGCTCCCTCACTTTGTCTCGATTGCCCTCTATGCTCACCCTTAGTTGGGTTAGGATGTGTCTATCTCTCACATGCTGCAAGAGCCTATCTTCTTGGATGTTGGTATGGCCCCTATAGACTTTAGAACGCCTACTGTCCCACATAGATCTCTACCCTGGTATCCTCCAGCCACACTATGGATCTCAGATGTAGCTACCCACTACATCCTAATTTAAGGTGGTTTGCATAGTCTCAAGCATATCTGTAAACCACATGACCCATGTAGTACCCTCCTTCAGTGCAAGGTATGCATCGCTTCCCTATGGTGTCCTTAATCATGTCAATTGGAGTCTTTCATAAACCCAAGACAGAAGTAGGCTAGGTTGTATCAATCTGCCTACCCCTATGCATCATATATGATCTAGTTATTGGTATAATCTACCCAAGATATATAAGCCCCACACATATCTATGTCCACCCTCTTATAGTTGGATAAATCTTGTCTAAGATAATGGTAGTCTCCCCATACTCTGGTCGATGTAGAGCCTCTCAACCATAGTCCTTGTTATTACTGTCCATAGCGATGGCACCCCCGATGATAGCTATGTGATTTATACTCCATGGTTGTTCTACTCTCGATGGGGTCCCACTAGGTAGAGCTCGGTTGTGGTTGTGTCCTATACTTATGGTAACTCTATCTCCTTCCCTATAGGCTCTACCTCATATAGTTGGTAGGTGTCCTTAATTCACAAGATAGCCTCTGGCTTGGGCCCCAATTGGAATACATGTCTCTCAGGTACCCATGTGGTCACCAAGACTCTAGAGTAATGCAGTGAAGGCACATGTACCAGTCTCCAAAGTCTTGTACTTTGTAGGTGATCATGATCCTCCATATATAGAGTGTCTACCTCCTTAGCCAATTGTGATGGGACTCTCTCTCAGTTGGTCACCTCGTATGGTCTTCTCTTTGTGTTGGTTGTTCCCTTACTTGTGAAGACTCTCCCTCTACTAGTACACTAAATCCTTCACCTATCTACAAAATTGAGTAACAATCAAATAGATTAGTGTTACTAACCATGAAATAGGAAAATCAAGTAAAAAACAAGTGTTTCAAGTTATTTGTTTATTTTCCCTTCTCTTCAACCTGTTCTAGGTCCTTCTAGACCTTCCCAGGCTTTCCTAGGCTCCTTGAGCCTTGTTCTAAGGCCTTTTTGCCCCTGGCCTCAACTTTTTGGGCCAAGCCGTAACATAGAAGTAGCCCAGGACATGGCCCCAATTTCTTGCCAGTGTCGTAGGTCGTGGCTTTGCCCAACAAGGTTGTGGCTTGGGGCGTGGCCCCTTGAGAAGCCTTAAGGCTTCTTATTTCTCTCTCCTGGGACCACCATTTGACTTTCCATCTATTTCAATGTGTTCTCCTTAGCCTCCTAGTCATTTTGAATGCTTGGTCTATTTGATTCGTCCACCAAATCATTTGGATTTAGATAAAATAGCTTTTGGGCTTCCCAAACCCCAAAATGGATAAAATTTGACAAAATTTTAATCAGAGGACTTACTCAAACCATCCTATGCGCTTGTGGTGTACCTGCATCCTCATTTGCTTTGCTTGGGATTTAGTGGCTAGTAGGCTCTCCTCAAGATCTCTTAGAGTGAAAATAAGTGCAAAAATGATTCACTTTTCAATCTTTTTTCCTCTTCTTAGCCCTTTTTCTTGCTTTTTATGGGCCGTTTTTCGGTGTTTCACCCTTTATTGCATTCCAGACCATGAAACCTCTATCTTAGGGGTTTTGGCCCATTATAAGCGCATTGACAACCTCCATTTTTTAATATGAGGCTTTCTTGGGCCTATTATGGCCACATTTTGGTCCTTGAGACCCCTTTTGAGTCCTCGTTGACCTCTCAAGCTAGTGCCCCATCTCGTGGGCACCCATGGATATAAGTTGCTTATCATGCTTCTTTTAGTTAGTCATTTATTTGATTTTCTATAACTGATCCATTTTAACTCCCATTTTCTCTTTTTCATCATGGTTATAGGTAGGGTCATTAGCTAGTTATGGTAGTTTGAGACTTGTTCTGGTCTTATTGACTGTTATTCATCTTCTATAAAATTCCCCCTACTTTCCCTTGTTACCTCTTATTGTTGTTGACATTGGTCAACTCCTTTGTTTGTGACTTGGTTTCGTTATTCATCTCCCTTGTGCAACTCACTTATCCTACCTCATTTTGAGATCACTTTTTTGTAGTTACTAGTCATGTGTCCTTGACCCCCATCATGGTGAACCTCTTAGTGGTGATTCACATAGATGACGATAGTCAAGGCAACTTAGGACCTGCTACTGTAGCTTGGGTTATTGATGATTTATGGGGCCATGAGGTTGTTGTAGCTGGTTTCTTCCTTACTAGTGAGATGAATAATGCCATCAAATATCACACAATCACTAATGCCTTAATTGATGCCCATGGTTTACATACATGTTATGTGCAGTTATTCTCTAACTCACTCTTTGTCATGTCTCAAATCATCAGTGCATGGGATATCCTTAGCTCTGAGTTGTTGCCCCTCTTTAAGATGGTGTATGATTTACTCTCTTTCTTCGAGGATGTCCAGATCACCCATATCCCTCACAAGGAGAACACTAAGGCTGACACCTTAAGTGAATATCATTCTAAATTCTAAGATTTGATTTGATATCACTTGTGTCCCTTCCTTGTAGGAGTTGAAGATAGAGTTGGAGTTAGATTTTAGATTATGCAACACTTGTACTCTCACTCATGGATTGTGTCATTGACTTCTTTAGCCTCCATCCTTATCTAGTAAGTATAGGTAAATTTCTCTTTTATCTTTTCAATTCTTGATTTTCTTTGCTTTTGTGTGGCTTCTAGGTACTGTACAACACTCCTTATTCATTTCATCACCGACTACTTGTACCTTGGAGGTATATGTAATTGTACTTCGTGTGACCCTAATCCTCCCTATGATTACACATCAACTCACGTACATATTACATACCCTAGTTATCCTAGTTTGAGACATTTCCACTTGTATGGACCTTTTCTATGTCATACATCTTGTCAGGATCTAACAAGAACAATTGATTACTTTTGTGTAAGCAACTAAACACGAAATTAAACCAGAATAATAAGTAACTAGAAATCAGAATCAACAAAGAACAAGAGATACAAAAAACAATGAAAACTTGTATAAAACTCTTACAGAAGGAAATACAATTGAAGAAATCTCTCTTTCTTCTCACACCTCTCAGATGTATAAATCTCTTTCCCTCAAGAGTTTTCTCTCACAATTACAAACACAATTCAGCTACTTTAATTGATTCACCCTTTTTCTCATACTTGCAAGTTATGAAGATCTATCCCTATTATATAGAATTAGGGATCATGAGCTATGCATTCTCCACCATTAGATACACCTCCTAATCAAAGGTTCAAATTAGTCCTGCTAAAAATAGAAACGCAGACTCAATACTAACAGTTAAACTTATCATGCAAACAATCTGTTCATCCCACAAAAATAGACTTTTGAAATGCACAGGTGACCGACGTCGGTCCCTATCTGCCTGCACATGATCGACATCGACCGATCCATAATCGACGTCGATAGCCTCTAGTCGATCCCTGACTGACGTTGGCGACTATGTAAATACAACAACCTTGCAATTTGCTCATTGGTGAAGCTTTTAGCTTCACAACTCAACAATCTCCCACTTGGAGATAAACAGCTGCACCTGTACCTGTACAACAACATCCTCTAGCTTGTTCTTCCATCTTCAAGCTCAATCTTGAAGACCAACAAAAGTTGAATGAAGATTCAACTTCTCCTTTGTTACCGGCTTTGTTAACATATCAACAGGGTTTTTATCTGTATGGATCTTTTCTAGCTTCAACTCACCATCCTCTAATACCTGTCTAATGAAGTGGTACCTAAGCTGTATATGTTTGGTTCTTGAATGAAAGGCTAAATTCTTTGCCAAATGAATTGCACTTTGACTATCACTGTATAATTTGCAACTCTCTTACTCCTTTCCCAACTCTTCCATGAACCGAGTCATCCATATCATTTCCTTGCTAGCCTCTGTGACTGTAATGTATTCTGCCTCTGTAGTAGACAAGGCAACAAACTTCTGCAACTTTGAAATCCAACTAACCGTCATTCCACCAATAGTGAAGACATATCCTGTGGTGCTTCTCCTGCCATCCAAGTCACCTGCCATATCCGAATCTACATATCCATGTAGAGAAGTGTTTGACCCTCCATAGCATAAATACCTACTGCTGGTCCCTCTCAGATATCTGAGAATCCACTAAACTACTTTTCAGTGTTCCTTTCCTGGATTAGCCATGAACTTACTGACAACTCCCACTGCTTGGGCAATATCAAGTCTAATACATACCATTGCATACATCAAGCTTTCAACTGCAGAAGCATATGGAACTCTACTCATGTACTCAACCTCATCATGTGATTTAGGACACTATTCTTTGCTCAACTTGAAGTGTCCAGCCATAGGTGTGCTTATCAGTTTTGCATCCTGCATATTGAACCTCTCCAACACCTTGTTCACATAATCCTCTTGAGACAAAATCAAACTGTGATTTTTCCTGTCTCTCTTAATACTCATGCCAAAGATTTTTTTTGCTGCTCCCAAATCCTTCATGGCAAATGTGTGAGCTAATTTTATCTTAAGCTCAGTAATATCTTGCATGTGTGAGCCTGCAACAAGCATATCATCTACATACAGTAACAGGATAATATATCTACTATTATCCAATCTCTTAAAATAAACACAATGGTCAGATTGACATCTACTGAAGCCATGCTCAGTCATAAACCTGTCAAACCTCAAATACCATTGTCTTGGAGCCTGCTTAAGACCATATAAGCTTTTCTTCAACCTGCACACAAGCTTTTCCTTACCTTTGACCTCAAAACCTTCTGGCTGTTTCATATATATTTCTTCATCCAAATCTCCATGAAGAAACGTTGTCTTAACATCAAGCTGCTCAAGATGCAAATCCTCAATAGCAACTAAAGACAATACAGTCTGAATAGAAGTCATTTTTACTACAAGAGAAAAAATTTCACCAAAATCAATACCTGACTTCTGTGCAAATTCCTTTACTACCAACCTGGCCTTATGTCTCATTTGTCCATTCTCACCTTCCTTTAACCTGTAGACCCATTTGTTTTTCAGTGCTCTTTTTCCAGCTGGCAACTCAACCAAATCCCATATTTGGTTCTCTTTCAAGGAATCAATCTCCTCAATCATGCCATCCTCCCACTATTTTTGGAATTCTACCTGCATTGCCTCATCAAAACTCTCTGGTTCTCCACTATCAGTGAGCAATAAGTAGAATAATGAAGGGGAATATCGAATTGGAGGTTTACTTACCCTTTCTGACCTCCTCATAGGCGTTTGAGACTCATTCACTGCTTGTTGTCTGCCCAAATTCTTTATCAGTGACCAATCTCGGTCATCTCTAGGTCTGCACCTGACTGACGTCGGTTCCACCTGACCGACGTTGGTTACTTTTTGACTGACGTCGGTTACTGTTTGATCGACGTCAGTTCTTGTATGATCGACGTCGGTTCCTTTCTGACCGATGTCGGTGTCTTTATTTTTCTGTCTATGATTATTTTGACCCACGAGCTCATTTTGGATCATCACCTCATCCAAATCAACATTGCCTTGCTCAGTATTATTTAGCTTCTTGAGTTGATCACTGTACATCACATTCTCATTGAAAACAACATCACTACTTCTAATAATTTTGTTAGTTCCTAAATTCCATAACCAGAATTCGAAATTTCCAGAGCCATAACCAATAAAAGTGCATCGCATAGATTTAGCATCCAGCTTCTTTCTATTTTCTTTATCAACGTGCATAAAAGCTTGAGAACCAAAAACTCTGATAAATAAAAGATCTACCTTTTTATCTATCCAAGCCTCTTCTGGAATTCCACCATCCAATGTAGTAGAAGGTCCTCTGTTAGTCTAGTAAACCACAGTATCTACAGCTTCTGCCCAAAACTATAAGGGCAACCCAGCATGCAACCTCATACTCCGTGCATGATTCAATATTGTTATGTTCATCCTTTCAATAACTCCATTTTGCTGAGGTGTCGTTGGAACCATCTTTTGCCTGTGTATTCCATTCATAGAATAGTAACTGTTAAATTTATAGCTCCAGTACTCACCACCATTGTCAGATCTAAGGCACTTCAATCTCAAACCTGTTTTATTCTCAACCAAAGCTTTTTATTTCTTAAATGTGTCAAAAACATCAGATTTCTTCTTTATGCAAGAAACCCATACCTTTCTTGTAGCATCATCAATGAAAGTAACATAATATTGTGATCCTCTAATAGAAGCTACCTGAGCTGGTCCCCATACGTCTGTGTGAACAAGCTCCAACTTGTGCTTCTTCTTTGTTGACTCGTTTTGAGAAACCTCACTCTCTTCTATTTTCCAAAAATACAATGCTCACAAAAATCTAGATCTATGCTTTTCAAATTTGAAAGCTTACCTTTTGACTTAAGAATAGTCATTCCCTTCTCACTCATGTGGCCAAGCTTACTGTGCCACAACTTTGCATCTACATCTGAAGTAGATAATACTGAAGGAGAATAATCAGTAATACAATTACATAAATAGAGTACCTACTCTCTTATCTCTGGCTAATACAAGTGCACCCTAGGAAACTTTTCAAGATTCAGCTGTGAGAGTTACTGTGCAACCCTCATCCCCCAACTTTCCTACAGAAATCAGATTCTTCTTTAGTTTGGGTACACGCATGACATCCTTCAACACCCATATGTTGCCATTCTGCAATTTCAGATGCACTTTTCCTTTGCCAACAATTTTACAAGGCTCATCATCCCCTAAATAGACTATTCCAAAATCTCCATGGACATAATCAGTAAAAAAATCTCTATTTGGGGTTGCATGGAAAGAGGCACCAGAATCTAAAACCCAATATTCTATTTTATTATCCAAAGAAAATATGAGAGCATCTTGTGCAACAATACCTGTAACTTTTGCTTCTTCTTTACCTTCATGCTGATTTTCTTCTTTGATCGGCAACCAGCAATCTTTCTTTGCATGCCCTATCTTTCCACAATTCTAGCAGGTTACTTTTCTTCCATTTCTAGATTTGGATCTACCTCTCATCTTTGACTTAGACCTTGATCTCCCTTGCTTGCACTTCTCTTTTTGCCTTCCTCTGCTTTCAATACTTAAAGCATTACCTGATGTTTCCTCTGTGCTTTTCCTGCGAATTTTTTCATTCAAGATTACACTAACAACATCATCTACTTTCAAAATATTTGTAGCAGATGCAGTATTACTAACTGCCATTACCAAACTATGCCAACTTTCAGGTAAAGAGCATAAAATTAAGAGAGCCTTAATTTCATCATCAAAAACTATTTTGACTGAATTTAACTGATTTACTATTGCATGGAAATCATTTAAATGACTAGATACAGATCCACCTTCCTGCATTTGCAAATTAAATAATTGCTTCATAAGATATACCTTATTCGAAGCTGAGGGCTTTTCATATAAATTTGCCAAAGTATCCATTAACTCTACCGTTGTCTTTGCCTGTGATAAGTTGGAAATCACAGAAGATGCCAGGCTCAACCTTATGGATCCCAGAGCCTTTCTATCAAGAACATTCCATTCTTCATCTTGCATATCTGTGGGCTTGCTTGAAACCCCACCCAACGGTAAGTACAGATCTTTCTGATACAGATAATCTTTTATCTGCATCCTCCATAATTGATAATTCTTGCCGTTAAACTTCTCCATTCTTAGTTTACTTTCTTCTACCATTGCTATACTCCCACTCAAACAGAACCCCCTGTGAGTGACCTGTAATCAATACACACTAAACAGATCTGAAACCACATGTTAGTGAACCTAAGCTCTGATACCACTTGTCAGGATCTAACAAGAACAATTGATTACTTTTGTGTAAGCAACTAAACACGAAATTAAACCAAAATAATAAGTAACTAGAAATCAGAATCAACAAAGAACAAGAGATACAAGAAACAATGAAAACTTGTATTAAACTCTTCCAGAAGGAAATACAATTGAAGAAATCTCTCTTTCTTCTCACACCTCTCAGATGTATAGATCTCTTTCCCTCAAGAGTTTTCTCTCACAATTACAAACACAATTCAGCTACTTGAATTGATTCACCCTTTTTCTCATACCTGCAAGCTATGAAGATCTATCCCTATTATATAGAATTAGGGATCATGAGCT
Source organism: Torreya grandis (assembly GCA_037957365.1). NCBI lineage: Eukaryota > Viridiplantae > Streptophyta > Pinopsida > Cupressales > Taxaceae > Torreya > Torreya grandis. The sequence goes on along the minus strand of JARHVA010001380.1, from coordinate 2,539,166 downwards.
ATGCATTCTCCACCATTAGATACACCTCATAATCAAAGGTTCAAATCAGTCCTGCCAAAAATAGAAACGCGAACTCAATACTAACAGTTAAACTTATCATGCAAACAATTTGTTCATCCCACGAAAATAGACTTTTGGAATGCATAAGTGACCGACGTCAGTCCCTGTCTGCCTGCACATGACCGACGTCGACCGATCCATAACCGACATCGATAGCCTCCAGTCGATCCCTGATTGACGTCGACGACTATGTAAATACAACAACCTTGCAATTTGCTCATTGGTGAAGCTTTTAGCTCCACAACTCAACACATCTATCCCCTAGACCTATTTAGAACCTTACTACCCTTTTGCGCATAGATGGGCCTTTTAAATGCCTCATAGGGCCCTTCCAGAGGCCTATTGACCACCCGAAGTGGACTTTTGACCCAAGCCATGGCAGAGGGAGGAAACCTATGGCCTAAGCAACACATTTCATTTAAAAAACCTGTAACAGAGGCCGTGACTGGGGAAGAACGCGCAAAAAGGAGCCAATTTGGCCCAAATAACTAAAAATGATTAATTTTTGGTTTTTAGCAGATTAGGGTTGCCATATATGATGCTCCATCATTTATTTTAACCTATGTCTCCTTCATTTTTGCTCTTATCTTCCCACTTGATCATCACACTCAAAGCTTTGCTACCTTCTTGAATCTCACCTATTTCATTCTTGGCATACTTAGCTTTCATTGTGACAGGAGATGCCTTACTATTCTGTAGTTCATCTTGGTGATTCACATTGCTCTCTATATTGTTCCTAAAGCTTTTTAGTTGCTTCAAGCCCCTTCAATACTCCATTACACCTATTCTTGTGCTCCTTGCATTGGCTCTCTCACAATTAGCAGCTTCTCCTTCAGCTCCTCCACTACTTTTGGCTCTTGGTTTGGACTCAACTCACACACAGCCTGATCTTCCTCCTTCACTGCTTCCTAGCTTGGATAATCGATTGGTAGAAATTATGTACAATACTCTTGAGTTTGATATGAGTGCACTTTTCTATGCAAAGTGAATTTATTGTTTGTTTGTAGTAATATATATGCTAGGTTATGATTGTTTTAATGATTTAACTTGTTTAGGGCATTATATAGGATGGTCTCTAAAGTTTTATGCATTCATATGTGGTTAATAATATCTTTCATTGCTTGAAATATCTTCCATCATATGTCATGTTTGCTTTAGAAACACTTCTCATTGAATGGTAAGATCTTAAATGCTCAAAACAATATATACAATTTGCATAAATAATTTCCTCTCTTGCTAAACTAGATAATTTGCATTATTAAGAAATAATAGTGTTGATAATAAAGAGTTAGCCCAGACTTAGATCAGGCATGCTCTTGCACCCTTGCTTGAAAACATCTTTACTTCCTAAAATGTCTTTCATTTGGATTAAAAGTGCCTTCTCTTTTAAGTTTGATGAATTACTTGTTAGCTCTCTTTATTCAGTATTGTTATTTTTGTAATTTGTATGCAAGTAGATTTCTAGTCTTATCTGCTTGCTTTACTATGGATATACCCGTTAGAGGTACTTGCATCCTTTGTGCACTTAATTGTGCTAGCCCTAACCTGGTTTACAAGTCTATCTATATCTTGGTCCAATCCAACAAACCACATAACCACTATAGATCTCTAGTAGCCCATGAAAGCCATGAGCCTTCTAGCCTCTTAGTTTTTTAAATAAGTACCTTGTGTACCCCTCTGCCAAACACTAGTGGTTTCATTTAGATTCTTGGAGCTAAAATTAACTCAAATGACATCTTAAACAAATTCTTATAAAGGTAGTATATGTCTTTTATCAAGTTCCCTCTAATGTTGTGATGTATATCTCAAAGAGAATGGTTGTGCCTCTAAGGTGGTATATCTATTATCAAGTTCCCTCTAACGTTGTGATGTATATCTCAAAGAGATTGGTTGTGCCTCTAAGGTGGTTTTCAGCCCAAAATTTTAAGGAAAACATATACAAACATATTCACACTTGGACATAATTTAAGTTTCCTATATCCAAATTAAACCCTGGTGTCCACTATCTCAAATATTATCTCACCTCTTTTTCTCTATAAAAATATGATCCTTAATCTAGAAGTTTTTGCCAATACTGATACATTGAAAGGTTAAACCATTATATTTCTAATAATCATATGGGAAGATCTATACACCACTTCTTTCCCCACAAACCCCACCCCTTAAAAAAACATAAATAAATAAATTAACAGTTGTCTCAAAGGTGCGAGTTATGTCGGAAGGGATATAATATTTTATTTTTGTAAATTAAAGTTTTTTAGAGCAAGGGAGTGTAAATCAATATGAAAATCGATGCCATCTTAACTTTTATGAAGGGGTAAACAACAATACTTTTATATTTTGGTGGAGGTGATATTAGAAAATGAGGTTGTGTGTTTTTCTATATAGCATGGCAATGCATTGTGTGGGAAGGAGACATTTCATTTCACAGTGAATTCAAGCAATGGTGAAGAAGCGGGGAAGGGAAAAGTCATACAAAACATACAAGTGGTGAAATATTTTAAGGTGTATTGAGTGGTGATGGTGAGAGGCAATGGCATGGTATTTTAGGTGGTACTACACACTAGAGGGTCCATAACATACACCAAGCCTAGAATCATGGTAGTGAGTGGATTTACATACCCTTAACCCATTGCAGAGGGGTCCATAACTTATAAGGAATCATCATCTTTGATTGGCCATTTTATATTATCAAGGGTGGATGAAGACGTTATGAGAGCTGATTTGATTGCAACAGGGCTCCACATCTAATGTGTGGCTCAAATCATCACTATAATGTCGTTGACATGAAGACAAGACATTGAGGTTTTAGAACCTATATCTGTATATATTAATTATAAATATAAAGTATTATAATAATATACAATATATTATACAAATAATTATATTATATGTATCAACATTATTTCATTATAATATATAAATTACTAATACTACACACACACACACACACACATACATGCAATAAGCCAATGAGATGTGGGTGAGTTGGTAAGTGGCTTAGTTGTTTTAAGCCCCACCTAGGTTCAAATCTCAATGAAGGCATATGAGGTCGGTTGTGGCCATTGGTTGTATTCTCAGGGCCGTTAATAGTCGTTGGTTATTCTCGAGGCTGGTGGTGGCTGTTGTTGGTAATAGTTGGTATAGATATGGTAATATTTTGTATATAGGTAACATTCAAATGGCTAATAAATCACATGGGGATTTAGACCCTTGATTGTATCTCGAACTGGTCTACGCTCCAGTCAAAAGTGGTTACTTAATACAACTAATAATAATATATTTAATAAAATATATAATAAACTATTATTGTTATTATAATATTAATATATTGTATATAAATATAAATATTATGCTTTTATTATATTAAATAAATATTTATAATTATAATAAATGATATATTATATTATATTAAAAGTTTATTATTATTATTATTTGGTTATATAAGACTTATGAAATATAATATTATTAATCATAACATATATATAATTATAATATTAATATTAAGACTTATGAAATATAATATTATTAATCATAACATATATATAATTATAATATTAATATTTTTAATATATTATGTAATTAAATATATATTTAAACTATATTAATAAATCAAGTGACACATGTAATTAGTATTTGATAATTTAAATACACAGTGTCATGCTCTAATACACTCATCAAATATGGGTGCCATCTATATATGCGCAATGTTTTTACTGGATTTACAACCTTCTATTGCTTCCCCCTTTGACTTGCAATCCACTCCACATTATAACCATAGAATTTTCTTCTTTGCATTAAACATTCAGAATGATCTCCCGTCGACATAATTGTTATATCATATGAACTATGATTTGATTTTGATTTTATAGTCAATAAAAAAATGCATTCATCTTATGGTTTCTAACTTTTTTGTTCAGGGTACCTTAACAAGTGCTAAGCAATCTCTATGTGGAAACATGAGGAACACGTTTTGTTATTCACAATTTGCCTTTATTTTATGTTTTTTGCTAATGTTTAACTTAGTGAGATTTTACCTTCCTACAACTTGGGTATTGAAAATTTTGATTTTGTGCAGGTTCCCTTGGTGTTAAAATGTGGTCGGATATGCAAATTGTTTGAACAAACAATAAACAAAGATCAACTACTATATTTATTTTTCCCTGATTTGCCAGGTGGAGCAGAGGCCTTGAAGTTTGTTGTAAAGCACTGTTATGGCCTTGATCCTTCAATCTCCACAACAACGTTACTACGGTCTGATGTGCAACACAATAGCTAGCAATGGATGTGTGTGGGTTGGAGTCACTTTCGGAAGCTTATTTCAATCAAGTAATTCTGTAGAATCTTGCAAATACCATTGTTGTTCTACGCACTTATGATAATCTGTTCCCACTCGTTAATAAGCTCCAAATTGTCAACATATGCATTGAAACAATTAATTTTGGGGCTTACATCGAGCTAATGTCTAATGAATGCGATTTAAAAGAACAAAAAAGACTAGAAAAAATATGGGTCCACAAATTTGATTTAAATATTTTTTATAATAATTTATTAGACAAAATTGATTAAACATTAAACAACATAAACCAAAATTTAACTATAACAAAATATTTTAAACCCTAGACATTCCTTTATTTTACCCTATCTTATATAGGGACCCACCACTTAGATTTCCACCAACATGTTTTCTTAAGCGCTTGCAACTTTTTCCAACATTTTTATGCCATTCGAACACACAATTAATTATTTGTTAATCCTCCTTTGTGTGAAACAAATATTTAACTTGCTTTAAAATATGCAATAGGGGAGTGGAGTCAATACTCAGGGGGTTGCATTATGCTCACAATTCGTTAGATGAATTGAGTTAGAAGAAATGTCAATAATAGTGTGTGATGGAAGGTATTGTGAGTTTTCTTCTGATTGGCAACAATGCGGCTCCCCCCAGTTTTCTTTCTGTACAACTCAAAACGACCGTCACAGTGGACACCTTACCCCAGTGTATGATGGAATTGGAATAACGACTGGGAATGAATCTCGACCGTGCGATCTCTCATGTTTTACTTATTCTTTCCTTCTCACATGCCAATGATGCACTGTTTGATGTGGAAGTCTTCCAATGCATGTTCACCAAGTTCATACCTGCAGTAGCTAGCGCCCAAGTCTTAACAGTCAGTAATGACGTCAATACGAAATATATGTAGAATATTCAAAGATGAATCTAAAGTGAATATCCCCTAAATGCTTCACAATATAAAGTCTTTGACATAATAAAAAATAAAATAAAAAAAACAATAATAATAATCATCTTGTGGAAAATTAAAGATCATTTTTTCGCCATTTTGTGGAGTAATGTTGAAGGTTTCCAAAAACAATTACTAAAAATTTCATTCAAAACTTTTATTTCAAGTCTTTAGCAATGAGATTTGCCCAGTCCGAAAGTACAATTTTAAATGAAATAAGGTGAGAGGTAGATGGCAATGTTGATTGTCGATATTCCTTTAAAGAAGAGGCGAATGAAAAATAGACGTCATTATTTTTGAAGGGAAAAAATAATAATAATAAGAAAAAAGCTAAACTATGTAAAATAGAAACTAAAAAAAGATAAAAAATTAAAACATGTACTTAATTTACAAAAAGTTCTCTTATAATTTCTGATTTAAAAAAATTTGTTACAACCTATATTATTAAATGATTAGATGACAATTAAATGAATTAAATAAATAAATAAACATTTCACCCACATATGCATAGCAACATATTCTAACCTTATTTAAAAAACATACTTATTAATGTACCTATATTTTCTTTAGAGTTAAATTGATATTTAATTGTTACTATCAAAAAATTATGTGGACAATCCATTTTACATTTCCCTCCAAAAATTATAACAATTCATTTAAAAAAATAAAAAACTAAAGACCTAATTACTATAAATTAAACAAATATAAATTTAACGAGTGACATCACCTCACCCCTAAATGTGACATCACCCCCACAATTATTATTTTAGTGAGATAACCTTGCATAAAAGTTAGGGTTCCACATAAGTAATGGCACATGATTTAAATGTAACATCACCACATGATTAGGTTAAAAGGCACTACACAAGTAATTACAATTTACAATCATGAGAGGGAATGCATTTCTCCATAACTATTTATTAGATAAGTAACCTACTTGACCAGGTCACATCCTCATCATTCCTAACCACCTTTATCCATAAATGTCATTTTCACACGCCTTTCAACACATAATAATGGTTCACACCACAAACTACATAGGTTACTAATATATAATTTACTAAAAATGGTGCAACATTTAGGCTCCACATATAATTTTTTATTATAAAGGATAGTGGTTTATTGTATTGGATAAGATTTAAAATCTCAAGTTTGAGCTTAAACTTATTCTTTTTTCTTCTTTTTCTTTTGTTTTAGTTCAATTTTTTTGAGTTATGGGTTTATAATATTTTTTAATTGTTCTTTTTAAAGTTGATTAATCGGTGTATGAGTTTTTTTGGAAACAAAATTTAGTGGCTTTCATACATTATTTATTATTATTATTATTATTTTTTCCAGGGTTATTATTTTGTTTAAACAATGAAAGTCAAGAAATTCAATGATTTTTAACAGTGAAAAGCTTTCTATGAATTATTTAGTAATGATAAAGTGTTTTTAATTTCTTCGACTTTTCAGTTTTTAATTTCTTCGATTTTTCAGCAGATTCAAGTACATGATAAGAAAGTGGTTACTGAGTTTCAACATTTACAGTGGCTCTTCAACCATAGGGAGAGTGCTCCCTACATCACGAGTTGTGTTTCTCTTGACCAACCTTTGCATGGCACTCCTCCATTGACAATCGAACACCGACGGATCTGTTCTCAAAGTCACAACTGCTTCTCTTCTCCTCTTCCTCATTAGAGAGGATGTAATCTGCTATTACGTAGAAAATCGTCTGTTGGTCCATCTTAGTGGAGTTCCCTTGTGCAAGGGGATGAACTAGTGGGGACTTATGTGTCACTGCCTTCTAGTTGAGGAATTACAATCTCTGTGGCTCTTTTTGAAGGCATTTAGGATGAATGGATGGCACTTGCTCTTCCTTCAACAAAACCCACTTTTTGGGATGCTTAAAGACCTAAAGATAATCCTATCTTTTTTGTTTTGTGATGTTTTGATGTTGCTTCCAAATTATCATGTGTAGTCGACAATTTTGTTATCTCAAATCATATTTTTGTCGATACGAAAACTAGGCCATAAATATCAACCAACCATCTTTTTGTTATAACTATCTATATATTATATTTTTCTCTGATATTAATGAATTCCAATATAAATAAAGATAAGCTAAAAATTGAAAAAAAAATTATATAAATTATTTATTTTATTTTCAATAAATAAAAAAAGATATCACAATCATAAAAGAGAACTTTACAATTTATTTTTTCTAAATTATTTTTAATAACATTATACACCAAAATCTTGAATAAATAAAGAGATGCCACAATAAAAATGACTCGAGGGAGTTTATAATATCCAAATAAACTTGAGGTATATTGATGTTGAATGTTCTTTGATGTATTTTTTTTATCGAAAAATAATAATAATAAAATAAATAAATAATATCATGTGTTTTTACTGATCTTCCCTCTTCAAACGATGATCTGGGCCTGCCTTTCTCCCATTCAAAGTGTTTTGAAACTGCTCCCACGACTCTCTTCCGTTGGGTCCCGCATTGAATAATAATAGTTATTTATGTAAGTGAGCCTCATCCGACTTAACGAAGGTCTGAGTTTTGTTGGTGACGTCTTTTGACCTCATTTTCGTTACTCGCTTGTCAGGGGAGCGATGCCGAAGATGATTTAATTCATTTAATCTCCAGGTTCCATGTATTATATATATATACATTTTTGGTATGTTTGAGCTGAAGGCTGGTGCATTTGAGCAGACGAAGAAAGCCACTGGCAGGCCTGTAATCATAATTTATTGGTGTGAATGGGGAAAATTCTACAGCAAGATAAGCCGCGGAGACCAAATACTGGCCCACGCTCGGCCAGAAGAGGTAACAGTTTTTTTGCCTAAACGATTTCCGTCCTCTGTGAAATAATTATTCTAAATCTGGATAAATTTCATTTTATAAATTCGTTTTTCTATTTTTTTTTTAATGATTTTATGAGTGTCGTGGTCGGATCTCTGAATATCATAACATTTTCAATGTACATTGCTTTAACGGTTTCCGTTAGTTAGTGTAAAGTCTTCAGGTTTACAATCTCTGTTTTATTGTCTATTTTGCGTTTTTCGGGTTAGCTTTTGCTCTGTTCGGAAACACGAACGGGGTGTATGAGTTTTTTCTAATGTGTATTGTGCAATGTATGTAAAACTGAACGATATTTTGTGAGGAAACCCTAACTGTAAAATATAGACATGATTCCTTCTCCGAAATGTGGGAGAACATGCGTTGTAATAGCACATAAAAGTTTTATTAGGGTTAGTATATGCCCCTGTTCAAGAGGACATCCGTTGATTGAATATTCTTGCATGTATCTTGGGAGGGCAAGCTCATACAACCATATTTACAGAATCCTTGCAAAACTTAGGTGATTTCTCTAAACTATAAATAAAATGCAGTGTTTTATTAAAAAAAAACAAAATCTGTAAAAGCATATGAGACGATGTCTTTTTCGCTTCTGTGGTTCCCAGCCACTATATTCCGGGGAAGAGCTTAAACAGCTGGTGGGCTGAGCTGATCATGCTGGCTGTTTACCTTCAACGGTATTCCAGGCACCTTAACACGATCTTAATATTTAATATTTAATAATTTATATTTTTTTATTCACTTATTGGTAATTGGGACGAGGTGCCATCTTGGGGAGTCAGACTGTGACTCGTGGTTATGCCAGCAATGGTAACTCCCTAGGATTTACGTCTGCGCTGCAGCCCTCAGGCACCTTAACATGAATTTAGTGCTTTGTATTTTTTATTCTAAGGCTTTTTGGAAAGCAAATCTTCTGGTTATGATATCTGTCTGATTAGGGTTTGGCATGCATATCTCATTTTCTCTGTGTAGAGAGATAGAGTGGAAACCAATTACTAAGTCTTATGATCCCATGAACCAACCAAAGAACACTGTGATGGAGGAAACAAATCACGATTTTCGAAGTCTGACCCATAGGTTGAACAAAAACACAGTAGGATAATTTTTAACTGTGTTTAATTTTCTCGTCAAATTACCACTACTGCTTGCTATGTGTCTGCAGGTGGCATGACCATAACATTTCAGGGGGGTTAAAGAAAGAAAGACAACTGAAAAGCACAACAAGTTGGAGTGACTAAACTGCTAAAAGAAAACCTGTAATGACCAAGAATATAGAAACAAATAATAAATCTAGAAAGCAAAAGAGCACAGTTAGAATATAGAAATCGAAAAGTGGCCAGACCCAAATAGGTAAGCCCTAAAAGCAAAATATAGGAAGAAACAGAGTTAACAGAAAAAGGATGGTGGTAGAGCTGATTGGGTTAACTGGTAATCCTAGGCAAGTTAGGATATACAAAATTCATAGAATACAAATAAATCAAATTAATCTAGGAAACAATGGAGTCCAATAAGAGACGATGGTAGATCCAAATGAAAAAATACTTGGAAAGTTAGTGTATGTAAAATTCACAGAATACAAATAATTCCTAAGAGGGAAGGCCAAGAACCAAATAAATCTATGAAGCAACAGAGTGAAGAAAAAAAGAAGATGGTGGCTAACCCAAATGTTTAAACCCAGGCAAGTTAAAAATAAAAATCACTAAATACAAATCAGTCCTGTGAAGGGGAAGGTTCATTGTTAAATCTTAGTGGGAAGAGAGAGGGTCTGCCAGAGAACAAAGCTCTAGCTTGCATCAGAGTCAGGAGCAGAAGAAGGGCCAACATGAGAGGTCCCTGGTTCCTATGTCTGAACTATACACCAAAATGGCTTCCAAGAAGACAAGAAAAAATTATATTGATTTATGCTAGTTTGATTGAATTTTACTTCCAGTTCTCGTTCCATTTGGATTGGCAGAGATAGCAGTAGAGGAAGCACAAGTTCTCATATCTTTAACTTGGTGTCAGTTTTGCATTTATCTTTTTCGTTACCTATGCATTGACTGTTATCCAAATTTTTTTCTATACTTATTTGTTTTTATGTTTAATGTTCTCTTTTTATTTTGTAAGTGGGGATGAGTCAACATGGGAGACAGGAAGCAGGATGCAGTGGAACGTCCCCAAATTGTTCAATTTAAAAGGGATGGCATGGGGGCGTCCCCATTGTGTTTGTGCATCCCCGTGGAACATAGCTTCAAATATGGATAATTCAAAACATCATTTGTTAAGTTGGAATATATCTAGAAAATAAATATTTTATAGTAATATTAGGACATGAGAAGCAAGAGATAAATCCTGCATATATTAATAACTGCAAAGAGAATTTTCACTGCTAAGAATCAGATCTAAAAGTTCTCTAAATTAGTAAATTACTCCAAAAGCATCTTGAATTATGAAATAGACAAACAGCGCTTTAAAGATCAGCTCAAAGATGAGTGGATTGTGTGAAATAGGTGTTTTCACTCTCTTAATAAGGGGCATGCATTTTTTCTTGTCAGTTTTGGGTTATTTGAATTTTAAAGTGTTTGTTGGATAATCTCATTGGGGCCATTGTTCATTGGTGAGTTCGGATGAGTTTCATACTGCCCTCTAGGATTTCACTTCAGCCTTGGCCCCCTCCTATAGAACGAAGTGAATAAAAGGGATGAGGCTCGGTACAAGCATTGAGAGGATTTAGTGTAACATGTATCTTTAAAATCTGGTGTCTAAGCCAAAAATATATATATGCAGGTGCAGCCCCTCAAGGGGCATGTTTCTAAATACTTCCTAATAATAAAAAAATTGTGGGATGCAATCAATATCCTGTAATGGCTGTATTCAATGTCTCCTAACTTTACTGCGGCTATATTTGTAATTCAGTACATCTAGGGTAGCTAGCTAGACTCTATTTGATTAGTTACATGGAAACATGTATCTGGTACAGGGGAGAAGTATTGGTAACATGCATTTTTAAGTCATGTATGAAATGTTATGTATTGGGAAACTGTTTTCCTTCAACTGAAAAGCTTTTTGTCTAGTTTTTTACATGCTGAAGGCAACAGGGGCTGGGTAGCTTAGTATTTGATGGCTATCATTTCCTGAGGTCATGGTTGATATACGGACAGTTGGAACAAAAATGTAATTTTAAGTCAAAAGTCTATTGTGTTTTGTTTAGTCAAAGGTATATACATCTAAAGCTAAATATATGAAGCAACAAAGGCGAAAAAGAGGTGTATTTTGATTCGCCTAAATGTCTAAACCCTAGGTAAGTCATTAGAAATCAATCTTGAAACCTGTGAAGGTGATGGCCTCTTGTCAACTCTAAGAGCTAAGAGAAAGGGGTCGATGGAAAACAAAGCTCTAGACAGCATCAAAGTCGAGTAGAAGGAGGGCCAACATGAGAGGTTCCCAATAATTCAATTGAAAGTTCTGATGTATGTAGGCACAGGGAACTATACACTAAAAAGGTTTATAGGAAAGCAAGACAAAATTCTTTGCATATGGTAAATACTAAATGTTGATTGGAATTGACTGCTGTGTCACATTTCAGCTGGAATTGCAGAGATAGTGGTTGATACAGATTTAACTAGCTGGCAGGTTTGCGTTCATCTTACTTGTAACCTAAGAAACAAGATACACCTGTACCCTCATATCCTGTATCAGCAAGTTGGACATGTTGATATGTGGGTCTCATGTGTCTCACATGCCTAGGATACCATGTATCCTGTGTTGGACATGTATCCGACGTGTATTGGATGTGAGACCGACTTTTCCTCACGTGTCCGACATGTGGGATCAAAAATCTGTGCCCAAACGCTATGCTTAGGTATTGTTTTTGTCGTTTGGCCCAGCAATCAGTTACCATTCAAGCAAGGAGGCAAATGCAGTGTGGAGGTTGACTTATCTTTGAGATTCTTGGCATTTGGTGCAAGAGAAATCTGCATTTCATTTTCTGAGTTTGTCATTTCTAATTTTTATTACAGTTGTGCTAGTCCACTGACATCAAGGGTTGCTGCTCAAAAGAAGGGGAAAAATGTTCGTGTAGGTGTTCCTTCTTCCACTCCGCGTCCAAGTGCGATAGCTGCTGCTGTCAGTGTTCTGTATACTGCAAGTGGAGCTGCCATTGGTGTAAGTAAAGCTCCAACAGGAAGACAAGTTAATCAAGACAGTAAATAACTACTTTGGAAATATGTAACCAAAAGACCAGTGCCTGGGAGCAAGAGTGGTGGAAATTGCTATATCAGATGTGTGTATCCCTGTATCCTGTTTTGTGGGGGAAGGTGGGGCAGAAGGGGCGGTCCACCTACTGCATATCGGATACATGTATCACCTATCCCATATCCACATGTCACGGGACCTAGTCTGTGACCACTTTATTGACTATTATGCGAAAATTTCTATTTAGTTTAACTTACTTCCATCACTTAGTAAGATTGCAGTAGTGCAAAGATGAATCCACCATTTAGATTCTGCTGAGTAAGTTGTTGTTGGTTCATACTGTGTAAATTGTATTGATTCTTATACTGATCAAAAGTGCTGTTATCCTCTGGATTTAGTGTCTTGATTGTTTTCTTTAATATGTGACGAAAAGGTCAGTGTCTTGTAACTGCCAGATTGTCAGCAATCCAGGCGGTTAATACTTTCACAGTTATTCTATGGAGATGTCTCTATAGACGTTAAGGACTATGGGGGGAGGGCGGGGAAGGAAGCAAGGAAGATGGACTTGATAATGATGGGAATCCTTATGCAGAGCATGACATGGATTTGAACTTATAACTACTACGAAGGGGAGGGAGTAAGCAAGCAAGCAAGCAATCAAGCAGCTCAAGTTGGATTACAAGCCCGAGTTGGGCTGCCATCCCAAGTTGGGCTTCACAGCCCAATTAGGCCTAGTTTGGTACAACACTGCGAATTCAATATGGATGTCCTTTGCTGTTCCGTATGGCTGTGCTATGTTGTTCTGTATGGACCTCTAGGGCTCGATTTTCCTTAATTTGGCTTTAAATTGAAAACACATGATCTCTCTTTAAAAAAAATAAGCTTGGCTTTAAATTGAAAAAAATGGATCTTGGTTTAAACCAGAAAAAACAAACCTAGATTTTTTTGCTTGAAAGCCCTTTCAGTTTTGTTGTCTGGTGCTTTGACATTGGACATGGATGAGGGTTTTGCTAGAGAACCCTCCCATTTTAGGCCTTCATAAAGAGGTGATCAGTGTACGGGTTACTTTAGCCTTCCAAAGACGCATTCATTTAATTTTTTAACAATTATCGCTCTACTGTTAGTTCTAATCTATCCTAGTTATTTACATTAAGTTGTGATTAAAAATCAAGACGACGACATTCTTTTTATATACCAATGACTTAACTCTTTGTTAAAGGTCATTTAAGATGGCTTGGTAGTTCAAGGTTTAGTGTTTTGGAGAAGAGACGAGAAAACAAGTTGAAGTTTAAGTATGGCAAGGAACTGTATAAAATGCAAAAAGAAATGGTTGTTGACTCATACAAACAGCCTGTGAGTTTAAACCTTTTGGAAGGTTAAAAGCTTCTTCACACTCATTTTCAGCTGAAGATGTATAAAAATGGTCCTAAAGGGCAAACAAGTCTGGAAAGGAGCAATATAAAATGCAAAAATAAAGGATCATTTACCTATAGAAAAGCCTCTGAGTTTAAACCTGTTGGAAGGTTATAAAGCTTCTTCTTATTCACATTCAGCTGAAGGCGTATTAGAATGGCCCTAAACTTGCAATACAAAGCACAACCCAGTTGTATGTAAAATTTGGCAAATATATTCACTTTTTAGCATGCGATATTGTTATGTATTTGGCAACTGTTTTCTTTCAATTGAAAACCTTTTGACTAGTTTTTGACATTTTAAACTTGGTAACTTAGTCTTCCATCACCATCTTTTTTTAGGTCAAAGTTGATATGTGAAAGGGTGAAACAAAAATGCAGTTTCAAATTAAAGTCTATTTTGTTCCTTCCTACGTTACTGGGAACTTGTAGCCAGGGGGGATGGTCCTGGTATGGGACATACCGGATATTGGTCCTGTTTCGGTTTGGTTCAAAATTCATTCTGGGTACTGCCTAACAGGGCTGGGTGTGTCCGGGTTTGTCTTAGGACAAACCGGGGTGTACCTAACCCTGCTGGGTGTACCCAGTGCGAATCCAACAGGGACCCGCAGCAAAAAAACCTTTTTTAGGATTATTTTATTTTGTTTTCACTTTAATAAATTCAAACTTGGTATTTAAAAAAATAAATTAAAAAACAAAAGAAAGGATGGGGAAACCCTAAAAACAACTCTCACATTCATTTCACAAAAGCCAAAAAAAGGACAACACATTTACCTCTCATGAATATGCTGATTTATCTTTATTTTTATGTATACATTGTAACATTTGCACTATGTACTCATTCTAAGTTTGACCACCGAATATTATGACATTTGGCATTCAATTATCATTATGTTTTGTGGTTATTTAACTTATTTTGTTTACTCTATGCATATTATGTGGTTAATTTTGCTTATTTTGTTATTTTTTAATTTTTTTAATATTCTGTATATTTTTTTGTATGGTCGTACCCAAGTTGAACCCGTGCCAAAACAAATTGTTGTACCGGCATACTTAAATGCTGTTCACGTATCCGTACCTACATAGGGATTAACTACTTGGGAACTTCTTTCTAATCAAGGTTATAACCATTTTTATTTTTATAAAATTAAAAAATCAGTTTACAAAATTGAAGGACAAGGACTATTTTTTTTTTTTGGTAGGTGACAGCTTTGAACTAGAGTGTGGACCGGTCTGGGACACATTTGAGGGCCCAGATTCCCATGTGATTTATTAACTGGTATACCAGATATTACTAGATGTATACCAACTATTTCCAACAACGGCTACCACTGACCTCGAGAATAACCAATGACCATTAACGGCCCCACCATTGGCCTCGAGAATAACCAATGGCCATTAACGGCCCCGAGAGAACAACTAACAACCACATCCGACCTCCGATGCCTTTTTTGAGATTTGAACGTGTGTGGGGATTGAAACAACCAAGCCACTTAACCAACTCACCCACATCTCGTTGGCGAAGGACAAGGACTATTATCTTTAGTGTTTATATGATATATTTGTCTAGTGGAAGAGCCCTCAGTATGGAAGCGTCATCTGAATTGAAGTTTTTGATTGATGTGTTCAATTTCCATTTGATAGCCTTACATGAATGGCCCGTTCCTCTCTTCCATTGTAGTTTCATCTAGTTGACCTATCAAATCAATTGGAATTATAATTTCTTCTCCGTGTAAGGTAGAAGAATGTGAAGCCAAGGCATTTTATGCTCCTTTGGCCTAGGTGACGACCATCATGTCAAAAGATTTAGTTGTCTTTCTTTCTTTTGGATTTTGTATTTCCATTTGCTCCTTTTGAAAGTGTAAGAAGTATCAAATAAATTAAAGGATCAGTTTGAATGTAAAAGAAGATTATATCGATGCTTTAGTCACAACTATCACGTTTTTTTCTTTTGTCAAGAGTATAAGCAAATTCGATTTTAGTACTAATAAAATGCAAAATTGATGTTCTGAATTTAAAAAAATTCTAATTACACAAGGCCATGTCATGACTTCTTGTGACCTTTGTTTAATTTTCTTCTAGTTTTATATTTGTTGAGGTGGACTCCATATACCATTCCATGTCTTCAACAAGCAACTCTTTCCTTCTTGCCTAAGTAGCCAATCATGGTATTGGTATGGATATGCGATTTGGGTATGCAGAAATGACATTTTTTTTGGGACCTGGATATGTTTTGGATACTTCCTGGAGTGAGCAAAGCTGGCAAATGCTCTCAGAGCGGTCCAACTGGTGATCATATTCTACCCGAAGTTTGTGAGAGCCAACTCTAAACTGACCTAAGGATATGCGAAGACCCTGTAACCAATGCCGGGAAATATATGTAGGTCGAATAATCAACCCATCATTGGCCTCAAGGAACTGTGTCGCATAGAAGGCCATTTTCGGACGTAACCCCCTTGGAGGGTTGGTCCAAGTGTACTGGATGAATTGTTTGTAAATGTCATCTTTGATAATTTTGTGCAGATCCTGTTTGCTCGGTAGAAGGTGGTCAGGAGCGTCCAAAGAGTAGTTGAATGGTGGAAGGCGGTCCATATGGATCCCGAGAGGATCCAAGAAGCTGAGACTCCGGTATACTAGCATCGTGAGCGACCACCATGATCATAAAGAGTGATAGCCTTAGAAGAGTGATGGGCGAGGTAGATGTATTTGTCCCTGCCAGCTAGAGAATTTGAAAACCCCCGGATGTGGTGTAAAAGCGACACAAGGCTGAAAATAGTCTCCAATCTAAAAGGATGGGCCCCGAACTTAGCAAGGACGATATTGTGGGGAATGGTCTCCTTGCCCCTGATGATACGCCGAAGTATGAGGATTTGGACTCGCTCCACAGTAGCCCAGTCCGACTCAAGAAGGGAGGGTACCCAAACCTCAGAGCCATAGAGAACCGTGGGCCTCACAAGTGAGTTTGAGAGAGACATATTAGATAAGACGTCCTGGAAATGATGGTAGAAACATTGTCTCTCTAGTATCGCCAAAGAGCCATACCCCTTGTTGACATGGGGCTGAAGAGCAGACTGAAGACTGAATCGAGGTCCAGAGAACAGGACTCCCAAATAAGTGTAGCTGCAAGCGATCTCAATCTCTTCCCCCTTGTAGAAGAAATGAAAACTTGAGGTCTTCAATGTATTGAAGATCATAACCTTGGTTTTGCCAAGGTTGACTGTCAACTGTCTGTGATCACAAAAGAGGGCTAAAGCGTCCAGCTGTCTTTGAAGTCCTTCTGCGGAGGAGGCAAGGAGGACCACATTGTCCACGAAGAGGAGAATGTAGATCAGAACCTGGTGAAGAAGACAAACATCACCCTCATGGGTATGGTCCCTGAGAAACCTCTCTAACTCATCAATGTAGATACCAAACAAGGTAGGAGATAGGGGGCAGCCCTGCTTAACCTTGATAGTACTCCTGATAAAATCAGAAAAACGAGCCGAAGTGCATAGACGGCTCAAAACATCCTCATAAAGGCACATTATAGCAACAAGAAGAGTCTCAGAAATGCCAATGTCTCTAAGCCTATGGAAAAGAGATTCCCGTGGAACCGACTCAAAGGCACATAATAAGCAAAATATATATAAATTTTAAAAATAAGTAAAATTAAGCACATAATATTCATAGAGTAAATAAATAAGTTAAATAATCACAAAACATACTGATAGTTCAATGCCAAATGTCATGATATTCAATGGTCGAACTTAGATTAGTCTTAGAACAAGTACATAGTCTAAATGTTACAATGTATGGTAAAAAATAAAGACAAATCAGCATATTCATTAATCATTATATTCATATTGGTCTTCAATTTCTTCATCGAAAGCATCATCATTGCAAGCTTCTCAAACTTCTTGGTGCAAAATGGGTAGTTGTAATGGCATAGGATTAGCAAAAGGAAGGAGTTTCAGTCCTACACAATTGAAAAAATGAAGGTGAGAGAGCAAATGTGTAATGAGAGGTAAAAATGCAATGAAAGTTAAATGTGCTGTTTTATTTTGATAAAATGAGTGTGAAAGTTGCTTTTAGGGTTTGCCTTATACTTTATTTTATTTTTAATTGTTTTTTGAAGTTCATATTTGACTTTTTGTAAACTGAAATTGAAAAAAAAAAAATGCCGTAGGCCGCGGATCCTGCACAAATACAGCCAGGATCCTGCGAGAGGAGATCCACAGTCTTCCCGCAGGATCCTGGCTGTATCCGTGCAGGATCTTGGACGTATCAGGATCAGAAATGTTTCGTACTGGGATCCAGGGGTCTGGGGTGAAGGATCTGGTAACGTAGCTTCCTGTGTTTTTGCTTTTTCTAACTCTTTTTATTTCTTATAATCTCAAAGTTTAAGTATCATGTTATTGCCATATACATCAACTATATTATATGAGCTTCAGATGTGACTTATGTTCTTCTAGGGGCCTTTCAGTTATCTTTCATGGATCTAAAATTCTTTGAATGTATTTGAAACTGTACAGTTCAGTGTATGTGGCAGCCCAAAATTGTCACCAATGGTTGAATAATCATGAAGGCCTTATTGCAGAAGGTGATGATTAGAGTATTTCTTTAAGGAAATGCCAAAGTTCATTAGTACAAGCTACTAATATGGGCTACCCTTTTCTCCCATTTCAATTAATTGATAAAACTTCTCTACACTAACATCCATTTGTTTGATTGGCCTTGAACTTTGAAGACATCCTGGATTTTATCCAAAGTTGTCTCAGACAGATTGTTCATTCTCTTCAATTCAGCTCTTTCACGTGGAGGTCCATTCAGAATTCCACTGAGGTTCTTGATCTCCGTTTTACTGGCAGACCCATCAACATCTTCAAATATTATCTTTTTAGTCTGTTACACAGGATGGCTTACTTCTTCTTTTCACCATTTGTCCAGCCCCTGTGAGTGCTAACAGAGAGGGAAACTGTTTGGTATAGGACAGGCAAAGGTTCAGTGCTGAGTATCATAGGGGCATCATCCATACTTATTACCTTCAAACCCTTATCGTAATCCACCAACCCACATAATGCTTTCTCATGGCTTTAAAATGGTCCATCAGCGTAGTCAGAGGACTGCTGACTGGCAAGACATCCATACTTATTACCTTCAAACACTTATTGCATGCCACCAAACCCACATAATACTTCCTCATGGCTTTAAAATGGTCCATCAGCATACACAGAGACTGTTGACAGACACAATTCTCCTCATGCTTGGAAAATTGACAGGGCATTCCCTAATGGGTGCTTTGCCATTCCATTTATTTAGTGTGGAGAATTCTTGCTAAGATCCATTCTAACAGTTTTCCATTTATAATTGAATCAGAAACTTTGCCAATGAAATCTGCCTCTATCGAAGAATTGGTCCTTTTTACCCGAGTTATCCCCAACTCTCCTTGGTCCAAAAACACACTTAATCATGTGCAATGTATCTCATCTGTTTCTACATGAAAGATATTCCTCAAATGGTGTCCATGACCACCCTACCAAATTTATACTACTCCTGCTCTATACCTTGGCCCAGACTGAGTTTCCTTTTTTGAGCTGTAGGTCTCCTCCCCACTCACACCACTGTGCTAATACCACAGAGAACACAACAGCTGATAGAATCGGTTGGGTAGCATTCCATGCCTATATATAGTTGACGAGATGTCAAGATGGGTTTTCAGGTCAAGATATTGTAGTTGATATATATATGAATGATGTCAGGATGGGCCTTTAGGTCAAGATATTATAGCTGATATATATATATATATATATATATATATATATATATATATATATATATATATATATATATATATATGATGTTAGGGTGGGCCTTCAAGTCAAGATATTGTAGTTGATATATATATATATATATATATATATATAGTAGGCGACGGGGAATGTCGCGTTGGGGGTTGAGGAGGCTTTTTATCGTGACGATGGCATATATATATATATATGCCATCGTAGTTGATATATATATATATATAGTAGGCGACGGGGAATGTCGCGTTGGGGGTTGAGGAGGCTCTTTATCGTGACGATGGCATATATATATATATATATATATATATATATATATATATATGCCATCTTCACGATATATATATAGGGTTGAGGTTTAAATATATATATATATATATATATATATATATATATATATATGTCATCGTCACGATATATATATAGGGTTGAGGTTTAAATATATGTATATATATATATATATATATATGTCATCGTCACGATATATATATAGGGTTGAGGTTTAAATATATATATATATATATATGCCATCGTCACAATAAAGACCTCGACCCCCTATATATATATATATATATGGGGTCGAGGTTTAAATATATATATATCCCATCGTCATGATAAAGAGCCTCTTCGAGGTTTATATATATATATATATATATAAGCTACCGTCATGATAAAGAGCCTCCTCTACCCCCATCCCGATGTTTCCCCGTAATTGGGATGGGGGTCGAGGAGGCTCTTTATCGTGACGATGGCATACACACACACACACACACATATGGTAGGTGACATGGAGATGTCAGGATGGGGGTTGAGGGGAGGCCCTTTATAGTGACGATGGCATTTATTGTCATGCTAAGGATGTTGAGGGCTCACATCTTATCTCTATATGGGGCCCCTTGCCCTCCTTTGTCCTCTTGAGTGATATGTAGTATAAATAGGCCCTCATGCCAACATCTATAGTTCTCTCAGGAGGCCAAGCCATATATATAGATAGAGGCCCTTGCGCTGAGATCTATAGTTCTCTTGGGAGGCTGATGGGAAGGAGCCCCATATATCCATGGGGGACAATTATCTATTCTATAGTTGACACTTGATTGATATATAGATATAGTTGCCTATCTTTATATATAGCTCCACCCTCTATATTCTATGTATAGGCAACCAACTGAAGGTGATGGGACCAACTTTGGTGTCACTCGATTGACTACAATTGATGAACTCGAGGTGATGGATGCTCTCTAGTTGATGCTTGGCTGATGGATTTGGGTGCTGATTGCGAATTTACAATGTCCAATGAATGAAGGTCTTTACACTGATAGATGTGCTACAATAGCAGCAAGGGAGTGTAATGGAGTGAGTTGTTCATAATTATGTTTGTTGTGAAATTTGACATCTATTTGATCGTCATTTAGAAGTTTTTTTTTGCTTGGAGAAATGAACCGAAAAATTGTAATATCTTGGCCGTAGGGTGGAATTTGGAGCCCATTCATTTTTTTGAAAGAGTTTTTTCGAGCCTGACACGATGAGGTAGCTAGATTGATGTCATTTGTCACCAGTCAGTGAGCAATTTGCAAAGAAGATTATGAAATTACTAATCAATGTGGTATCAGAAAAATCTAAGATAAGAACCTTGAGATTGATATCACTTGGCATATTTCAGATATGTATTTAATATATCTGTACTAGTCTACACCATTCCAATCCTCTTTCCGAATACTGAAAATTGAATTAATGGGGTTCTGTGACACTCCTTTGTTAGCAAGAAGATCCGCTGGCTTATTTACCTCTATATAACAGGGATTGAAATTGATGTTTGTGAAGCTGGGGATGAAGTCTTTGGCTTCTTTCAAAATGCTTTCTAACTTACAACTTTGAGTGGATCCCTTCACCATAGCATTAAGAATTAACTGTGACAAGCTTTCCCCCATGATCTTGTTCCTATCCATGGCAATGGCTGTCTGCAAACCTCCCACAAGACTGATAGCCTCTAATTTGTTAGTATCATTTCCACGTATAAGGGTGGATGTGGTCCCTACAAAGGTACGTTTATGATCCCTTATTAAACAACCTGCTCCTGCCATCCTGATATTCACTTTCAATGCACCATCAATGTTTAACTTGTAGAAGTTGGGAGGGGGATGGTGACAATCTAACTAGTTTACAGTTAACTTTTTTAACCCTTACCCCATTAATGGGGGGCATATACGTAGACATATGAATCCTTCTTATTGTTTTCTATTCTTACTAGTATCACTTTGGGCTTTACAAAGAAAGACCTCTGCTACAAAACAAACATGCTGTAAAATTTTATGTAAATATCAGGAAAAATACATGTCTATTTGGTATATTTCTTTAGTCCTTTCAACTTTCTTCAATCAGTTATTAGCACGAGCAAAAAGACCTTGTAATTTAAAATTTTCATATAGGAATTTTCCTGATTTTCGAGGGATGTTTCTGGGGTACATATGAAGAACGCTAGGAGATGTCAGCTGAAGTCTCCTCATGTTTGGAGACATCGCCATATGCTTCTCTGATATGGGAGATGAGTATCAGCGGTCAGGGTATCAGTTTCTGGGTAATCATAGTTCTCTGACTGTATCTCCTTTACTTGCTGCTCCTGTCTCCGCACTTAGCAACAATTTACAAAAAAAAAGTTTAACATTATATGGACAGGCTGCAGGTCTGAACTAACAACGATGCTGACTTTGATTGCCTATGATTAAAATATAAAAGAGCAATACATAAACACTCAGGCAGGAAGGACGACATGAATGAGAGCTCATTGTATCTGCGGACCTGAATGTATGTGTCAAGAGCCTGGGGTGCCCTTGCATAAATTAACCTTCAGACCCTTGATCACACGTTTAGCAATGCATAAATATATATTAACAATGTTGATATGATATAAGTTTTTATCATATAACTTTGGATAAGTGTATCTTCAACATTGTTGATAACTCGGTACTCATGTGAAAACAGCATATAGACAAGAATAGACCCTTAACAACTACCAATTCCAATTTCAAGGTAGTCCTGCCAAACATCATCTATTATTAGTCCTCCTATCTTATATGTGTTGTAAATAAGGGAAACGAGCCGGTCGATTTGATGGGGCACTTGATAGGACTAATTCATACTTATTATTTCCAGCTTCATATTTTGTATACAGATGATTTATTATATTTTTCAATTTTTGTGTATGTAAAGTTTGATGCATGCTAGCCTTTCTTGTAGAGATTGGTTTTAGAATATTTTCTTATTTATATGATGTGAGAAATAAGGGAGGCTTGCATGTGAGGAGCTGCTTCTTATCCAGGATTTTCGACATAATTATATGGGGTTTGACCATTTCTGATCAGAATTGGACTACAAACTGTAATTTATGACATTAGGAATGATATTTACTTAGTGCATTGCCGATTTATTGAGGAATGCATAGAAGATTTCTCCTGGAAAGGTTCAAAAGACTTTGTGACCATTTTCAATAACGTTATTCTTTCAAAGCATGTGTGCTTTCAAATACCCCATCAGCCAAATTTTTATATGGATCAGATAAAGTGTTGTCATATCAACTTACAGTCGATGCAGATTCTCTTATTCCTTTTGAGATCCAAAGATTGCTAATTGTATTTTTTAGAGAGCTCTTTATCAATATAAACATCTCCTCACTTATGGTACCAGGTAGAGGGTCGAGTTGCATCATTCATTTCCCCTTTTTTGAGTCTCTACTAAGTAAAACTGACTCCCTTGTTGAGTTCTTGGCAATTCCATTGACACAAATGGGTGAGTGGTTATGGTTCAATGTATTGGACTACTAGTAAATCCCTTTCTTTTTAATGCCAAAAAGGAAATGTGGTCTATATCCAGAATAGGGGTTAAACAATCATGCACAATATCATTAGCATCTAATTTTACAAATAAGAGAAATGATAGTGTACTTTGGCCCTTGAGTATGTAGAAAATCATTTATAGCCGAGCAATTTTAATGGCACTCTTGGATTGAATTAGCATATCCGCATTGTAATGTCCCTTTTAGGGCTGAAATTAGATCAAAGGGGTTTCCCAAAAAATCCCTAAAACCACATGTGCAAATTCTAATTTAAATATCAAACTCTATTCAACAATTATGATTTTTTTGATTTTTCCACTTCAAACCATAGATAAAAATTACAGAATGCTGGAAATGCAATTTTCCAAGTGTAAAGAAATAATTAAGCCTCAAATATTCACCAATAAGCTCTGAATATTATTACCAAAATAAATACCTTGTTTTCTGAGTTTCACCTTGTTTTTTGAATTTCTCTAATGAATAAGAGTTGGAAAATATTTATAAAAATAACATAAAATGATTAAATATTAAAAACTGCAGTTTTGGCTTGAAACAGTGCTTGAAACCCTCAGATTTGACCTCAAAAGAGGTCGCCCAGCTGTCATAGGCAGTTCGCTGCTCTAGGGTACCAAGTACAACCCTTTAAAAGCAATCCACAACACTCAAAACCCTATGCTGTCCCTCCAAACCAGTTGCTGCCCTGATTTTCTGGTCGCTGCCCTAATTTCTGGGCTCCAAATCGTAATCGCCAGCGCTAAAAATGGAGATGAAGTTATTGCCCAAAATATGATGAAGATTCTGTAAAAATCAGACTAATGAATCTCAATACAACCCCTAAATGAGGATGCCCTAGTTGAATGTAAGGGTTTCTGCTGCTCTTCTTCCTTCTCCAGTTTTGTATTTCTACTTTCTTCGAGCATCTCCAAGAACTCTTCAAAGGTAAAGTCAAATTCTTCGACATATGTGGGTAGCTCGCTTACATCATTTTGTATGATATGTCTTTCTTTTCTTCTGGGATTATATCTCCTTAAATCACATAATCTCGAAGTGTCAACATGGCTTGAGGTTTTAGACAAAGCTTGTAATAATTTTCACAGTAGGCTTTATAATCAAGTCTGACTTCTTGTTGCCTTTCTTTTTCCTCTATGAATCCCATGATATTTTGTCAGATTCACAAGTTGGAAAAAACAAATGCTCTGTCTGTTACCCTTGCAAGCTGGCAAGATCTGGAATCTCCTTCATAGGCTGCAAAAATCTTGGCTTCGATACCACTGTATTGTCGCTTTTAAGGCTGAAATTGGATCAAAGGGGTTTCCCAACAAAACCCTAACATCACATGTGCAAAATCTAATTCAAATATCAAACCCTAATCAACAATTATGAATTTTTGGATTTTTCCACTTCAAATTCTAGATAAAAACAACAGAATCTTGGAGATGCAATTTTCCAAGTGCAAAGCAATAATTAACCCTCGAATATCCTCCAATAAATTTTGAATATTATTACCAAAATAAATACCTTGTTTTCTGAATTTTCCTAATGAATAGTAGCTGGAAAATACCAATAAAAATAGTAGAAAATGATTAAATAATAAGAACTACAGTTTTAGCTTGAAACAACCTTTGAACTCTCAAATTTGACCTCAAAAGAGGTCGCCTGACTGTCATAGGCAGTTCACTGCCCTAGGGTACCAAGTACAGCGCTTTAAAAGCAATCCACAGGCCTCCAAACCCTGTGCTGTCCCTCCAAACTAGTTGCTGCCTTGATTTTCTGGCCGCTGTCCTAATTTCTGGGCTCCAAACTCTAGTCACCAGCCCGAAAAATGGAGATATGAAGTTACTGCCCAAAATATGATGAATATTTTGTAAAAATCAGATCAATGAAGCTCAATACAACCCTTGAGTGAAGTTGACCTAGTTGAATGTAAGAGTTTTCGTCCTTACTCCAATTACCATTGAAGGGTTTCATCCTCAATGGATAAGTTAAGCGTTTTCGTGCTTAGACTCAAAGAATTCAATTATCAAATCATGCATAACTCCAAATGAACTCCTCCATCTCCTTTTATATCCTTCCCACTCAAAACCCCACTTTATTTTTTTAATAATAAAACACAAAGTTGCCGACATTTTTGGCCACATATTAATATTATTAATTTTACTTTTAAGAATTTAAAAATTCTTATTATTTTAATTAGAATATTATTTTAATTTAGAAAAAGGGACATTACACACATCTTGATATGTTTTATGCATGCTCACATAATTTGGCTGCTGTCATCTGTTTGTGTGGATTCAATATATTATTGGAAACATATTTTCCTAGTCTGTTCGTCCTAGTCATCCATGTACTCTACTCTATTGTTTTTTTTCCCTATACTCGGGTATTTGTGTATTTCTTTTTGTTAATGGACTATTCTATAATTTTTTATGTTGAACACATGTTGAATTTTATGTACAAATTTGATATGGTCAGGCAATTCTTCTCCCCCTACCTTTTAAATTGATATCTTAAATTAGGTAACATGCTTTTTTTGGTGAACTAAGTAGAAACATGCTTGCTGTGACTCACTTTATGAAAATGCAACTCAGTAAACTATCTTGGTTCTCATAGCACTGTATTGTGTTTGGTAACTGTTTAATCAGAGAAATAATGTGAAATGCCAATTTAGATATTCTGAAATTAGTCTGTGCTTAATGCTTGGTCTGCATATTGTCTAACATTATCTTGTCCGTCAACTATAGGCTTCTTACTACAGCATGTTCATAATTTGGGTTTTCTGTTGTTGAAAAGAATATTGTGTTAATTTACAGGAGCAAGAAGATTGAGACAACCATTGACAATCCCAGCATCAAACAACAATGAGATACCGCTGCTGGTATATACTCAGCAGTTTTTGTCATTCTGAGATGGACTGGAAAGCTAACATGCAAAAATTTCTATGGGAATGCTCATTTGCATTACAACTAAACGACACTAGTGGAAATTTCATGACTCTGACTACATTCATGCTAGTGACACTAATGCTTAAATCTTTCCCATTTAAATTCTGTGCTGTAAGAACGTTTCATTTTCTTACATTAAGCTTGGTGGCTTTTTGGTTGGTTTCTTTGAAATTCCCTCTCTTTGTTACAGATCTTATACCTTACATGCAAGGCTGAATATTATGCATTTTTCGTGTTTGGCTTGAAATATTTTTCAAGAATATTCTCATGAATGACATAATTTGTGTGATTTATTTTCCTTTTGACATGCCAAATAACTTTTAATGATGATACCTCTGACCTATCGGAAGAATGGTCTGTGTTCAGAGAAAATATTCCAGCTCAAGCTTCTGCGTGATCAGTTGTGTTTACAAATTACAAATGATTATGATTGTCTTATTATTGGTGCTGAAGTGGCTTGCTGGCACACTCGTCATCTATCATGGAGTGGGACTCAAATATGGTCTTTTCTTAGCTATCTGATTTACCCTCTAATACAGTCTAATTGTTTTATAGTGTAATATAAAATACATGTTTTTTGTTAAAAAACCCATAACCGTATACAAAACAGCCTAAGCAAAATTGTTGTGTTCACATAAATTACAAAACATTCAAAGTTCAAGTCATCCTTCAAACAGGACAACGAATCTGAGATATTTTATCCACCAACTTATCGGGTAGATAGGTCGATGATCTTTTTATACACCTTGTATGGGTAGTATTAGCCTGGGAATTGTGATGGGCACAACTAATTTGAGATATTTTGTTTGCCAACCTATTGGGTAGATAGGTCGATGTGTTTAACTTTAAATTGGATAGGGATCCTAATATGGGAGATAGGGTTAAGAATATAAAAATGAATAAGCACAAGGGTGATAAACAGATCTATAACAGGCCAATTAATTGCAAAATTGAGATAAAACATAGATTGAATTTATTATGTTGAGATATGATAAAAATTGAATGTACAATTATATTAGATATAGCAATGATAATGAAAACAAGATAGTTGGTTCTAATGCTAATACAGATCTGGAACATGCAGAAAGTAGATTGGAAGAATAATTTGGAATAGTCGCCAATTTTTGGATTAAGTGCCTCTGTAGCCGTGGACACTTGCGTTGGTGTTTGTGTTTGGATCAGACGCAAGTGTCTAATATAGAATAATTGTTGAAATAAGATGCGACCACTTGGATGGTTTCGTCGTCGCCTTGACTTTGATGCATTCAGATCTGGGTCATACACTGTCGCTCCTTGTCAAATGATCAAACCTTAGTTCTTCATCTTCATATTAGCATGGGAATTGTGACGGGCACAACTAATCTGAGATATTTTATCTACCAACCTATTGGGCGGATAGGTAGATGTGTTTAACCCTAAATTGGGTATGGATCCTAATATGGGAGATAGGGTTAAAAATATAAAAATGAATAAGCACAAGGGTGATAAACAGATTTATAGTAGGCCCATTTATTGCAAAACTCAAATAGAACATATACTGAATATATTAAGTTGAGATACGCTAAAAATGAAAAGTACAGCTATGTTAGATATTGCAATGATAATGAAAACAAGATACTTAGTTGGTATTGATGCTAATACAAATCTGGATCTGGAACAGGAAGGAAGCAAATTGGAAGAATATTTTAGAATAGTTGTCAAATTCTAGATTGTGCCTCTGTAGCCGTGGACACTTGTGTCTATGCTAGCGTCTGGGTCGGACGCAGGTGCCTAGTATGGAATAATTGTTGAAACATGATGCGACCACTTGGATGCTTCTGTGTTTGTTGTCGCCTTCACTTTGGTGCATTTAAATTTGGGTTATGGATTGTTGCTCCTTGTTAAATGATCAAACCCTAGTTCTTCATCTTCATATTGGCTGTGGAAAAAATAGGTTAGTGAGCACATGACGTCGAGCTGTTTTGAAGACCTTTCTGTCAATAAGCATTGCTTACATAGTCAATACTCCAAAAAGGGCTTTAGACTTATATAGTTTTCCCCTACGTGTTGGCTTGTGTGTGAATCATGTAATGTGTGATAAGCAAGTACAACATTGACTTAGCTTGTAACTTAGCAAATATAGTTCTTGGCCTATTTCTTTAGTACTTTAGACTTGTAGATACGATGTCCTTATGATTGATATGGAAATAGGAGAAAATATGGAAGCTTTACTCAATTGAATGTTCTTTGAATGCTCTTTTATCTGAATGCTAGGTCTGTGCTAGGTGATGAATGAATGATGGTTGATCTTATATTTATATCAATCATTTGGAGAATATTTTGCATAATAACACGTAGGTCAACCATTAGGATACATTTCATTTGCAAAATAGATGACTTTAGAGCAGTGGAGACTTGTGTCAGAACATGACACCTGCGTTGACGTAGGTTTCTGTCTAAGATGCAAGTGTCTAGGGAGCATAAAAATAGGTATAGGTTTAGAACTTACAGAGGCATAAGATAAGCAGGTTTTAAGTATTCTGGACAAGATAGAAGGCCTGGTAAGATTGGTCGGATTAAGAGATAGGCCAAGGGGCACAAGAGAGAGCAGATTGAGACTTGCGGAAGTGGAAAAGGTCTAGAACTGCGAGGAACAACCAAGGTCTGAGTTTGCCAAGTGGACAAGACTGAGGTGCTATATAATTCATAAAGATCATCTATATTTGTCCCCCCTTTAATCTAGTAATGAAATTGGTAGTTTAAAGGAAAATAATGCATATCTTGACTTTGCTTGAGTCCAACTTGAGTGCTTTGTTGGTGATTGATCTACAACTAAGAGCATGTTTCAATATTTAATCAGTGCATACAATTTGAAATTGAAAGCATTGAAATTGAAAGAGAGCAAGGTTTAAGAGTACACTTGTGTATTGATGCAACCATCTTGCCTTTTGACAATTTTATTTGAAAAATGTATCATTATGAATCATTGAAATTGAGATTAAGACAAATATAAAGCTAGAAAGTGTATATATTTAAGGAGAGAGAGAGATAGGAAGGCCCATGCTCCCAACTTTAGAGAAAAGGTGGATTGCCACCTAGAAGTTGAGACTAGCTCAATCATGCAATCCAATCATACTTATAACTTGGTGAGTGTGAGTGAATCAAGTCAATTCACATTATCAAACTGGTGATGCTGGATGATACAATCAAGTCCAACCTACAAACTTGGCAAGATTGAGTGATTTAATCACCTCAACCATAACAAAAAGTGAACCAATTATTGCAGTAGATTGGTTCAATATAGTTCGTAAAAGTCCACCCTGGTGGGTGGTGACAGTCTCTGAAAGTGTTTGGAATTTGAAACTGATATGATTTTGCAATAATAGACACATTGCATAACATATGCACCTTAGATATGTCTCATGCTAAGGTTGTGTATAACAATGGTATCGATGTATAGAATTTTGCCACAATTGTGTATCCAAATCATATAATTGTGAATCTGACCAATCTGAGAACCATGTAAGTGTGAAGAACATGTTTCCAAAACAAGCTCCTACTGTAATTTGGGTATGTTGCATACTGAATAAGTATGGAGAACATGTTTCCAAAACTGCCCCCATTGAATGCAAAACTGTGACAAATGTGAATAACATGTTTCCAAAACATGTCCCAACTGCAATCTGAAATTGTCAATATGTGGAAGCCATGCCTCTATGACATGCCTTCATTGATATGCCCCCCTTTTGAGGTGAGGGAAGATAGAAAATGGTAGTTACCTTACCTTCAAAGGATAAGATAACCATGTAAATTGAAGGATGTACCATGTAACATATAGAGGGAATATGTCTAGATAGATATATCATTGAAACGCATAAAATGTGATCACATCAAGGTTTAAAATACATGATAAAGATCATGGCAACATCTAGATAGGAACAATACACGTTCAACAACCAACCAAACACACAAGAGCACTCAAAAACAAGTCATCAGACAATGGTCCAAGGAGACTGCAAACAACGGACATGTTCAAATGCCGCACAATCGGAGGGACATGACTTAGTCAAATGTCCATAAAGCAAGAAATGACATATTCAAATGTCAACATACAACAAGCAATGACACATTCAAATGTCAAAGAGGCAAACAAAGGCACGGGGGTTGCAAACAATGGAGCATATTCAAATTCTAAAACAAGACAATAGCAAAGTAAGATGCTCAAGGAAGTGCATAAATGGAAGCATAAGCAACCATCTTTTACATAGCATACTAGTCTGTGGATCAAATGTGTTAACAAAAAATGTCAAGTACACAACATATTAAATACACTGCGAAAGATGTAAGCATGGATAAAGGCATGTGTAAGTACATAAACTCAAGCACGATAATGTAAAGTGAACATAAAATGATATAACTTCGATGTATCATGATCAAAAAGTGGATGCCCCATTTGGATTATTTGTATGTGAATAAGAAACCGTGCCATACTGTGGTTGTGACATTTTTTGGAATGACATTATTTGTATCTTTGTGCACCTTAGATGTTAATACTTCATGAACATCCTGAGCTACATGGTTTGCCTTGCTTGTATGTGTATTTGGTTATGTATTACGAATAGCATCACCACTGTCATAATCATTTGGAATTGTGCCCTCTTGTTGTTTAGTTTTGACCAACAAAGGGGGCTCACATGGCTTATATTCGGGTGGTTTTAAGATCATTGGTTCCTTTGGTAATTGTATATTAGTTTGAATTTTTGAAACCTTTGTCAATGATATTTTCTCTCTGTTTTTGTTCTTTTGACCCTTCTCTTTGCTTTGAATTGTCTTTTTGTACCCATAGTTGTTTTTGCATTCGTGCTTTAGGAGAGGTACTTATAATGTGAGCGGGTTTCTTGGTTGATGTATAAATGATATGATCACCACTACCTTTGAGACTTTGTATTTTGTTCTTCAATGCAAAACAACAATTTGTATGATGCCCATGTATTCTATGACATGCACGATAGTATTTGGATCTCCTTATAGGATGTGGAGGAGGTAATTTGATCACTTTGTTTTGAAGCATTTCTCATAAGATTTCACTTTGTCCCTTAGTAACCTTTGGTATAATATTTGGATCACTTGTTCTAGATATATTTTATTTTAGCTTTTCATTTGGATGAGAAACCTTGTTTGGCACAACATTGCTAGATAAGGATGCAAACACATGATTAATACTACCATGTGTTGGATTTTGTAGGCGTGTAATCTGATTTTGTAACTCTTTTATTAGTTTTTTCATACTAATGATTTGATTTCGTAGGGCTTCACAAGCATAAACCCTAGGTACTTCAGATTAAATATGCATACATGCACCACCTACCTTACCCCTTGAAGAAGTGATAGCGTGGACTTGGTTGGAGGGATGGTAGCTATCACCTTCCTTAGGGTTATGAGGAGGAAGAGGCTCCTTTGTATCCATTTTAAATGTTCTAAAAATTGATATGAGAATAGGATAAGAAAGACATACAAATGCTAAGGTGCAATCAACTATGATACAATAAGGATATAGCAATTTCAGACTATTGGTAGAGTTTTTTAAATTATTAATTTTTCATACTAATGATTTGATCTCTTAGGGCTTCACAATCACAAACTTTAGGTGCCTCAAATTAAATATGCATACATGCACCACCTACCTTACCCCTTGAAGAAGTGATAGCGTGGCTTTGGTTGGAGGGATGGTAGCTATCACCTTCTTCAAGGTTATGAGGAGGAAGAGGCTCCTTTGTATCCATTTTAAATGTTCTAAAAATTGATTTGAAAATAGGATAAGAAAGGCATACAAATGTTAAGGAGCAATCAACTATGATACAATAAGTATATAGCAATTTAAAACTATTGGTTGAGTTTTTTGAAAATCTGAGATAGTTTTTTCTAAAAAAACAGGAAACGAGACGGACCCAAAAAAATGGGAAACAAAAGTACAATGTACGGTTTGTAGGTCTAAATTTACTAAAAATAGTAAAATGCTACATTCGCGAAATCCGTACAATATCCTGGCAAACTAAAAGAGGTTTTTTTCTATATTAACATAAATGTAAAATTAGTTCGAGTAATTTGAAATTTGATCTATTATGAATCAGAAATATGCCAAACAATGTGGAATGCTTTGTAGGCAAAACCCTAGAATATTCCAAATAAAAAATCAACAATTTAGATAAAACAAAAATTTATTGTAGAGATTTGAGAAAACCCTAAAATATTTTGATTAAAGAATCAACAATTTAGATAAAACAGTAATTTATTGTAGAGATTTGAGAGAGGTTTTTGAATAAAATATGATTTTTGACAAAACGTAGAAATTAATTAGAAAATAAGTACCCCATTTGCCTTGTATGTCAATATTTACTAAAAATAGTAAATTGCAAAAATTAAAAAATCCGTATTGAATTTTGATGAACAAAACAAATTTTTTAGTATATCAATCTGAGTAGAACATGCCTCTAAATTTTTTTGAAATCGATCCGTTTGGAGGTCGAAATGTGCCAATCAAGGAAGAAGCAACGTGCAAGTGTCTGAACATGAATCTTGGCAACAAGAGGAGGGTAAAACCTTAGGGTAGAGTTTCAGATCTGAAAATCCATCACAACAAGCTTATACCTTAGGAGGTTGGAAACCTTAGGAATAAAAAAAATACTTTCACATAGATTGAGTTCACCAAATGTTTAACCCTAAATTTGATATAGGTCCTTCTATGGGTAGATAGGGTTAAGAATATAGAAATGAATAAGCACAAGGATGATAAATATATCTATAGTAGAGCAATTAATTGCAAAACTCAAGCAAAACATATTTTGGATTTTTTAATATTGAGACATGCTAAAAATGGAAAGTACAGTTATGCTAAATATTGCCATGTTAATGAAAACAAAATACTTAGCTAGTTCTAATGTTAATACATATCTAGATTTGGGACATGCATAAAACAGATTGGAAGAATATTCTGGAACATTTGCCAAATTCTAGATTAAGTGCCTCTGTAACCACGAACACTTGCGTCACATCGGGACGGTTGTGTCAACGCTAGTGTTTGGATCGGATGCAGGTGTCCAGTATGGGATAACTGCTAAAACAAGATGTGACCACATGCAACCACCTGGATGCTTTTAGATTTGTTGTTGCCTTCGCTTTATTGCATGTAGATTTTGGTCATGGACTGTTGTTCCTTGTCAAACGATCAAACCCTAGTTCTTCATCTTTATATTGGCTATGGAAAAAATGGGTTAGTGGGCACACAGTGTCGCGCTGTTCAAAAGACCTTTCTGTCAATGAGCGATGTCTACATAGCCAATACTCCAAAGAGGGCTTCAGACTTATGTAGTTCTCCCTTACGTGTTGGCTTGTGTGTGAATCATGCAATGTGTGATAAACAAGTACAAGTGACCTAGCTTGTAAGTTGGCAAATATAGCTCCTTTCAGTACTTCAAAACTGTAGATGTGTTGTTCTTATGACGGATATGGAAAAAGGAGAAAATAGGGAAGCTTGCTCAATTGAACGCTCTTTTGTATGAATGCTACGTCTGTGTTAGGTGAGGAATGAATAGGGGTTGATCTTATATTTATACCAATCCCTTTGGAGAATATCTAGCATAATGGCATTTAGGTCAATCATTAGGATACATTTTATTTGCAAATAAGATGACTTTAGGGCATTGGACATTTGCATCGGAATAGGATGCCTGCGTCGACGTAGGTGTCTCTTCGGGACTCAAGCGTCCAGGGACTAAGAAAATAGGTATAGGTTTAGAACTTGTAGAGGCATAAAATAAACATGTTTTAAGCATTTTGGGCAAGATAGAAGGCCTAGGTCATCAACATAAGATTGGTCAGATTAAGAGATAGGCCAAAGGGCACAAGAGAGAGCAAATGTGAGACTTTCAGAAGCGGGAAAGGTCTAGAACTAAGAGGAACAGCCAAGGTCTGAGTTTGCCAAGTGTACAAGACTGAGGTGCTATATAATTCATAAATATCGTCTACATGATGATCCCTTGTACACCTTGTATGGGTAGTATTAGCATGGGCACTGTGATGAAGTGATAGGTGTTCTATAATTCAAGTACCTGTAACATGAATGCGTTCCAGGCCAAAATACAATGCCAAGGGAAACAATAAAATAATGCAATCCAGTGCATCACTTTTTACAGTTTCCAAGTACATCCTCAATGAAGGTAAGGATTTAATGACAACAGTTAGAAAGGCAAGTTGTTAGATCCAATTCTTAGATATCTTCTAACTTTACAAAATGAAGTGGTAATGTTCAGCTGCCTTACATAAAGAAATAGATTGGATGAGTAGTTGTACAACAAATTCTTTTCTACCTTTGATAATTCCAAGTGCCATACTGATACAACAGCACCTAGAATCTTCTCAATAATGACAAGGAAGAGAGCCATGTACTAGATGCTGGGAAAGGTGAGGCAATGTTAGTCTCATTGACCAAATCCATGGCCTAAGGTCAATACATTTGCTTGATAGAAGAAAAGGGCAAGGGCTATACAACAACACTTACAATCTTTGCAATAATGAAAAATAAGAGAGCCAAGATGCTGGGAAAGCTGAGGGAATGTTAAGTCTCATTCGGCAAACCCATGGCCCAAGGCTAATGCATTTGCTTGATAAAAGAAAGGGGCAAGTGTTTAAATCTTAGTGTGAGCTCAATAGGGTGGTTCTAGCAATTGGCCTGTCCTATGACATTATCTCTGTTGCTGGCAGACTTAATGAGACGAACAACAGTTATACAACGCTTGAAAAACCCCTATCGGATCCAGATCCCAGATAACACAAAATAAATGTTTGCATGAAGGTGCGCCAGCCATATTCCAACCCAAATATAATTGAGGTTTCTTTTAAAATAAACCTATAAAGAGAATACCGGCGTTGCTTTCAACCTTCAGATGCAAACTTGATATGATGGCCAGATAAGTGGTTACAGCTGTAAAATCAGACGTTTGATTTAAAGGTAACACAGATTGATTCAAGACATTGGTTTCACACGTAACATCCTTCTCAATTTCTGAAGGGAAACTAAAGATAAAATCTTGAGCCTTGTTTGCTGTGCTTAATCACTTGAAGGGACAAACGTCTATAATTCAGGAGGCTAACAACCATACCGACAACACAAAGTACATTGAAATACCCTACAATGCCTTTCTTCTAAATGCACTTGCAGCCCTAAATATTATTTCATTTCACTTTCATCACAGCAAAATAGTAAGATTTTTTGGGTTGCAACCCTACATTTGTCTGCGTTTAAATCCTCATGGACAATGAATATGCACAAAGCAAGATTCCCCAAAAAACCTAGTAAGCAAACAGTAAAGCAAAAGCATATTGCCAACAAACCTCTGGCATGGTGAATGAGGAGGTTAATTCATAGGGCATTCTCAGTCTATGCTATAAACTGCAGCCAAACGTGACTACATTTTGATTTTGCTCCAAAAAGGCCACGTCGAGGGTTTGTGGTTTTACCTCAGTGGCCATGATATGAACTTCAATTTCCATAAACTGAGCCTCCAAATGATGAGATTCGACAAGGATGATGTTGAGTAAAGGGAAGGGTAAGGAGAGATTCAAGAGGAAATATCAGTTCAGTTGGGTTTGTGTCCCTACTCCATGTTTGCGGATCGATTCACTTCAGAATGAGGGAGAGAGAAGAGAACTTTAGCTTTTAAATCCTTTATTAAGGTTTTTGACACTTTTGGGTTTTAATAATTGGAGCATGATGGCCCTATGTCCTTTCCATCAAAGTCAGTTTTAAACATAAGAGTGCTGACCCTGCTTATGACAAATATTATGTTGAAAAAAGTGAGGCATAAGGAGATATTTGAGGACGAGCAGTTCAGTGGTGGGGGCTTATTTCCTCAGTCTTTTCTGATTGATTCACACTTCAAAACAAGGGAGAGAAGAAAAGTTCAACGTTTGAATCCTCACCTAAAATGACATGTAATGATTAAAATTTAAAGTCAATGCTCATCTAAAATGACTAGACCACATAATGGCAACACTCATGCAATCAAAACAAACAAGGTATGCATGATTATCAAATACATGGATAATTACATATGCATTATTATCAAACACGTTAGTAATTGCTATGCTAATACAATAGTAATTATTTACGCCACAAAAAGTCAATGCATATAAACTCAGCATGCCAAGTGCTTCGTGTATCACTTCATTGTTGCCCGTTCTAACATCTGCTCTCTATCTCACATTGGTTGTCTTGCTTTGGTGTAGCATCACCCGAAGATGTGCACACAGAAAATGTCAGACCATTATATAAAGTGCATTAATAGAAACATGTATAAATTAAATTATACAATAAGTATCTATTTATGTACAAAATCAATTATGCAGAATTTAAAGAGAGTGAACAAAATTGGATATCACAGGAGCACTCAATTTTCAGGTGTTGTCTACAATTTTCAGGTGTTGTCTATTATGAATTTTGAGCAACATATTAGTGTTTGTATAGGAATTTGGGA
Source organism: Torreya grandis (assembly GCA_037957365.1). Classification (NCBI taxonomy): domain Eukaryota; kingdom Viridiplantae; phylum Streptophyta; class Pinopsida; order Cupressales; family Taxaceae; genus Torreya; species Torreya grandis. The sequence continues at coordinate 2,502,368 of JARHVA010001380.1, read as the reverse complement.
GAGTCCTTCACTACCTTTTTTTGGCTATCCAGACCAGAAATATTTGGCTCTTTATCTTTGGGTCTTAGTTACTTTTAAACTTCAGGCTTGACATGACTTCCAGATTGATTACATCATCATTTCAGACTATTTCAGCCATTGGGGTTGTTAAGTGCTTGCTGGTTAATGTAGTCAGTAGCACAAATGGTGAGATATATGAGCCAATGTTCCTCCTTTGCATGCGGATACAGGTGCTTCTTGCACCTGTCATAAAAGGCCAGTTAATCTAGCCTAGGATTAATCCAAACTATAGGGGCAGATGCACATTCTGATTTTATCACTACTATTTATGGGGCACTGGGCCATTCATTTTAGAAGAGACACTGGAAGGAGTACCTTGCTTCCACCCAAGATTGTTCAGTCGACTCCTCTTAGCCTATTTCATTCTCCCAAGAACATAAGCAGACTCTTTAGTGTTCCTCTTGTGTGAGATTGAAGTGTATGCTGACCCTTCTGCTCCTTACTGTGATGAGTAGAGCCTTTTTTTTCATCGTCCCCTTCTATTTGCTTCGTTGATGGTTCTTTTTGACAAGGTGCCTTCCTTTCATAAGATGGTTTTTTGGATGTATTGAATTGTATTGGGGTGAAGTGCCTCTTATTTGGTTCTATTGCTTCATGGTTTTATTTTATTTAGATTTAATTTTAGTTGTTCGATTTCCTTTCAGTTTTTGGCTGTTTGATTTCCTTTGGTTGTTGGTTCTCCTGGTCTGAGTTGTACTGCAGACGTATGTCAGTGTTTGTTTCCTTTCATGTCCTTTTGCTTCATCTTCCTCAGCTCCATGTTTATTTGAGAGGTCCTTCCCTCACAGGGCTATTTATACTTGTACTATGTCTTTTGGTTGGGGTTTAACCACTTTAGGTTTGCCCCCTTTGCAATTTGTGTTTTGTTACTTTTCTTATCCTAGGGTCTTTCTACCGAGTACTGTTGTTTTATAACTGATTCTATTTTCTGAGTCCCATTGACCTAGTTTGGTTATTTGTGGATGCTAATATAATTTCTTTTTTTGTTTCTATCTTCCTTTCCAGGTACAATCAAATGTGACTTGAATGAGAGACCAATAATCTACCTGAAAAATGTGGAAAATGGGGCCATTTTGCACTTGAGTGTCCAAACTAAATGTAATGAGAAAAGTTTGTGTGCACAGCGTATGTTTGGTGACCCCATTGATAAGAATTGCTGCATGCAATAAGCGGGATAAAACTGGTGGTTATGGATGTTGCCTACAAATCATGGTAGTTACAAAAACTAAACAAGGAAAGCAAATTATCCAGAAATGGGTGTAGAGGGCCATCACTGTGTGATTGTCTGGTCATGTGATCTGGAGAGACATTTAGGAAAAAGCAAAAGAGATGAAGCAATTTAGGTTTATACCATTTCCTGCAACTTAGGTTAATATTAATAAAGATTTTAACTGGAGCTGTCTGTATGTTATAAACATCAATTGGAGGTATAATTAATTCCTTCTGGATGGTTAACGTTGCTGGAACACTTCCTCTCTTTCGGCTCTTGTGTCTTATTTTCTTTGCGTTATCCCATTGCTGATATGTATGTCCTCAAAGTTTTGTTCTAGAACCTTTCAGATGGATTGGCCTAATATAGTTTGGTCACATGCAATTACAAAACCAATAATATAATTCTTTATTCCTATTTCTTTCATTTCTTGATTTTTAGATTAAATGCTGGATAAATTTATGCTTGCTATTCATATTTCCTACTAGGTGAACTTGATATGAATTTGACACAGAATCATTCCTGCACTAGTCAAGGTAATTTCTGAAAATGCTAATTACATATATCATATTTGTCTTGGTATTGAGTGCCTCCCTTCTTTTCATTTTTATCATTCAATTGTGAGAAAATATACATTGTATTTATATTTATTTCTCTTTTTCATTTCTAAAGTTGTTAAAATTTGATGCTTGCCATCGAAATAATTTTTTAGTAATTGTTGCTTTACAGGAACAGGCAGGAGAGGGTCCCCCACAATACATACACATTGAATGTAATGATTTTCTGCATCGTGGGTAAGGTTATTGTGATTAGTTGCCTTCCAATGTTTGAATGAAAATTTGGTGTGATTTTATTATTAATACATTTGGCCAAGGACCAAGTCAGAGTCTGCACATGAACAGTTGGTGTCACAACTCACACCATTTGTGATAACATATTATCCATTGTACAAGTGTAGATTCATTTCACTGTATAATTCCACAAGAGCGGGTGTTTATCCACACATTTCAAAAACAATGGATTTTTATTGTTTATGGACTCCCTATTATTGCAGTTTTCATTAAATTTCGACAGTGCTAGTTAGTGAAAACTATGAAGGCTGGTATAGGGGATATCCTTCATTGTGTAATGTTAACATAATCGAGCCTTTTCAATTAAGGGAAATCATCCATAGTGTTGTTGAGTCTTGGCCCTTTCAAATGGCTAAAAAATATCTAGTGAGCTAAAAGTCGCCCCTATCATTATGGAGGGAACTCAATTTTCCTTGAAAAACTAATTAGGAATAGAATAAATCAGAAATTGTCACGTTTTTAAATCAAAACCTGGAAAATCTAAAGATTAAATAACCTTATTAAAGAGGAGCCAACTCAGTCTGAATTTGAAATTATCAAATTTGCATATGTGGAAGAGTTGCCAATTGAGCAACAGACTCACAAGAGAAAAGGGGAGTGTTTTATTTTGTGTGGCTGGGTAAACACTTGATAAATGATCCATGTCAGATTTTCATCTCTACAACGGTTGATTTTGGGAGCGGAGTGGTGTTGATCTCAATTAATGGATTAAAATTGAGATTTACAGCTTCAGCCTCATGGTTATCTTAAAACCATAAAACATGGTGGTGTTGATTCCTATGGAAGTAACGTGAATGATTCAAAAAAAATACAAGATAAGCAGCTGGAAAGAGAACTAAGTTTAGGTTGTGGCATTGACTCCATGGAAAAAATACCTAGCATAGATCCTAGCAAATATGAAGGATGTGAAGATGATCCTATAGAAAGATCTTGTGAAGGCCTTCCTAACTAACTCTACAAGCAGGGAAACTATGTTCTGGTTGCATATAGACATTATTCAGAGTGAAAGTGTGTTACCCTACACTAGAACAGATCCCAAAGCAAGCTCTTGCATCGATATGTGAGTCATCCCAGATTGCCTTTCATTCTATGATGGCCACTGCTACTTCCTGCATGACCATGCCACAATGGTGTGAGGCAGAATATTTAGAAGGCCTTTGAAAAGATTTATCACTACCGCATGAGGTTTTAGCAGGAACATGGAGATGGTATTGAGAGAATATTGAAGGAACTTCAGAACTTGAGGCCTAGGAGAACCAGCTAAGAATCATCCATACAAATAAGGGGGGGCTAGAAATTTTAGCCCAAACAATGTCCATATTGGTTTAAAGGAGTAAGAACTTCCTTTTGATATTCTGCAATTAAGGGCAAATGGACCCACCATACTTCTCTCGTGCATGTAATTTGTGTTGATATTTCTGCACTATTTTTGTATATAAGATATTTGGTTCATAACAAGTGGTATTAGAGCAACATGATGAAGAAAAATCTGAAAAAGACAATAAATACTATACAGAAATCACATGGAATGATTAGACGAAGAGCATAAGTAGCGATCTAAAGAAGCCCACAAGGAAAAATCTACAATACACGAGGACTTGGATACTTGTGAATGAAGCTCACACCCTTCACCTACTCTCAAGAGCTAAAGGAGCTGGTGGAAGACAATATTGACTCTTCAAAAGACAAGAATAAGCTGAGGAGATTGTTGTATATCCACATCCACACCACCCCGAGAGACAACAATCACGGAGGCAGAATGTGGAGCATCTTAAGATAAATGACTACGGGTATACATCAAATCAAAGATGCAATCGTTATGCATATGCTTGACATCAGAAGAGCAATGACTATGGACAAGTGTGAAATCAAAGTAGTGCAAAGGAAGCACAACATCATCAAGGACCATCACCTATAAAGATCATATATGGATGGATGGTTTATGAAAATTGCGTCAAGTGTACACAAATTTGTGGAAGTCTGACTACTTGATATCTTCTCATGTTTCCAGGCAAAATTACGTGTAAAAGGGAGTGGAATGTTAGGATGTAAGGGTGGTATAACGTCATACACCCAAGGATGTGATATTATGATGTATATGATGCTATGGAATGGCCAACATGTGGTGCACATAACTCATGTTTAGATAGGATGGGCCCAATGGGTAACTTTTGTGATGGGTCAAATGGTTAACTTGTGGAGTATGTTATATTTGGTTTATTGTCAGCCTAACATGGAAAGGGTTTACTCTCCCCCATTATTATTTGATAAGTTTTTATAAACTGAGGGCATTTATCATTGTATAAAGAGTATGGATAATTTTTGTTGATTAGTAAAGATAGAGTAGAGAATCAAGTTTGGCTCTCATAGTTGAACACAATGTGTAGGGTTGCCTTTTTAAGGAATATTTTATGGTGTAACCTTATCTTAAGGGTGTTTTTATTTCTGTCTAGGAGTTTTTTGGGTACAACTACGTGGCAAGGGTATGTATTCCCCGACATTTTGGGTCTCTCTATTGAACCCATAATAAGGGATAAAAGATCTGAAGCTTGTGCTTGAGAGATAGTAGATGATGAACCCTAATAATTAGATTCTTGCAACAAATAGTGAAAGGAAGTCGGCCACACCAATGTAGGGAATGTCACATGAGCATAGTATTTTGTAAACACCTTTTTGAAGTCTAAATTCATGATAGTCTTTCACACTTCTGAGGCAATATCTTAGGGTTTTTATGAGTTTGAAGAACTACATAGTACCCTTTTTTCTCAGGATCCAAGCCAACTTCTTTGCGGTTTCTTGAATGTAAGTAAGAAGGCTTTCTTCAACTCAATGGTTTTATTTATCATAAGGAACCTCATACCTCCTTTTGCCCTTGTACAAGTTCTCCTTATTTGCTAGTCTTGGTATCCATTTTTATTTAAGGCTCTATGGAGGTGTTTTTCTTCATTCTTAAGGTGCTGTGGGTCAGAGATTTTTTGGCACCCTTGTAAAATGGGTATTCATCCCTCCTACCTTTTGCAATAGATGGTGGTGTGAATATGGTCTAATATACACATCTATATGTGTCTTCTTCCTACGAACCCATCTTGACGAGGGGCCATCTGCTTTCCGTGTAATGAGGATGTCAAGGAAAGGTAGACACTTATTTTCTTCAATCTCCATAGTGAATTTCATGTGTTTCATCCGTACATTATGGTGTTCCATGAATTTAAAAAGTTTGTCTTTATTGTGAGACCGACTTACATTGCTGTCATCTACAAATCAACACCACCACTTAGGTTTCAGGTGAGAGAACTGAATAGTTTTTTTTTCAAAAAAATTCATGAATAGATTAGTGACAATTGAGTATAGAGAAGAGCCCATAGTTAGAACTTAGTGGAACTTAGGCAGATTTCTACCAGTTTAGTTGTCTCACTAACCATTTTATCCTTGGCAATCTTCACGGCCTCATTTAAAGGGAGGTTTGAGAAAAGTGAAACCACATCAAATTGCTCTAAAATATTTGTGTCTTCTAGTTTCAAGTTTGAGAGGGTATTGATAAAGTTAAGTGGAATCTTTGATGAAAGACATGGTATTACCTACAAGTGGTTCCAACTTCATTGCCAACAAACTTTCGAAGTTGTTGGTTGGTGAGTCAATTGTGTCCACTATATGTCTATTGATTACGCCTGGTTTATTCATCTTTGGTGCTCCATAAATCTTTGGTGATAGGGTCCCTGTGTGTCAGTTTATGTTTAAGTTCCTTGCTTAGGGAAGATTCATTTATTAGTTTAGTTACATCCCTTGTGATCTTCAATGGATTTTTTTGCACATTTCTATAGCCACAACGATTTTCCAGACGATCTCTCATCTTTTCAATGTAATCTTCCTTGTCTGTTACTATACTAGTATTACCTTTGTCAACTTTTTGCACAATTATATTTTGATTTTCATTAACCTTAATGGTCGATTCTCTTCCTTGGACATATTGATCTTCGGCTATGTTCCCAATCTCAGTTTGATTCAGGTCTATATTTGCCCAGGGCTTCAGGTTTTGGGTACGACTAGGTTCATCTTGGGATGAACCCGGGCATATCCTGGTCTGCAGTGCAGTCCCTAGGTGAATCCGATGGGGACCCAAAAGAAAAAAGTGAATTTTTAGCTTTTTTGTTCACTTAAAACAAGTCAAACATGACTTCAAAGAAAATAGAAAATAAAATAAAGCATAGGGAAACCGTAAAAGCAACTCACATTCATTTTATCAAAAACAAACAACAACAACGAGGACACTCATACCTGGTTGTATGTCCATGGGCATTTACATCCACCCACCTCCAGCCACTTGCAATAATTTTTTTTATCACAAGTAATATATATATATATATATATATATATATATATATATATATATATATATATATATATATATATATATATATATATATTAATTCTCTAACTTTCTTTTTAACTTTTGTAAATTTTAATTAATTACATTGACTTTGTGGTTTGCCTCAAGGGGTTGTGAGTTCCTCTTCAGCTGAGCAGAATTGGGGTACATACTCCTTTATCCACTCAGTTAAGAACAACAAGCTGGTAGCGAAAAAGGTGGAGGGTTTGGTTTAAGTGCATTCCAACTTGTGCCTTCTAACACACCAGCAGGATGAGTACAAGGAAGAGGCAACAAACTGTTGGGATGTAGACCCAAAGACTCCTAATTTGGATGCTTCCATTGCCTACCTTTTATTGCTTGACACAGAGCTAGAGGGTTCTTCACATGACTTGCATAGTGGAGCTAGTGGGAGTGGCACTGCTATTGCTTGTGGTTCTATTGAAGCACATGATGATGCTTTTGATGAAGACATTAAAGACCAATATTAATATAATGAATATGCTGATTTGTCTTGATTTTTGTGTATAGATTGTAATATTTGCACTGTGTACTTGTTCTAAGTTTGACCACTGAATATCATGACATGTGGCATTGAATTATCACGATGTTTTGGAGTTATTTAACTTATTTTGTTTACTTTGCATATTATGTGGTCAAAATTTTCTTATTTGGCTATATTTTTAATATTTTATATATATATTTATATGGCTGTACCTAGGCCAAAAAAATCGCTGTATCAGGATATCCAAACCCCGTACACATACATGTACTAGTATCAGCTACAAAGCTCTTCGGGTGTTTTTCTCTACAAGGGGTCACTGAACAATCTTGCCTGATTTCTTCCGCAGTGTATTGGCAAGCTTCCTATAGCACTCTCTCTATGTGCATCATAAATTTCTTGTATGAAATGTTGTTGGGAGCTATGCTAAAACCAAGATCTATTCCTAGTAATCTTACAGGAGTGTTAAGTATGATAGATGATAAGTTGATGGTGTTGTCAGAACCATTCCATCCTAAAGCATTGTATTCAACCTCTTTCTTTCTCACGGAGTAACTGTCTTTATTGATGTGATCATTTATGGAATTTGAGGGTTGTAACTTGTAAGTATGCACAATCTGAGGTCTCATCCCTTAATATGTTTTTAACAATAATATTGTTGTTGTAAATATCAACATTAGTATCTAAATAGTATTGGTGTTATTAACTTTAATATTTATTTTATTACTAATGTTTTCCAAAATATCCACATTAGTGACATTCCCAGGTTGCGACTGAATTGACATCATGAATGGACACGTTGGTGCTAATAACATTATCAATGTTGCTCATTGTACCCATATTCTCCGTACCACATGATAGGTCTAGGTCCAAAATATGCTATATGCTGCAGTTCTGGTGAGGGAGTTTGGTGGACGTCTGAATTCAGCCATTTCTGCTGTATAAACGCCTCCTTACCACCATTACCAAGGGAATTAACAGAACTCTGATTATTTGGTTGGGTGATGGTTGTGATTTCATTCCCATTCCCATCCAAACCACGTTCACTTGTTGTATTACATCATCTATTGCTGTGCACACCCCCAGGATCAGAAAGTGATGTCTTCAAAGTATGATCATCAGATATAATTATAGAGGACTTGCATGAAGTTTCAGAATTTAATTCATTAGGGCAGTACAAAATCTGAATGGTGCTTGGAATATAAGCTTCATATGTATTACTATGGACTGCTGAATGTGATTTTACAGGCATGATCAGATTCGTTTCTTCATCCATGTCTAACTCAGAATCTGTGTCTTCATTATTAGTTGGCTTTTCATTTCTTTGTTGCCTGGTTAATTTTTTAAACTTATTCATTTATGTTTCTCTAGATTTGCTGGCAACATTCTTCATTTTAACTGCCATGCTCACTTCAATTTGCCTCCGTACGTCTGAACTCAAGGTGTTTTCCTCCCAAAGCTTGCTGATATCTCTATGGGTTAAGGCCACTAGTTCTTTGAGTAAAGTAAAATTGGCTTTATGGAAAACATGTTCATTCCTAACACATTTCAGGAGATTGGTAATAAAAACACAATTTGGGAGAACTTCATTGTCATGGGAAAAGTTAAATCCTCAATATTCTTGGCCAATTTGAGTCTCAATCTTTCAAAGATCCTTAAGTACTCACTACTCATACACCAATCTTTTCTTTGAGTATTCTCTTGCGGTGCATTAATTTTTGGGAGTTTTGTGGGTGCAACTTTACGGAAAATGTAGCCTTTGACATTTCGGGTCTCTGTACTGGACCCATCATTAGGGATAAAAGATCTGAAGCTCGTGCTTGAGAGAGAGTAGAGGATCAATTCTAATAAGTAGATTCTCACAACAAACAGTGAAATGAAGTTGGCTACAACAAAGGTTGAGGCAAAAGAGAGGTCAAATGGAATTTAGGTCAAGTATTGAGTAATTAATCCATTTGTTTTACTAAATAAACCTCAAATATAACCAATTAATTAGTTCAACAAGTGAGCATTAATTAACTATCTTCAATATTAATCAATACTTTATCCGGTGTAATAATGTTTTGGCTAAATCTATGTATAAGAGGCTTCCATGTATGGCTTAGTTTAAGTCCATCATCCCTATTCAAGTTTCTAGGACTTCTCTTGATCTTGATGGTTTTTCTAATCCTCCTGTCCTTCCACAATCTTTCCAGAACAAGAAATCTTTATTTGTTTCTTAGTATTTTGAAGATTAGGGAAAATTGACCCACTGTACATGTCTTTGAATGTGATTTGTGTGTTGACATCCTGCAATATTTTTTTGTATTGGATATTTGACTCATAGCAGCAATAATAAAATCTGAGGTGATTCAAATGCAATGTATTCAACTTGGCGATTCTTCCTCTGGTCATGAAACAGGATGAGTTAATGCTATGGAACAACATACAAACCCTGCCAGCTATCTTCGATCAAAATCCCCATGTGAATAAACCAACAACTCTAGACTCAAATGATGGCCTATTTCCACAATGTCTGCCACATGGGAGACGAGTCAAGCCCCTCCAATAATCTTCTTTGAAGAAAAGCAGATGAGAATTGAAGCCCATTTTATATTTCCAAATTTCTTGACGAATAAAAGCTTTTCCCAAAGTAATGGTAGATAAAGTGTATGATACTGACAGTCTATTTGAAATATAATGTTATGGTTTTTCCCAAGCAAATTGATTTGGTCGGATCCTATATCGAGGACGAAAAACCTATTCTATGCTACTACAAAAGTGTACTATGTTAATCATAATGGAGATGACATATACAGAGTCATTCCTCTTTTGGCTATTTGCATGGACATTTCTGCTATTGTGGAAAGAATTAGGCTTCAATGTAACTTCTCCTCAGTTGCCACCAAGGAGGTGATCCAACTGGACTTAGACTTGAGTTGTGTTTGGTAGCCGCTTCATTGGATTGAAAGCTTCAGTCCAATGTTTCATGAATAAACTGAGGAATCCTCAAGAAAACATCTTCTCTATTTAGGGTTTAACAGTTTAAGGTTTATCCCATTGTTATGCTTACATTTCTTTAGCACTTAGTTTTTAGTTACTTTTTTGTAATCTAGAGACCCTTTACCCCAGTACATTGTTAAAACTGAAAATACGTTTTTAGTCCCATTGACCTACTTTTGGTCATTTGTGGGCATTAATATAATTTTTTTTCTTTCCTACTATTCTGGCGGCATAAATAGCCATGAAGTGCCTTCTGGACATGATTGTTATGTCACATCTACGGGGCCCCTATTGGTTTCAAATGAAATCAAAGCCTTTTCTCTCAGGTTCGATTTTTTGATCTAGTACTTTATGGGAATATTGAATTCCTTGTGGAGTTTCTAGCCTCTGATAGCATCCGTTGCAACTCTGGTTGGGAATGTTGGCTGGATTACGACATTCTTAGTACTCTGTTGCACATTTCTTGGGAGATCTTATCCTGAAATCTGCTATGTTTCCTGTAATACTGTTGCCCTGTATGACTGAGTAAAGGTCCTGGAGGTGGCTACAGCCTCCTTTTGAGAACTTCTTAATGGCTGATCAGTCCTATTCCTAATCTAATTTTACTATTCCTACATCCATTGAGAGCAAGAGAAAACTGTCGAATCTGCATGGGGAGTTTTCACTTAGTACCTTTGGTATTGCATGTGTGTTCATAGGGTATTAGAGAATCCCCCTAATATAATTTCAACCTTTCAATATTCTATTATGAATAGCCCTTGTACACCATTGTAATTAAAATGTCCCTTTTTCCTCATATATCCTAGGTACCCATTTTTTCAATGGCATTTTAAACTATCCCCTTTTTATTTATACCCCTCATTTGCTGGATGGAACATGTCATGTCCACCACAAACACATCCATCTCCAAAATGACATTATCCATGACCTGAATGAATCTAGCTTGGAGATGATAAAAATGGACTTTTTTTGTTACTTAATAATTCATCTATACTGTCCACTTAAGGTAGATGCAATCCAAGGTCATTAAAGGTGAACTAGTTCATCTGAACCTGTCATCAACAAACATGGCTCTTGGACTTGCGCAAAAGATTTAGGATAAGTTTCAAGCAATTGCAAATGCAATCATGCACTCATCTGCAAGCCATTTAAGAATACCTATAATCCTGTCTTTCACCTGTCTTCAAGCTCTATCTACAAGCCCTCCATGAATTCTATGACAATTCCTCTCCAAGCCTTCGTGAACACCAAATTAATGAGGGTAACTTTATTTTTTGTTTTTATATCAGCCCAAGACACCCCCATTCCAGGGCCCTACTAGCTAGTAATTTATAATAAACATTAATAAAATTAGCCATTCTACCCCTTAATAGCTAGTGGTATATTGATTTTGTTTTCCCTTCTATTAAATATATTCACGCACATGCTATATTATATTGTTTAGCCAATGACCCCCATCTGAGCATCTATCATTTCTGTTAGCCTTCTTTGAATGGTGTTATAGTCAACTAAATACTCCTGACTTTTTGAAATTATGATGGCTTTCTTCCCATTATCTCTCTTGTTTTCTATCCTGGCACCACAATGCTTTTGTTCTTCAACAATGACAAAGGGCGATCTTCATACTTACCCTTTTTTTTTTTTTCTGCAAACCATTTTTTGAAACCTTAATTTTCTACATTGTATTTGAAGCTTTCAAGCAAGTTAATGTTTGGATACACATTTCCCAAAACTGTTGAATTCATTTTTTTCTTAGAGGCCAAGGTGATTTTCAGGGTTTTCACATAGTTATTTCTTGTAGTAAAGCTTGTGTACAATCCATATCTTTATCTTCTCCATGTATTAGCTGAGTCCCCGATTTGATGGTATTGATGCTTTTACCATTGAATAGTTATATAGAAAGCTCTTACACTAACCTTATCTTTGACTTTGGTGCTTTTCATATAGTTATTTGTTGTAGTCAAACTTGTAAACAAATCTTATCTTTGTTTTTTCCATGTATCGACTAAGTTCCTGATTTGATGGATTTGATGCTTTTACTATTTAATATTTATATATACAAGCTTTATACAATTTTTATCGCTGACAAAGAAGACAACATTTTTAACCTATATAAATCATTATGATAAATGATATACTGGATTGTATTTTGTGTAGTTGAAGCACATAGTAAAACTTGTATTTATTTTTTTATTAGATAGGGTGTAAAACTTGTAAGTTGTAATTATTGTGGCCAAGGATATGACGGAGTTTTTGTCTTATTTTTTATATAGTTGAAGTTTGGATGTAGGCACAAGAAACAGAAGGAGGAGGACATTCCGATATGTGTTTGCAAATACATATCTGATGACCCTGAGAGCATGTGTGGAGAAAGGTGCCTAAATGTACTGACATATACAGAGTGTACTCCTGGGCATTGCCCTTGTGGGGTTCACTGCAAAAACCAGGTCAGTTTGGTTATTTTGCTTAATAGTTAGGTTCTGTGGTTGGCATTAACTCAGTGCATGATAGCATTGGTTTATCCTAGTTTGTGCTTCACAAATTTCTTCCATTGATAAATAATTAGATTCGAGTATATTACTGCATTTTATGCATAGGAATGGAGTGGGTGGTAGCACTGGTCCATACAATCACTGTGAGATAATACTGCTGCTCTCACAGAGGTCTGTTGCTTAGCTTTTTTCTTTTCATTCCACTGAAAGTCACTCAAAGCAAATTCATGGTTTAGGAGATGATAAAACTCAAGTAAATTGAAAAGATCGATGACTGCCAAAAATTGTAGTTTCTAGAAATTAGGCATCTTGGAATTTGACTTCTATTTGTTGTTTGACTTATCTTATGCTCTGATTTTGGTTCTAGTCATTATTCTGTCATGGGAAATTTTACCTTTCTCAGGTAGCTAAGGATGGGTCTTTCTTAACATTTTGAGGGAAGGCCTATTTTTATAGACCCTTTGCCAACGATAAAGAGCTCTTGGGAAGGAATATGTGAAAATATTAGGCCCCCTTAGTCACTTTATTCATCCTTGTGTCTAGCATATGTGCTAGGTTGTCATAGTAGGAGTAAGATTTCAGTCAATTACTGATAAATCTCCTAGTGATGTTTATTCATACTAAACTCCTTTTCATAATTGACTTTCAATTCAGTATTCCTTATTGTCAAGAATGTTTTGTTCATGCAGAGGTTCCAACAATGTGAATATGTAAAGTCGAAGTTATTCAAGACAGATGGCCGAGGGTGGGGACTAATGGCAGATCAAGATATTAAGGTAAAATAAATTAGGAAAGAAAGAGACGTTTTCTTGAGTATCTGATATGGCACATGTGACCTTGTAATGTATGTCTGTTTCTGTTTAGATGTAAATGCATTTTAATTTAAGGGTGGTTTGGGGGAGAGGGTGGGGGTTTAATTTATTCCTTCTATTTTCACATCTTTGCCAATATGAACTAAACTACTAAATGCTTGCCGATGTTATTAACCATTCCCCCTATGAACAGTTTTCCTGTTAGAGGACCTTTGCTAGTTTCGTTTATCTGCCAGTGAGTTCATATTCATCTTCCCTTCATGACAGGCTTCAGGACTTTTGGAGATATGCACTTGTTCTATTTCTCCCTACCATGATGCTTGAAAATGGTGAATACACTTGGGGTTAAGCATATGAGTTTTGTGGTTTTGAAAGTGTGGCACTGTGGCCCCAAATTTCTGCAGCAGCTCTTGTTTTTTCAGTTTTCTTTGTTTGTCTGAAGCGCCTCTCTTGTTACAAACTATCTATTTTTATTCTGTACGCTCGCCACTGCATTTTTTCGGTAATGTTTTTGACCACACACGCTGATATTTTTGTGCTAAGTTATTTTGTACAAGCATTGTCTAATATGTTATATATGCCATGATTTTTACAGCAGCGTTGTACAAATAATTACATTATTATGCTACTAATTTAGGAGACCAGAACCTTAGTCTTATGGAGTACTTGAATGTGACTTTTGGTGCTTTTTTTCTTAATGACGGTATAATTTATTGAGCAGGGTGAGAGGAAACTTGCAAATACTTCTCTGAGGTTGTCCTTGTATCTTCCCCAAAGTTGGACATGATATTTTCCAGCTTTCATTATTACCTGTTCTCATTTTATGTGCGTTCTATAAAGAATTCTGTATTTGAATTGTGCTTGGAGGTGTGTGTGCGCATTTGATTTGAAGTAATTCCATATTTGAAGTGTGTTTAGACTTGTGTGTACGCGTTTGATTTGAAAGAATTTCATATTTGAAGTGTGTTTGGAGTTGTGTGTAAAATATAGATGGGACATTACTCATCCTTTCATCTTTTAATGGAACGTTCTAGGCTGGCCAATTTGTTATAGAATATTGTGGGGAAGTTATTTCTTGCAAAGAGGCAAGGAGGAGATCTCAGGCTTATGAAGCAGCAGGTAGGACTAAACTTTCCTATGACACTCTTCTAGTCCAGATTTAAAATATGTGAATCAGGTTCAGGATTCTGCATGGATGTTCTTAAAAAATGTCTATTCTTCTGAATATGGTTGGCAGGTTTAAAAGATGCATTTATCATATCTCTTGATAGGTTTGAATCAATTGATGCCACGAGAAAGGGTAGCCATGCTCGATTCATTAACCATTCATGGTAAGTGGCTTTCTCTGCAAGCAGGCCTTCCCAGGTTACTCCTGTTCAAGTTTGACTTTTTGTAAATTGATCCATGAGGAAATATTTTCTTATGCATATGGGATTCTTTGCATCTGTGCCTTTCTTCCATTGCGTACATATACTGCATTCACAAAAATGGCAATCATCAATGTGAATTGCATGAACTTTATATGTTCTTGAAGAATCCTTTCTGATTAGCTAATTTGTATGTTTTTGGACTACTAAATATGAGTTTATGAACCTGAGATCTGATTCCTACTCCTGAATAATGCAGTGAACCGAATTGTGAGACTCGAAAGTGGACAGTGCTTGGAGAAATCAGGGTCGGAATTTTTGCAAAGCAGGATATCCCTTGTGGAACCGAGTTAGCTTATGATTATAACTTTGAGTGGTATGGTGGTGCCAAGGTCCGATGTCGATGTGGAGCACCATCTTGTTTTGGATTTCTTGGGGCTAAGTCTCGTGGTTTCCAGGTAAATCAATTGGAGTGTAAATGTGTATTTATAAAATCTGTCATACTTTTTGAGGTATGCCTCCTTGAGAAGATCGACATGGATTACAATGTAAATGAAATATAAAATCACAGGTTTCTATTGATGGTATCATTTTTGTGTGGCAGTATTGCAATATGTCAATCTTCTATGTGAAATGTAAAGTGATTTGGTTGTAGTCAATTGTGTAACTGTTAGCCAGGATCTGATTATCACTGAAATTAATATCAGCAAGTTTTTTTGTGGTGTTTTGTCATCTTATCCTCAACAAAACATATAGGCATAGCTCTTATAAAAGATAAACGGAACGGATTTGTGAATTTATCCCTTGAACTGTAAGCTTCTTGACATGCTCGAATTCTGATACCATCGTGTTAAAACTTGTGATTCTGATTCTGGACTTTCCAAAATCTACCTTTATTCCTAGTTTGATGCAAATATCTCAATTATAAATCTATCAAGATCTTGGCCAATCTGAGAATCCTCATAGAATAGAGTTTTGAGTTGTGAAATATATTTAGTGTGAAACATGGATCTTCCTTCCGATTTCATCTGCTTGGCCTTCCTTTGTTTTTCCTCTCTGAGAACCTTGATGTCCTTCCTTCCTGTTTGGAGCACACACAAACACTGTTAAGTCAATATTCTACAGCTGATGTTTATCAGGATTTTGAACTCTTGCAAATGTGTTTTGCTGGATGCTGGCTTCCGCAAATATGGCTTGGTGGCTTGAAACTTTGACCCTGATGGTTGTGGACTTTGCAGTTGTAGGGGGATGTTCTACTTTCAAATGCAGAGTGGTAGACTTGGCCACTACTAAGCCAACTCTGCAATTCTCAGTTCTTGTACTCCCGACATTTTGGACTTATTTTTTCCTAGGGCAGATTGTGAAGGTTTGTCTTTTGGTGTGGAAGACAGACTCCCCAGTTTTTGACATGAGCCATCCTTGCAATCCTCAGCTCTTGCATTCTCAATCTTCTGGAGAACTGAATTCTCTGTTTAGTGTAGCGATAGTTTTGACAAGAGTACAGCCTAAAATAGTGTGACAACGGTTGTATGGCACTGTCCAAGGCCCATACAGTCATGTTAGTAGACTGTACTTCCCTGCTGGCTCTGATAGTTGTATGGTCAACTTGTACATTGGCCAAGTCAGCTCTGACAGAAGTACCATCGACCTGCATGCCAGCCAAGTTGGTTCTGACAGCCTACAACTGACTAGTAAGACCCTATTGTACTACAGCAGGATAGAAAACATCAGCCTTTCTCCTTGATTTTCACAACATTGTAGTTTTTCGTGCACTTGGTATTTTTCTTCCTCCACCTTCCTCTTTCCTTGTTTGCCCTTGTCGTTTATTCAAAATTCAAATTTGTGCTAGTGTCTTTAATAACCAAAATTTCAGACTTTAAGCTTGCGTGGCGGTGGTTGATTCTTTTTTTTATTAATCTATGTGGCATCAAGTTTCACAAGCTTCAAATTTGCCTGCATGTTCGAATAAAATATCGTCAATCTCCAAGCTGGTCACAGAGAATCCAGAGATAACTTGGTTTCTAAAAAGTAGAACCCAACTACACCTGGTGTATCTGCAGTAAGAGGCAAAGTCAAGGTTTCTTCCTCATCTTGGTTTGAATTTTGTACTCTTGTCTTTTGTCTCAACTTGTTCTTTTCGGCTCATCTCATTGTTACAATTTGTTGGCATTTGGAATAGGCTGTGATTTCTTGCTCGCTGCCACACCTTCAACTTCTTAGACAGGATTCGGGAAAAAATTCGTTGTGCTTATATACTTCTTCTAGGCTAAACAACATCCTTTCTTATTTCTCATTTGTGTGCATTGGTTGAATTCGGTCCATGGATAAACACCCATTTTCTCTTATCTCATGCTCTCCCTCGGAGCAATCTTCCTATTCTTATGCTACCCAACATGAATGGTTCATCTACTAAAAAATGAGAGAAAAATATTATTTACCTATTGCTAACCTGCAATGTCTCCTTTTCCGGCTGAACAAATAGGCCCATGCCGCAACTGCAAGCCACCCATTGGCATCATTGGCTTTGTTATCCAAAACTTCCTCTACTGGACTTTGAGAAACACTTGCTATGTCGATGAATTCACTTCCAAACTTTATGTGATGAATATCCATCCACTCTTGCCTTCTCATTTGCAATCCTTAGAATGCAAGGTCCTCTTCTGGTAGAATAGTGTCGCATGCTACACCCTCGTGCGGAGTCCCGTGTTGAGCATCTTCCTGATCCATGTTCACCCACTTATTCTACCCGGCCCTGCGCAATTCTTGCAGCCTGGCTCTCTGCCTCTTAGTAGGCCTTGGACGTTCTTGCTCTTATCTTTGGTGCAAAATCCCAGATCCATGTGGACTCTAGGATGCATCTCAAAATCCCAGTAACTTCCTGGGTGACAGACCTTCAAATCACTAGTTTCAAAAATCAATTTGATGAGCTTCAAACTCTCTTCGTCTCTCCATTCTGCCAGTCTTGCGGATCTCCTCCTCCTATCCATTTCCTTGGGCTTCTGCTGAGCATTCCTCTTGTCTTCATTGATTACTTTCTTATCTTGATTGTCTTTCAGTTCTATGACTTGCCCATATGGTGGAAGTCTGTCCATACAAGGTCTTGGTTGTCCTTCGATTCTCTCCTGGACAAGTCTTCCTCAATGTGCATCACCTTATCTGATTGGGGGCCGTATAGGAAATAAAGCCAGAATTGTAGCTTGCTTAATATAAGATATAGAGCGGTAGCAAACATAACAAGGGCCAAGGAGAATGCAGTCATGAGAGCTCCTTCCCTTTGTCTAGGCCACGGCCATATAATTATGGAAGAAGGCCGACAGATGTGGTGGTACATACTATGTATGACACAAACAAAATTGTAAATCAATTTGTGTTGGGTTTCACTTCCGTTCCTGTTCTGTGAAGTTTGAAATGCGGGTGTTAGTATATTAATTGTTCCTACAGGGCATTTCTTTGGTTAAGATTTCATTTTTCTCTCTTGGTGTTAAGAGTTAATTTTTTTGATTTTTCTATTGTTTTCTAATACACCTGGACATGTCCCCTTAATCTGCTTCATTATCTTCCTGATAAAAAATATTATTGTATTAGTTTCAGCTGTAACTGTCCCCTATGAAAATAATATTGTGTGTTAACTTTATAATTATATCTAAATGATTTGCCAGCTAATCTCTTTTCCTAGTTGACGGTTTCATCCTTTTTCCTTCCAGCAGCCTCATTGAACTCCTTACAGATGTGAAACTTTATGCACTGCTTGTCAAGCCCTTGATTGATTTTTGGTATGGGATGCGAAGTATTTGGCATTCCATAATTGTATGTACTTATCATACCATGCATGGAAGATCATTAGAAAATGCCTGCTGGGCGCTACTTGGATATCTCTATGTTGCCTAGCTGAATTGTGCAAATCAACTACCATGCTGTTCCATTCCCATACATTCTTGGTCGTTGGTGTTTGTACTTATTATGCCATGCACGGAAGATCATTTGAAAATTCCATTTGGGGCTTGGATATCTCTATGTTGCCTAGCTAAATTGTGCAAAACAACTATGATGCCGTTCCACTCCCATACATTCCTGGTTTTTGGTGTTTGTGGTTGATTCTATGAATGGCTCCTGCTTCTGTTATTCCATGAAGCTTAAAAAGGTTGTTGTCTCAAGCTTACAGTAAAACTGTTGCCCCAAGTTTACATTAAATTTGTAGTCTCAACTTTATAATAAAATTGTTACATCTTTCCAAAAAACACATGGATAACTAGTTTTTTATACCTGTGCAGAATGATGCCTATCTTTGGGAAGATAATGATGAAAGGTATGTGCCACTACACTTTTATAAGTTTCCTAACGTTTTGTGTTGCATATTTTTCTTTCTAGAATGTCAAAAGTTATAGGGAAGTGCCAAGTGCTCTTGTATCTAATACTCAAGTGAAGGGGTTCATTTTTTTTATTGTATATATATCTTACATAAAATTGGAAAAATAACGTACCATTACACTAAAAAGCTTGGTGGCATAGAGGCAAACATGAGATAAACTTGCAGGGCAAAGGAGAAATATAAGAAGACTGTTTTCAAAGCACATAATATTCTAAAAATTAAACTTAATTTTTTGCACAGGAGGGAAGGGCAATGGAGAAAAATAAGAAGAATGTTTACATTGTCCATAATATTCAAAAAATAAACTTGTTATTACTCGTCCTAGAGGGAAAAGAAAAATCTTGGCTCTCTCTCTTTTCCCTAACCAATACATGGAAAAACCTATTCAATAGTTTTAACTTTTATCCTACCTCCACCTTTACTTTGCATACTGCAAAATGATGTGTGAGAAGAGGCTGCATTACTCTCTGTATTGGAGAATTTTCTTTTGGCACAAGTGGTGGTCACGATAGATGCCTTTGCAAATGCCTCCTATCCTTGTAATCCTAAATGTAGACCTGGATATAGGTTGGTACTGCTAATGGTGCCCTTCCTGTACAGGGCCTGTAATTCCTGTCTCAACAAGGAGAAACACGTTTCTTCTAAGGAAATTTCAGTCAGTTGTAAAGGTAGCAGATCAAGGTTTTATTCCTCATGAAAACAAAGGCCTCGCTGAAATTTGTTGTTGCTGCTCTCTTAATGACTATGAGAACCAGTCTCCATGAGGCCTTTGCTTCTAGGAGTCTTTAGGATGTCCCTGTAATGTTTTTTATGCCAATAGGCATTCTACAGTGGGGGCAGGCGCGGGCGTGGGGGTGGCGGGCATGTAATGTAGTGAGTTGCTGACAATTATGTTTGACTAAAAGTTGATGTTCATTTGACTGTCATTAAGGCAATTTTAACCTTAAATTTGAAGTCCATTTGATTGTCACTTAGAACTTTTTAATTTTTGCTTGGATAAGTCAGTTGAAAAACCATAATATCTTGGCCATATGGTGGAGTTTCGTGGAAAGATGTTTTTGAGCCCGACACAGTGGTGTAGCTAGATTGACACCATTTGTCACTATTAAGTGGGAAATTGGCAGAGAAGGTAATGAAATTGTTGATCAATGTGGACTGTGAAAAATCCAAGATAAGAACCTTGAGATTGATCTCTTGGCATATTTCAGATAGATATATTTAAGATATCTGTACCAGTTAACATGTTAGACACTTAAGAAGCTGGGTACTTGTATGTAGAGGTACCTGACCTGGTATGGCATATATCGGATACTGGTCTTGTTCTGATTTTTCCACTGGTCCTGCCTTGGTACATCTCTACCATACCCTAGCCTACCTGATGTACGTGGGCAGGGCCCACCATCCTAAAGCAGGAAAAACACTTAATTGTTTTTTTTTGTAATTTTTAAAAAATTTCAGTTGGACTTTAAAAAACACATAAGAAGTATGGAAAAACCCTAGAAGGCACTCTCACATTAATTCTGTCAAAAACAAACAAAACACTTACCTCTAATTGCATTAGTTCTTATTTCACGTTTGTTCTTTCATCTTCATTTTGTCAATTGCTTAGGCCTGAAATTCTGTTCTTTAGCTAATCCCACGTCATACCAAGTGCCAATTTGGTGTGAAGGAGTTTAAGGAGCTTGCATCAAGTTGTTTTGATTGAAGATAAGTTTTTTGTGTTTTTTTTTTTTTTTAAATATTTTCTTTTCAAATTTCAGTCTTCATATAGGGTGGTTGTTTTCAATTTTGTTGTTATTTTTTAAATATTCTTTCTACAAATATGTTTCCTTTCGCCTAAATAGTAATGTTTGATTTTTTACCAGGCAGTTATAGGCTAAGAAGTCAGGTCCTTCACCCCAGGGGGACCAACCCTAGTTCGATTCGTTCTTCGATCCTTCTCGGGTATGTCTCGATAGGGCTGGATATGCTTGGGGTCGTCCAACTTAGGCATACCCGGCCCTGTTGGAACGTACCTGGGCAGGACCCAGGCAGAACCCACAATATAAAGTGGGAAAAATGTTTTTTTATTAATTTATTTCAACTTAGAAAAGAGTCAACTTGAGTTTGAATTTTTTTTAAAAAACTTAAGAAAAAGTATGAGCAAACCCTAAAAGACACTCTCATTCATTTTTTCAAAATCAAACAACACACTTACCTCTCATTGCACATTTGCTGTCTCACCTTCATTTTCCTTGATTTTTGATAATACATTTGAACTATGTTACTTGTAATGTTAAGTTTGACCAGTGACTATTAGTTTGTTAATCTATTTAGACAGATTTATACCATGACATTTGACATTGGCTTATAAGTAGTATTTTGAATTGTTTTGTGGTTATTTAACTTATTATGGTTAATTTTGCTTATTTGGCTATAGTTTTAATATTATATATATATATTTTGTATGGCCATACTTGGGGCAAAAAATTGCCATATCGGTGTACCCAAACAACATCCCTGTACTTGTACTAGTACTGGGATCAGCTACTTAGGTTACTTGTATTTACTAGAATGGCTGCAAGCGCTGTCTCTATGGGCCAAGGGGCATAAAGAACTTTCAAAACTGATCCTCTCTCGCCCTGTTGGAAGTATGCCACAATGTTAGAGTAGGATCCAGGATGGAGGGGGTTATATTTGGCATTGTACAAAATGTAATGTCACATATATGAGCTCTTATAGTTGGGTGAAAGCCCATTTATATGTGATTCTTGGCCAAGTAATCAAAACTTGCACTAGGCTGAATGGAAATGGGTTGCTAATGCCAAAGATGCTTGGATACATTAAAAGAATAAAAAGAAGTGGATGCAATGTTTGCCCTAAAATTGAAGCATCCTTTGGCAAAGAAAGGCTCTAGGTCTAGCAAGCCACCTACCTCTCCATCTCGTTCCCCTCTTATGGCTGCATCACATCCATTTTTTTCTACATCCTCTTCAGAGGAAGAGGATTCACCTTTTACCTGCAAGAGAACAAAAGGTGTGGGCCCATTGGAAAGTTCATTTCAAAATGCATTGAGGTAAATAACCAATCAACTATTTGGGTGTTGTTTTACATATGTGGATTGCCATTTAATGTTGTGAGATCACAATATTGGCAGGACATGGTGATAGGTATTTATGAAGTCCCTTATGGGTACACCAATCCAGGGTATGAAAATGTGTGCACCACCTTATTGACAAAATAAATAAAACATGTAGATGATTCATTGCAGCCCATTAGGGATTCATGAATCGAAACATGAGTGTCCATTGTTTCTGATGTATGGAAAAATACAACGAATAGGTGTTTGATTAATGTGGTTGCAATATGCCCTAAAGGGGAAATGTTTCTGAGGGTAGTTGATTGTGAGGGGTAGGGGAAAGATGGACAATTCATCACCAACATCCTCATAGAGATTGGAGATTGTGTGACCTCTAAATATTGTCCAAGTTATAAGAGATGGTTGAGGTGAGGTACAAGCACATATTTTGGACATCATGTGTTGTTCATTCTTTTAACCCAATGCTACAAAAGTTAGGAAACAAAATGGATTGTATCAAATAGTTGCGTAACGTGACGAGTGAGATCCAAATTTTCATTACCAACCATCACATGTTGCAAGGCATCATCAAGGGTTCTCAAAGTTGCAATTGTTAAAGGTTACTATCTTTTTTTTAATCATTAATGTATAAGTTTAATTTTATATTGTAAGTCTGTAAATTGTAACTTATATTTTGAATGTTTTTTAATTGTATTTGTTTTAATTTCTTATTAAGTTGGTGAGACTCGATTTACGTCACACAATCATCTTGAGATGATTTGTGAAGGTGCGAGAGGCATTGAACAACATGGTTATCGACAACCTTTGGATTGTATGAAGTGAAACTCAAAGAGGGACATAAAAGTGAAAGCGTTGATCCTAGATAATGGTTGGTGGGATTATGTAGATTATTTGTTTTGTTTTACTGAGCCCATCGTGAGTATGCTCAGATTTGTTGATATGGATCATCCATGTTTAGGCTAGATTTATGCTGAAATTGACTCAGCGATTGACAAGATTAAGTCCATTGTAAATGCCAAAGAGCAAGATCCTACAAAGAGCTTCTTTAAGCAAATGCACTCAATTTTTATTAATGAGTAAAATAAATGATTGCCTTGCTTCATCTCCTTGCCTTTGCCTTAACCCCAAAATATTACAACATTGAGATCTTGGCTTTGTCCAGGAGGGGCCTACCATATAGAGATGTTGAGGTTAGTGATGGGTATAAGGCAATGTTCACTAAACTCTTCCTCGATCAAGAAGTGGAAGACATAATTGTGGGAGAGTATGGAACTTTATAGCCTCTATAGGTCACACCCCTAGTGCTCTTGATACAAGTACAAGAAGCACACTCATATGTGGTGACACGCCCATGAGCAAGGATCCATCTACTTGCAACCTCTTGCAATAAAAATTCTATCCCAAGTAAGATTTTAATCTCGCTAACTTTCTTTTCGTCCGAACTTATAAGTATTTAATATTTAATATTTAGTTTTATTATTAACTTTTGAATTTTTAAACTTGGAATTGAATTTACTTCAATAGGTTAGGAGTTCATCTTTAGCTTAGCGGAACTGGAGTACATATGCCTTTGTCCACGTAGTTAAGTGGAACAAGTTGGCAGCAAAAAAGACAAAGAAGTTGGTCGATTGGCATTCCAACTTTTGGTTTCTATCATACAAGCAGGGTGAATACAAGCAAGGGGCGACATGGGGTTGGGATTTAGAGTGAGAACATTTTGGCTTGGATTTTTCCATTGCCCACCTTTTATTGCTTGACACAAAAATGAGGAAATTAAAGAAAAGAAATTATATTAATGTTCACGAATGATGGAAAATAAGTAAGTGGGACTCGAGAATACACCCAATTATAATAGAAAGTGCTAGGGTAAAAGGATCCTAGAACAATGACTAATCAAATAAAAGAACAAAAGCACTAAAAATAAACAAGGGGTAAACCCAACTTAGTAAATCCCCTAACCTATGTGGTTAGGGTAACTACAAATAGCCATGTTGGGGGTGTAAGAATCTCTGAAGAGCACGGGCTTCTGATTGTCGAAAGTTGAAAGGACTTGTAGTCTCATCAAATATCTTTGATCGTGCTCAGGATAGAGGAATCATCTGTGTATTTGTCTATCACTGTGAAAGGGTCAATGTAGGATATGGAAGAGCACGGGCTTCTGATTGTCGAAAGTTGAAAGGACTTGTAGTCTCATCAAATATCTTTGATCGTGCTCAGGATAGAGGAATCATCTGTGTATTTGTCTATCACTGTGAAAGGTTCAATGTAGGATATGATAATGCTCCTCGAGGAGTGTCTAGGGCCAAGGGGGCAAGGTTGGGTAATCCTAGGAGGAAGCAAAACATTCCCCTTGGAATCACACCTAACACCCAATGTTGAAGAAACCTCCGTGGTAGAAAAAAAAACCATAATGTGTGCTTGCCTCCGCACCCTGAGAGGTGGTCGCAGACACACAGATCCATGACACCAAGGAGAAATGACTTGACGTAGGAGCGAATCCCCATTGTCGAGAGCTAGTATGTTGGGGTACCTTAAGAGTAGTGCTTTGTAGAGACGAGTGCCTCCTCACTAACCTACCCTTGCATTGTGTGAAGCAACAATCTCGAAAGGTCGCTTAATGCCACCAACCCTTGTGAGGGGTTCAAAGAATGGAGTGATCAAATTGGGGGCTTTAGGGGTTTTCTCTAGTGACCCGCGTCAAAGGGTGACAACCTCCCAAAGAAGATCTAGGCATTGTTGATTCAGGTACTGAAAGAAAGTGGATTGAGAGTTTTCCAACTCTTTAAAGACAATGGTTCCTTATTTGAATCTCATAATAAAAAGGTTATCTAAAAATGAAGTGCTCTTTAGTCTCTATTTGGAGGGGGCAAAGACTACAAATTTGGTCCCTGTTAATGTGGGTTTTATGTACGCTAAGGAACCTTACGAGGTAGTCTCTAATGTTTTAGGATCAGTGAAAGAAATTCATTCCAAGACATGAGTTGCGGAGTATTGGATTTTGTAAACAACTTGTTGGTGGAATAGTTGTGAGCGGAGCAATTGTTTACCATGGATGGTTTGGTTAGGGATGTGAATCTAGATCTACTAGAGATGGGTGCATAGATGATGGATTTAACCTCAAGTGGGTCTGACCAAAAGAAACTCAAAAAGAGGGAAATGTAGGGCAGAAAAGGTCTGTGGACCAAACAAGATGAAACTTTTCTAAGCCATCTCATGACCTAAGGGTTGGACAAACAATGAAGAACCAATGTCTGTTGCAAGCTACTGTAAGCACACCAATAATCAAACACAATTAAGAGTCCAAAGAAACAAGAATATAGTAAACTTTAACATATATAATCAAAGGTTGTACCGATGTGAGATTGCAATTGCACATCTACAAAGGGAGATTATGATTAATACATAGAAGACATTCCAATTAGCAATAACACAATATGAATAACTATATTTAAGAGAATACTCATGCACGACCAATGGACTAAGCTATCAGAATGACATAATTACTTACAAGATTCACAGGTTTGGAGAATAATTATATTTGTACATCAAGACCAATTGTAAAACAATCTGTGGTATATCCTATTAATCTTAATTTTCAAAATTCTCCTCCCTTTGGGATAGAGAAGATACAAATATATATAGGCTTGAGGAGGGGAAAACCTCATCTTCTAAGTAAAGTCTAAATTTATATCTCCAAAAATTAAACAATGTTAAAATCATGTAGAGCATGCATGTACAAAAGCATTTATCCAAAATAAAATTCCTCGTTTAAAATATAATATATATATGCCAAATAAATTAGGAACCAACTGTTCCAACATAACTGAAACATGCAAATACATATTTATATTTAGAGTGGTGCTGATGTGGCACCATTAGTAGAGGAAGACGATTGAGTGACAGTTGTGGAAACAAAAATAGACATTGTAGTCATTTGGAGAATGAAAACTGATCCTGTTAGAGTATGCATGATTGTATATCTGAAAAATTGGAGACCTTGTGTCGACATGGCAGCACTTGTAGTTGCTTGTGTGCTTGGTGCTGATCCAGATGTTACCTCTATGGCCTTGAGTTTTTCAAACAATGCATGTGTTGTCTCAAACACTTTATTAATAATATCAAAACTGAGCATGGAAGGTTTGAATATTTTAATGGCTTCAACCATCAACCTTGTATGTTCTACCTCCGAACTCTTGAATTTAGTTATAAGGGTTTCAGTCTTTGCCACTCTGTCTTTAGTAAAATTGATCAGTTGCATGATGTCATCATTAGTTTTATATAACTCCTTCAAACTTCTTCCTTGAAATTGTTACATTTTTTTTGAGTGTCTCAAAATTGGACTTGTTGACCAACTCTCTAATAAAGGTTATCGCATTAGTGATCGTCATATCTTTTAAAATTTTAAGGCATTTTCATGGCTTCTGAAATGTCCCAACAATGTTTTCATCTGCGTATTGCAGTTGGCACAATACCTTTTTACAATTACATAAATAAGGACCCATGCAATATCTTGGTTGGACATCAGGTTTAGATGATTGAATGAGCTGCTCTTTAAACACTAAACCAAAAAGGTAAGCCTTTTCTCATATCCTTTTAGCTGGTGCCAAAGTTTAAGCATTTTTGTCCTATTAGATTACCTTTCTCCTATAAAGACTTGAATGTTGCTCAAAATATTGTACAATCTGGTCGTTGCACACTGTACATTGTCTACAGTTCCCTGAGGGGCATGAATAATCTATCTCTACAATAATTTATGCTGTGCCTTCTTGTTGTACATTTATTTCATTGCTTCTCCAATTCAATCCACAAAAGCACATAAATTCTTTGTGTACTCTGTTGGGTCAGCAGGATTCTTTTTGGTTTTTTTGGTCAAGGGAAACAAATTTTTCTTTTGTTGAAACTCTACCTCCTCCCTTGTATTTATGTTTATTGCCTTCCTCTTCTTCACCCCCTGAATGATGTCACTTTGCGTATCAAAACGAGTGGAGATTGTAGGTAATCCAACGATGACTAGATTCTGTCTCTCATTTATTTGGCCTTGTATCTCTTTAACCCATTGGGGAACAATAAGTTCCCAATCTTGTCTGGTTGACTTGGGACTTCAGAGGTAGAAAGTGGAGTGGTCATTGGAGGGGAAGTTATTGTTGGAGGTGTTTATGAAACACTTATTTGAATTGGGAATTATAGGGGTGTATAGACAATTCTTTGCCATAGTGAGGTTTCCCTTTGAGAAGTGACTTCAACCACATACTTGGTCAACCCTGGAGTTTTTATAACTGTCATGGTGGTTGATTGTGTAGGTGTGGATTGTGGCATTTGTAGTTCCAATTGAGCTGAATATGTAGAGGGGTTGGTGGTCCTTTACAATAAAAAATGAAAATTGAATCTAAATTCTCAAAATACACTCTTTTCTTTAGAGTCGTTATTGGTGTTATTGTTGAAAGAATAAAGAATTAGCTGAACCAGAAAGTAGAGGTTTTGGAATCGTCGGAGGTAAATATGTACCCTGAGTATTTACAATAGTAATAGAAGCAACAAGGGAAAAAACTACCTCATTGATGCTTTGTCTTTCCTTTTTAATGAGGATTTGCTAGTCTAATGTTCAGTGGGAGTTTCTTCCTCTTGCAAACTTTTTAAGCTCATAGCTTCAACCATTTTTAATTTTGCTTCTTCATCTGTTTCATCTAGGGCTCCTTAATTCCTTAACCTTTACTCAGGTCCCGTCATTATTTTAGCATTTCTTTCCTCATTGTCAGTAACATAGTCCATTAGGGATATTACATGTCCACGTTCCTCTTCCTCATCAGTTGATTCTTCTGGACTAGCAAGACCTAATGATGATCTCTCCTCTAGTTGTTGATTTTTGTAGGACGCTGAAAGAACTTTGGACTTTTTTGGTAAGTGACTATGGGAGGAATGGTAGGTGAAGGGGATGATGAAACAAATGATGGAGCTACAATAGTAGGGACTGCTATTGCAGGTGGTGGTGAAAAAATAGAGTGGAACAACAGTGGTTGAAGGAATAATAGATGGAGATGGACTTGGTTGAAGGGATAGAGGAGTGGGTGGGAGAGATGAGAAGTAAGCTTGCAGAAACTCTGGGAGACTCACCCATGTAGGTGTTGTAAGTGGAGGAAGAAGTGCTACATAGAATGTGTTTTTTTGTTTGTCCCAAAGAGGTGCAATCCTCTCAACTTTAGTAGCGGTGCCTAAAATGGTGGTAGCAATTGGATGGGTGGAACCCAGATGGGGAGTAGGGAGACCTCTGAGAATTTCGTTTGCTTGTTTTGCCTGCCTTACCATTTCGTTTGCTTGTTCTTTGTTGATGTCTGGATTATATGGAATGAGTTGAGCAATTATCATGGACATTTGATTGTCTTTCATGCGGGTCCACACCTCTGAGTCATATGATGCATTCAGAAAAATAACATCATGCTCATACTCTTGTTTATGTAATGATCACTCCCTTCTCCTTAAGAGATTGGAGATAGTTCCTGACTTTTTCTTTAGGCTCCCATTCCCTAAATTGGGTCACCTTTAAATTATAATGGGTTCTGATTTTTTCAGCTTGGTTGAAATGTGCCCTCACTATAAATTAAAGTTGTTCGATGCTCAAAGGGGTCTTTTAATAATAGGCCTAATGTTTAAGGTCAAGTTCTTCATCTATACTGTTGTATAGTTCGTGGACCACCTTTTACTCTACAAGCTTGTTTGGAACATGACATGGTAAAAACAGAGGAGGCGCAATTGTTCCTACAGTTCGGATTATGGCACAATTTGGATAGTACCAGTAATCCCCTATTTTGTTTATATTGCTTCTCAGATTCTCAGATATTCTAGGCATCTGAGTGCCATGGATGACTTGATAAACCTAAGGATATATTTCCTCACAAATCTTTGTGATTTCATTCTTGTATCTGTAGACAAACATAAAAGAACAGTCCTCATAGATTTTATTGTCTATATACTCTGCAGACCGTTGTCATAATTCACCATGAGCTCTGTGGACCGTCTCAAGGACTGCATCCAATAGCTACGACGTCATATAAAAGTTTCCATCTATAGGCCTTTGTTCATGTTTGTTCATTTGGGCCATTAGTTTAATACTGATTATTTCTCATAAGGCCACAATTTTATCCGAATTTAGGTGAATGCCCAACAATGAGATCTATTATATCTGCACATAGATAATACTAACAAAATCGTACAATTTGTTTAAAAGGGTCATGGTTATTATGATACCAGGTCTAAATTTATCAATACTGTTGGAAGAAATGGTTCCTTTTGGGTTCAGTATTTGACCTTTTACTAGCGATTGGTTTAGTTTGGCTTCCACATGTTGTGTTCGAGCTATATATTGGCCAAGACTTGGTTATAAGCAACTTCGGGTGTTGGGAGCCTGAGGTATCTCTCAAATGTCCTTTCTGAAATATATGCAGTTGCATTAATCCCTTTCCTAAGGTGTAAACAGTCTTTAGAACAAGTACCATTGAAAAATAAATATCGAAGCAAATTGATACAAGGCATTACCTTTGGTTTAGCCACCATTTGATGAAGTCTGATGGTCTTGATTGATTATAGAGCATCCATGTATCGTTTCTGCTCTTGAGATAGATGATATTGTGAGGAATACGGTGCTACAGACTCCATTTCATTCCAGAGGGCCGAATAATATGAGAATTTAAAATTCAGGGCACTCTTGTCGAATATTGTGTCAATATATTCATTGTTTCCAGCAATGGGGTATATTGAAGGAGCTTGGATGTGTGGTGCTTTTGGAGAAGTTATTTCAATGATTTGAATTATGTAATTCCTTTATAAAACTGTCTAAATTTTCTTCATAAATTCGCTGAGAAAACTAAGGCTTTTGATCGTTGGAGAGCTTGAAATTGCAATGTTCATTCATAGATTAATGGCCAAGTGACATTCCTTTGTTTAGATTTTACATATATTTTCCAAGGTCTGCATCTTGAATGTAGAATTCATGCGATTTCAATGCGAATAATGGTTTTTGATTTTGTTCTCATTTTAAATTTAAATATACCAATCGGCTTTGACGGGTTGTGTTTGCCACATGACAACTTTTTGTTAACTTTGTATGTCCAGTCTATTTTTTAAGACATGTCAATTTATCATTCACTAGCTTTTGTTTCGTTGTTGAACTTATTTATTCATATTTTGGTCATGCATTTTCTTGATCATGACACTTGTCTACTTATCGTTTATTTGGGCCTTTAGACTTACAATTTTGTTTTATATGTTCCGTGGTTACGAATTAATAAAATTATGACACGTGGAGTAGTCTCGGGACTGCGGGAGCTCGGAGGCTTAGGACCTATGCTCTTTGAACCTTTGAATTGTGTATGTCCCTAGGAAGGCTCCGGGTAACATGATCTTATCATGTGATGCGATCTCAACATTGCGGAGACTTGGGGTTTTGGAGCCATGAAACCATTAAGCTATTAACTCGACATTGTGGTTAGCCAGGTTGATTCGTTGGACGTAGAGGAAGACGGGGTCATCTGTTCGGAGAGTATGATTGAGCTCAGGGTCTTCTCAAGATGTTTTTTTGACCTAACTTTCCTATGGATTTGCAAAGATGGGGATAACAAATTAGTGTTTGAGGAGGACCTTGTTAATCTTCTGAGTATACGGGGTTGTCTGTTCGGAGAGTATGATTGAGCTCGGGGTCTTCTCAAGACATTTTTTTGACCTAACTTTCCTATGGATTTGCAAAGATGGGGATACCAAATTAGTGTTTGAGGAGGACCTTGCTAATCTTTTGAGTATATCCAGTGTAATTCAAATGATTCTTTTCAAGAAACAGAGGCAGAGGTTGATGCCCTCATTTTATGCCAATGGCCTGACACACCCCATTTTTTGAAATCAAATAGGGGCCCACTATAGTTTGAATATCTTTATTTAGAGTCCTATAATCCTTAAAGATTCATGGCATGGGTTTTAATAAACAAAAGTCTAAGGTTGACCTCAATATCTAAATTTACAGAATTTCAAATTATGAAAATCAAAGTCTTAACATTGTTATTGATTTATTTTAAACCTTGGATGTTCATAATTCTTCTAGAAATTTGACTTTATGATTTATGGACTACCATAACTAATGTGTCTTGACCTAGTGCTTCTATGATTTCTTGCGTGTTCACAAAACTATGGACAAAGACTTACAAATTATTCATGTTCGGGCCCTGCCTTTATTCAAAATCGGGACAAGTGACAAAACCATGTTACTCGAAAACTTTTGACATTTACAAAAGCTAGTGTGTTCCAAAGTCCCTGAGCTCCGAAGTCTTGATAGTTAACTTAATTATGTTAACTCGCAGTTATGGAGTATATAAAACAAGTTCAAAGGTCCAAAATTTTCGAGTTCCGAGACCTTGACAGATAGCGTTATTACGTTATTTGGAATCGATCACAGTTCGACAAAAGTTTTGTACTTTATTGACAATCGGGTTACCACATGACATCCATGTCACAAAATCATGTTTATCCAAAACAAAGTTCGCTTCAAAGAAATTTCTGAGTCTTCAAAGTTTACGGGCCTCGAAAACATGCCATGCGGCGTAATTTCGTTAGTCCGAAACCATTAAAGTTCAATACCAAGTTAATAGCCTAATGGTTCAGTGGTTCTTAGGCCTCGAGTCTTTGTAGTGCTTAATTCATGCCACGTGACAAGATTACGTTATCCGGAGCCTTCTCAAAGACATACACAATTCAAAGGTTCAACAACAGAGACTCGAGTCTTTGAGTTCCTGCAGTCTCGAGACTGTTCCATCTAGCTTAATTCCGTTAACTTGTGGCCATGAAACATATAAATCAAAATTGTATGTCTAAAGACCCAGGTAAATGAGAAGCAGACGTGTCATCATTTAGAAAATGCATGGTTAAAATGCGAATAAATAAGTTTGACAATGAAGTAGAAGTCGGTGAGCAAGAAATTGACACCTGTCTTAAAGAAGTGATTGGACATACAAAATTAACGAAAAGTTGTCATATGGCAAACACAACCCCGCCAAAGCTGATTGGCACATTTAAATTTAAAATGAGAACAAAATAAAAAACCGTTATTGGCATTGAAGCTGCACAAATTATGCATTCAAGGTGCAAACTTTGGGGCAATGTATGCAAAATCTAAACAAAGGAATGTTTCTTCGTCATTAATCTATTAGTGAACATTACAATTTCAAGCTTTCCAACAACCAAAAACCTTAGTTTTCTCAGTAAATGTGCGAAGAAATTTTAGACAATTTTACAAATGATTTACATAGTTTAGATCATTGAAACTGTTTCTCCAAAAGCATCACATGTCTAGGTTCTTTAAGTATACTCTATTATTGAAATACTGAATATACTGACACAATATTCAACAAGAGTGCCTTGGATTTTAAGTTCCCATACTATTCGGCCCTCTAGAATGAAGTGGAATCTGTAACAACACATATTCTTCACTAGATCATCTATCTCAAGAGTAGAAAAAGTATGTGGATGATCTACTGCCAATCAATACCATGAGACTTCATCAAGCGGCGGCTAAACCAGAAGTAATACTTTGTTAATTTGGTTCGAGATTTATTTTTCAATGGTACTTATTCTAGGGACTGTTTACACTTTAGGAAAGGGAAGAATGCAATTGAATATATTTTGGGAAGGGTATTTGAGAGATACCTCAGGTTCCCAGTGTTTGAGGCTGATATTAACCAAATCTTGACCAATGTATGGCTCGAGCACAACATTGTGGAAGTTAAACTGAAACAACGGTTAGTAAAAGACCAAAGACTGAACGTAAAGGGGGTCATTTCTTCCAACAATATTATTAAATTCAGTCTTGGTATCAAAATGGTCATGACCCTTTTAAATAGACTGTATGGTTTTGCTAGCATTACTTATGTGCAGGTAGAATGGGTCCCATTGTTCGACATTCTCTTGGGTTTGGATAAAATTGTGGCCTTAGGAGTGATAAACAGTGTTAGACTAAAGGTGCAAATGTGTAAACATGAACAAAACTTACTGACGGAAATTTTTATATGATGTCATAGTTATTGGATGTAGCCCTTGTGACGGTCCACAAAACCCATGGTGAATTATGGTAACTATCTGTAGAGTATGTAGACAAAAGAATCTGTGAGGACTATTCTTATATGTTTGTCTACAGATACAAGAATGAAATCATAAGGATTTGTGAGGAAATCTATCCTCAGGTTTATCAAGTCATCCATGACACTTAGATGCCTATAATATCTGAGAATCGAAGAAGAAACATAGGCAAAATGGGGGATTACTGGTACTATTCAGATTGTACTATAATTCGAATTGCAAGAACAAGGGCATCTCCTTTGTTTTTACCACGTCATGTTCTAGACAAGCTTGCATAGCAAGAGGTGGTCCACCAACTATACAACAATATAGATGAAGAACTTGACCTTAAATATCAGGTCTATTATTAGAAGACCCCTATGAGCATTGGACAACTTCAATTTGTGGTGAGTGCACATTTCAACCAAGCTGGAAAAATCAGATCCCATTATATCTGATGTAAAAATTATCATCTCTTTTTGATATAATTTATATTTATTAAAAAAAAGCAAGGGGGAGCTGTATGAAGTATACAACATTATTTCTTTCGCTCCTAACATGCTGATATTCTACTTTTTTAATGGATGACTTCAAAGTTGCATGTTATTCACCATTGCAAAAATTTGCCAATTATTATAAAGTACCAACAAAACTAGACCAAGCATATCAGAATCAACTTTCATTATTACATCCATAATGCCCCTTTCATTGGCTTCCAACAAGCCTAACTTGATCCCCGAAGCTTCTGCATCATTGTTTCTCGGGACACTGAGGTCCATGGATTGCCAAAATATCATGTTACTGCAACTTTGTGAGGGAATTCCCAACTCTATGAAACATTCCAGGCTTGCCTTTGGAAGCAACATTATAGTTGATATTCAATCCTCCAGGAGGGAGAAGCTATTCCTCCTTACCACGTGATAAGTTTTCAATTAGCAAAAGCAAGGGGACTTTAGCTTCCTTCAACTTTTGACTGGACTTATCTCTAACAGCTCCAAAAAACAAAAGCTAGCTGAACCAAGTCCCGGCTCCTCTTCATATACATGCAGGGGTCTCTTCCTCAACATCCAAAAAAGAACCTCAAAAACTCCAGCCTGGTGAAATACAGTCTGCTGAAGCTACTTCTGACCAGGATAAGCAGACTGCTCAGTTTTTACCATCCATTATGCTAAAGTAGAATATGATTTTTGATGTGGTAGTTCTGTTATGTAGTCCTTCTGGTATGGTCTGCTGTTTTCTTTCTTGTCTTCATGGTTGGGAACTATGTTCTATGTATTAAATGTGGGAACGCAGTCATGTCTACAGTATGCTGAATATCTGTAATTTGAGTAATTTTGTACTGGTTTCTCCTGATGCAAACATTCTCATCTCCTTTTAATGTAATTTTAAATTTTTACTTAGAAAATAAAGCAAGGGGAAGCTTTATTAAGTCTGTAACTTTATTTCGTTTGCTCCTAACATTGTGATATTCTACAATTTCAATGGATGACTGGAAAGTTGTATGTTATTCACCATTGCTGAAATTCATGAATTATTATTAAGGCACCAACAAAACTAGACCAAGCATTTCAGAATTGAATTTCATCATAGTTACCAGGAAACACGTATGGGGAGATGGGGATGGGTAACAATACACCTTTTTTCAGAAAAATAGAGACAGGATACTCGGAGACTGAAAATTATGTATTTAAAATTTAGAGAAAAAAATAACTATACAATGGCCATGGCACTTTAAAAAAATAATCAAATTACTAAAAACATTTAGGTCTACAAAGTTAAATTAAATTTAGTTCTTTATAAATTGTAGTAATATAAACAATGTTGCCAATACAGATATGGGTACGAGAATCGGATACGTGAACACATGGATTTTTTTTGGGGGCTTGGATACGTTTTTGGATACGACCATACAAAAATATATAAAAAAATTTAAATTATAAAAAATATAGCCATATAAGCAAAATTAACCGCATGATATGCATAGAGGGAACAAAGTAAGTTAAATAACCACAAAACATAAAATAAAAATAAAAATAATTGTAGTCACAAATTAAATTAATAGCTTAAAATTTGTTTAATAATATCATAAATTAAAATAACTTAACTATAACTTAACTAATAGTATAAATGGACATATATCGACTTATTTTAGCTATATGGATACAATGGACATATAACTTAACTATAAATTAGTCGATATATGTCCATTGTATCCGTAACTGTAATAGTACGAATATAAAATAAGTTTAATAATATCATAAATTAAAATAAATAAAAATTAATAACATGAAATTTTAAATTAAATATAAAGAAAAATATAAAATATAAATTTAAAAAATTAAAAATTAAATTTAAAAATAAAAATTAATAATAATAATAAAAAAAAATATTTACAATACTACTAACCTTTTCCTTTAATTCCTTTATTTGACCCTTTCTTACAATTTTGTGGATGCCCCACTACGATACCATTATCATATTTTATTTAAACATAATAGCTATCAAAGTTACACAGTTTTAGCTTTATATGCTGCAAATGCTAAAAGGTGCTCCATTATTTTTCGAACAGTCCCAGACTTTAATGTCAAATTATTGTGCTTAGTACTTATCGAGATTTTAGCTACAGTGCTCCCGTTCTATTTGATTTGTATCAGAAGTCTTGATTCTCTTGCAATGGAAGGCAGAGTCACCGAGGGTGTTATGAAAAAGTCCCTATGTTAGTCCATTTATAGATGAATAAAGGTGTCGTCTCCCATTCCCTACCTTGTCAAAGCCAGGGATTACTGTATCAGAAGCGTGTCTATTGTGTGGGAAGAACCAATAATAGTGGGCTCATTGCAGGGGGGCTAGGTGTTAATTGTTTTTGAAGTCCATTGAAAAAAAATCAAAAACTTGCTTTTTTTCCAGCAGATACACAGGGGGATATGGGCAGGTATGTCCTGCCCCCTAATGGTACGCCCAGATATGTCTAGGACATATCTGGGCCTAAATATATCTAGGTGTATCCGCAGCTTGCAGGGCGCAAGATGTATCCTGCCCGTATTCCCTTGCATATTGAACCGGTATCTGTACCGGATACGTATCGTACCCGTACCAGACAAGGGGGGAACATATCGGGTAACATAGAATATAAACCAAAAATATAAAAATTAAAAGCCCAAGCCTGTAAATATTACCTTTAAATTTTTATTAAACATAAAATTTAATCTAAAAACTAAAACAATAAAATTAAATACAATCAAAATAATCTTATAAATCATCTTATGACATTATACTTTTATTTATAATTTAGATGCTTATATCATATAGTGAAACTATCCAAAATTCGGCCCAAAACTTGTATATAATCGAATGGCAAACATACATTAAAAAAGCTTCTGTTTTGAATATTACATGAACACCTCAATTTCTTCCATATCGAACTATTGTCCACACATCTTGATTGCATATGTCATGCCAGGGTACAATCCATTTTGAGCTAGGTCAAACTTCAAAAAGTTCTAGGATAACCGTCATATGAAGGGCAATGTTGAATACCTGTTTTCAAAAGGGGAATGTGAAAGACACTCCACAAAAATTGCTAGAAATTGTTGTAAATGTTTGTTTCTATTCCACAAAAGTCAAATGCACAAATGCTTGCTTGCATTTAGGGTTAATGTGGTGTTTCCTATTTCATATTGGCTTTGTTTTTTCTTGCATAGGATAGACATTTTTTTGAGAGGGAGATGTGTTAGGGGATGACATGCGAACCCCAATGATGTCTCCGTATTTGTCTCCCATATCAGAGACATGTCTCCCTGCAAAAACGACTTTCATATTACGTCCGAAATGTCCTTTTTGTTGGCTTCCAACAAGCCCAATGTGATCCCCAAAGCTTTAGCAACAATGTGTTTTGGGGCATTGATGCCCATGGATTGCCAAAATATCATGTTACCACTGCTTTGTCAGCAGATTCCCACTTTATTTGCCAGACATTCCAGGATTTCCTTTGTAAGAAACATCATAGTTGATTTATAATCCCTTGGGAGGAGGAAGCCATTCTTCCTTACTAGCCTATTTAACAACCATGATAGGGGAAGAAGGGGGAGAGCCCAATCTTGGTCACAATATGACATAGTCTAGGAGGTGCCATCCGACTCGGGGCAGTTTCCGGCTGCACATATCTTGAATGCATTCTAGAAATTGATGCCATGACAAAAACGTGGGACTTAGGTTTCATCATAGTAGCATTTTATTTGCATGGAAATGGGAGGGCATATCAAAAGTGTAAGATAAACCACTGAATTGTATGGATTGAGAAAATTGTTGGTTCATGATAAATCATGTTCGTTTGTTGAGTATTTTGCTTTGCTATGGGTTCCATGCAACCTGTAGAGAAGGGAAGGAGAAAGATGGACTCCATTATCAAGTGAAATTAGCAGTAGAGTCGTAGACTAATTCATTTTGTAAGGGCGCTCAAGACAGCCCAAATTTCCCGAAGAAAAGAAACAAAATGATGAGAAAGCGATATCTGTTGTTCATTTTCTTTGTCAGAACAATGTAGGATACATGTGGAGTACCCTACACAGCCTCTCTTTTCAAGATTCCAAAATGCAAATTTTCCTAAACGAGGGAATACTATTTTAGTATCAGACAATTAAACTCATCATAAGCCTGGCCATATCCAATGTAATTAACATCTTTTGCTTTAGAAACCCACATGGTATGGAGCACCTCTTTAGTGATGCCAGTCCTTGATTTGTCGCCCCTTGAGATAGCCACCCTTCCTCCAAGTTACATGATAGAATCAGGAGTCACTCTTAGCCTCTCAACCACGAGTTTGATATTAATCTTACATGCAATATTAGATAGGGCAATAGATCTGACATTCTCCAATTTGTGAGCATGGGTTTTTGAGGGATGACCACCAAAAAACTTAAAAAGTAATGTTAAGGGATTGAAGCATTTGTTTGGAGGTTTGAGGTCAGATTTCATAATATTTCAGAGTTCAATTGGGAAGCCGTCAATCCCTTACAATTTTGACCAAAGCTCGATTTTAGGCTTGTGTTTCTTGATGGAAGATTGTTATGTTCCTTAGGAATCCAAACTTGCAATAGACTCTATTTTTGCTAGACATGAATTCGGGGGCTTTTGAAAAGTATGAGATCCTAGGGAAGCACTGGCAACCACCTATACACCATTTTGAAAGAAAGCTAGATGGCTATTATCTGTTGGGTTCACCAGAGGATCCATATTTGGCCGAACAGGAGAGCCTACCTAGTGTTCGATGATGGTAGAAGAAATTTTTTCTGGTTCGTCAGCTGAGTTTCAGATGATAATTTCAATTTGAAAATGTCTCAGCCCTCTCCGGCCTAATGAAAGAATGTTTGATTTGAAAATTTCCACATTGGGTTCCACGGCATGACAGTTATCAGTTACCAATGCTTTTCAAAATTGGGAGAACCCACCAATTTTTTCCTGCTCCTCCATGTTGAATATGGTATGGCATTCTTGGGCTTCGGCCTCCATTCTATCTCCTGCTGAATGTTAGATCATATTCCTCGAAATTTTAAATCTGTTGGCTGGCCTCTCCGACTCTTTACTACCCCAATCTCTCTGTGCCATGATGGGTACTGCCCTTGACTAGATCAACACCATCATTCTGCTGAATAATTACACCGTCCCAATGGAGTGGTTGGATCATAGGAGGGTTTTCTTAAGGTCATGGCTCTTGCGGAAGTATCGGAACATTGGATCAAAATCTGTTCAATTTGCTATAGCGGAGTTTTCAAAGGAAGGGCTTCAAAGTCCAAGGCTGTTTCCCAGATAAAATCTCTCATCTGAATCTATGGGAATTTCTTAACTTGCAAACTAATATCCATGAGAACGTAGATCCTGGTATGAGCTGCCAATCTGTGTTGTTTTGTAATTGTGGAAGCCCGACATTGTTCCCAACACCTCCCCAATTCTCTAAAATAGATCCTCTTCAGGATTAGAGGCAATTTGAAAAGGTGAATTCAAATTTTAAACAAGGTATTTATAGTGATATTTCTCACTTGCAGCAAACCCTATATGCTAGAGATTCATACAAAGATCCTTGTGGTTAGGTAAGGTCTGCCTCAAAACTTTAGCTTTATTGGTCATCTGAGAGAAGACAGTGATGAAGTACCCATTGGCGTAGAGAATTCTTCAAGATTTCCTTCCAGCTGCAAAACATGCCTGGTCCAATCATCAGCTAAAAACATGGTAGCCTTGGTAGCGTGGTCTTAATGGTGGTGGTCAGTGAAAATAATTCCCTGAGAAATTTGGGTGCTTTCTACTCACTGGCTGCCTTTTGCTGCTGCTTCTCTTCCATGTGTTGATCCACCTATGCCTCATACGTGAGCTACTTACCTAGTGTGTTATTCCCATCGAGGACAGATGATAATCCTTGGGATGAGATATCACTGACTTGAGAAATGAGGTCAGTGGTACTCTTCATGACCTCCTGTGTGTTCTCAAAATACTCCTTTCTGTTATAAGCACATTGCAATGGAATCCATCTGAGATTCAAGTACTTCTTGCAATACTTCATCACTAGTCTCCATCATCATATTTGCTTAGAAATGGTCTGTGTTCAACTTTCAAGGTGTCTCTAGCAATGCTGCTAGGCAATGTGACACCTATTGGCACGATCAAGGGCTATTTGAGAATAGCATGTGATGTCCGAGTTTGGCTTGTAAATCGGAAACTACATCCTAGAGTTGCACAAGAACAAGATTGAGTGTCTTAGCTAGCATTTCCTTGTATAGAGTATCTGACTGTGACGGGACAGTTTCCCATTGCTTTAGTGCTTGGTCCTGCTCAGTAACTAGCTTGGACTTTTTGGTGGTTGATTGATGCCTGTGCAATCTCTAAGTCCTATGGTGTTCATTTAAATTTGGCCTTGATCCCTTTGAATTTTCTCGCGACCGATATTCTCTTCTGAAATTTCTCTCGACCAATATTTACTTCTGAATTTTCTTCCATTGGTGCTATGGATTATTACATGATTTCCTTCCAGCTGCAAAACACACCTGGTCGAATCATCAGCAAAAAACATGGTAGCCCCATTCGCCATAATTTTTCAGATTATGACATGAGCTTTTAAAAATGGGGTGTTTAGCCATCACTTTTGGATTAGTCATTATGTGGGGTTTAGGGTGGCTGTGCTGGGTATGTCTATTAGCTTTTTAATACCCCATGTTGTTCTGCCGGCCGTGGCACAGAGGAAGCTTGATGAAGCATCTCTGCCCCTTGGGCTAAGGAATCCATGATAACTCCTCTAGACCTTACCCTACTTTTTTAATACCCTCGGTTCTTCCACTGGACATGTTAGCCATCACAAACATGTCAGTGCAAATTTTTTTAACACAATATTAATCTTCTTTATTTTCTATTCATCATTTCTTCCTCTCTTTGTAACATACATTGTGATGACATGAGAACAATTCAATTGACAGAAGTTGGTAGATATTAAGTTAACATATGAAGCTAAAATACTGTTATCTATAGAATGTTTTATGCCATATTGTTGCTTTTTCTCCAGCTAAATTAAAGTGTAACTTATTTCCACATAAATTCAATATAATCTTTGTTATGTAATATAATTTTTTGGGATTCGGTGGTGTAGTTTTGAGTCAATCTACATTGACCCACAGGTCACAAGAACCCATCTCTCATGAGCATGAATGGTTCATTTGGCACTCATTGCATCTAAGTGACACTCACAAGGGTCCAGCATCAAAACTTCTTGGGATTTCACCCATCCCAATTAGTTTTTTTATACAAAATATATTATAAATTTTCACCTCGTGAAATTTGATGGGTATTACTATGGCAAATAATTGTTTTACTCCTCAAATGATTTGCTTAGGTATTTTTGAAGTTCTGTTTTTTTGTAACATAGTTTAGCCTGCTTGACATTTCTTTTCTAGCTGTTGAACCTATTAGTCTGGTCAGAATGTGTAAAGTGATATGGGGCCACACTACTTTTCAGCATAGTCCTACTCCTGGAAGCGGGGGTCCAGGCAGAGCAGAATAATGTGCATGCCCACTTGATTTTCTTGCCCTTCCAGAATTTTTTTCGAATGTGTCTTGAAATCTGAAATTGAAGGCAATAAAGAAAATATGGCAATAAAAATATTTAAAATAATCTTTACAATTTAAGTGACTATCCAGGTAAAATGTTATCCTAACCAATGGAAGCTAGGGTTTGTCCTTGATCTGGAGATACATTGATTTTAAGTATTGTGTGTCTTGACTTCAGTTGTCTTTAAAATGATGCATTGCATTCATAATCCAGAATTCTATTTTTTGTGCACCAAAACATAAAAAAAAGTGCCATGATACAAGTGATTTCAGTGTCTCCTGTACGTTATCTTAGCAGCCTTTTAGATTTCTGTCAATATCTCTTGATTCTAATAGTTGGACATATTTTTTTAGGGCTAACTGAATTCACAGTGTCGATTTCATTTGTAATGATGTTGGAGCCTCCATGAATTTCTCTTTGTTATGACTTATTAGGCATTATATGAGTGAAGGGATGCTTTCATCAGAAATCTATTTTACTTTTTGACGGTTTCTGTTTCCTAATTTGACAATTGTGACTATGGCCAATCAGATACTCTGTAGAGAATGTTCCACTATATGACTCTGATGAGGATGAACCGCTTTCCAATTTCTTGAAACGGGCCAAAGTGTGCAAGAAGCTAAAAATTGCAGCTAGAAAGCAACATCCTGCCTCACAGACTGCAGGTTCTGTGGGAACAAGTAGCAGGGACTCCACTTCATTTACTGCCACTGATCAGAAAGATAACAACTCTTCTGATGTCTCAGCATGTAAAGATAAGTCGACATTGTTAGAATTAGCAGAAACTGCTATATGGGATGAGAGACAGGAAATGGGCATTCTTGTTTTAGATCAGAAGGCACCAGCTATGGAAATGAATGGAACAATTGAATCCACACCTGAAGCAATGGAGGTTGATAATATAAATGGGGATCTATGTCCCACGAGTAATGATGCATCATTATCTGAGAATGATTCAGTCAAGATGGTTTTGAATGACCATTTAAATCCACCGATTGTCTCGCCAAGTAAGAAACCTCTTTGCTTTTCATGCCAGAAATCGAAACATTTCATCAGCAAAAGGGTCAATGCTGAGTTCATTAGTCAGATTTTACCATCGAAGGAAGCCCGTGAAGAACTTTTGGCAGCAGAGGTGTGAATATGTTATCTTTATTTTGATATGTTTCAAAAATCTTCTTATCACAATTTTCATGTGTGGTTTTTATGAGATTTCAACTATAGTGTGCAATCCTTAACTATTTTATTCTGTTCGGTCCATGTTTGTGATGGCACAAGGTGATTCTTTTTCTTATTTATGACATGTAGATGATGATTTATGATTCGTTAGAAGAGAAGCTACCAAACCATCTAGCTCTTAACCATTCCTGTGCATAATAAAACACGAATATTTATCAGTTTGGAAGATATTTATTACCGAACCCAATCCCTTGCCGAATGCACTACAAGTATTTTGTGCATACCCGGATCCTGGCTGATCTACATGTCACCT
This sequence comes from Torreya grandis, assembly GCA_037957365.1. Lineage (NCBI taxonomy): Eukaryota > Viridiplantae > Streptophyta > Pinopsida > Cupressales > Taxaceae > Torreya > Torreya grandis. Next base: position 2,459,609 of record JARHVA010001380.1, on the reverse strand, counting down.
TTATTTCCTTCTACTGGAGGTGGCAAGTCAACGAGTAATTCTATCCTAGATATACAAAGTTTCCTTTGATAATGCACTTCTTTATCAGTTGTGACTTTACCCCTGAACAACCTGTCAACACTGTAAGTACAATATTGCATGTTCCCGTGGTTTACAGCCTAACATACAAATGTTGAATAGCCGTCACAGAAATGCAGATTCCCCTTTTGAAGTATGTTATTTTCGTCACCCATATTTGCTTTTATTTTTTTGTTTAAATTCCTTACATTTTCAATCTGTTAACATTTGATCAGGAAACAAAGATTGCTACGGCAGCAGAATTGAATTCTTTTTATGACCGAATAAGGCCTGCGATTCAGGACCATGGGAAGGATGGTCAAGATAGCGTGCCAACCAGTTTTGCAGAGGAGTGGATTAAGGTATCTTGTGATCATCTAAAAGCTACATTTGATGTGCACTTCAAAATTATAAAACATTTATCAAACAATGTTTGTGATATAAAGAACGGAGGTCTCAACATGGAAGGAGACGAAACAAAACTGGTTAACTTGGTTGACTAGCTGTTTGTTCATATGTGCTCCGAATGAGTGTTGTATAACAACAATACTAACAATACTATAGAAAGCAAAGGTCTTGAATCCACTAGTCCATCGGGACAATCTGATGATGTTATCCTACACTTCAGAGATCCCTCTCTATGTAAAATTTGATTTGTCAAAAGCAGCACTAAAAGGCTGCATATTCATTGCATAATTTTTTGAACATGTCCTCAATCTCAATGGGGATTCCTGTGACAATGTAATTTTTTGAAGTAGATGCCAAGCATCTCCATTCTTCTGTTCATAGGGAAGGTCTGATTGTCAGAATGGTTCACAATACGCATTCTGACCATGTTTAACATAAATTTATCTAACAATACATACAAGATCTGCTCACCATTAAATAATGAATGTGCCTTCCTTCTGATTTCCCAGGTTTTGACCGGGTTATGGCTTTTGTGCTATTTGTTGTCTGATATCTTCCCAATCATTTCAGTCTTAACAGGAAACCTGTGATTTATGCAACTTCATTTATGCTAATAAGGTCCATAAACAATCTTTTTCTTGCACAAATGGCTGATAATCAGCTGTCTAAAAGATTTAGCAACCACATTGTAAGAAATACCAAGGCCCAGAACGGCTTGTTCCCTCTTTTGGGGTTTCAGCAATGTGTTAATGAATGTTATTGTATTATCCAACTTTAATAAAAGATCTTTTTCTTCTAAGTAAATTGGAGCTTCTGCAGTGCAGTGTGTTTTAGATCAATAAAACAGGTGTTGCATTCTGCAATGTAGTATTAGTCTGATATTTCTATTTCTGCAGTGCAGTGTTTTTTGATCGATAAAATGGGAGTTGCATTCCGCAATGGAGTGTTAGTTTGGCTTTGATTTATTTATAATTACTATTCGGGATTTTAAGTATGCAGGGTATTTATCTATTTCCATTTGTGGTCATTTGTTCTATGGCCCTTCACTAAGACAATGGTAAAGCACACAAACACCTCTTAAGTGATGTTAGTGTAATGTTTTATACGCCTATGTAGTGCAATGCTCTATTACCAATGTGGGATAACGACAGGGGTTTTACAATGGAGCATGGGGAGGGAGGTGGATTGTAATGTAGGGAGTTGTTCACAAATATATTTGACCTTTAATTGGATGCCCACTTGATACAGGGAAATTTAATCACTAATTTAGCATCCATTTTGACTTCCCCCCCTTGCCGCCGCCCGTCCCCCCCACCCGTTTTTTTGTATGGTGAAGTCATTGAAAAATTGTAATATATTGGCCACACAGTGGAGTTTGTAGCCCCTTTTTTCTCGGAAAGATTATTTCAAGTCCGACACATTAGTGTAGCTAGATTAATGCCATTTGTCACAAGTCAGTGGGAAATTGGTAGAGGAGATAATGGAATTATTAATCAATATGGCATGTGAAAAATCCAAAATAAGAACTTTGAGATTGATATCTCTCTGCATATCTCAAATAGAGGTGTATTTAAGATTCTGCACTAGTTAATAACAATTGAAGCTTTTGAGTGTAATATTATTTACGTATTTCCTTTTTAAACAATCAAACTCTTTCAAAGTAAGTCTTATATTTGTTTTTGGTGTTACACTTGCTTTATGTGTTGTGTATGAGCTAGAAAGGTCTTATAGATCTAATGTTTTCACAATTCATACGATAAGGAAAAAAGAGAGCTAAAATGCACAATGGATGAAGCGACGTGGGGCATGATCCTCGTATGGTTCTGTGATTGTGTATTGTGAACCGATCATCCTTGCCAAATGCGACAACTCCTAGCTTTTGAATATTCAAAAATGTGTGCAGGGGATGTTGTGCATGAGTATATTGGTGATGCCTCTCAGTTTGCTTGTGGATTGTTGCTGCTCGTCGCCAACAAAGCTTCACCTATTTGTGGTGATTTTGTTTCATCTATCTGGGTCTCTCTCCTATATTGTGTCTAACTGATTCTAGCATCCTTTCTCCTTATCTCTTCCACCTCATGTTTGCCCTAGATGGTCTTTTAAAGATGCCATAACGTAACTTCTTTGCACTTTGTGGCTTTCTAAAATGAGGCTAACCCTAATTTCATTGTGGATAAGGTGGGGTTCATTCTCATCCTTGCACTGGGACTAGAAGTTGTGGAGTAGGGATCATTTTACAAGTATGGTCATATTTGCAAGTTTAATGGCCATCGGTCTTGTCTCTTTGATCTCCACAAGTGGTTTTGTCTTGTTGGAAACCCCATTGAAATTAATTCTACATTTACTAGTGTGCTCGAGGTTTCTTTGTCGTTAAATGTGATTTTATTGAATATAAGGATCTCATTCTCTAGTCGGACTCTTGGTTTTAGGGTGGAGTTCGTTTGTATATGAAAGTATAGTACCCATCGTTCAACCCTTTTTTAGATCCGTTTCTTTTGTCCTATGTGGGGCTTCCAAATCTTCCCTTGCATTTTTGTGGTCCTTGTATGGAGGGCAATATGAACGTGTTGGGAAAATTTAGTTTTTTCTCCTAGGAAATAGGTCAATAACAATTTACAACTTTGCTTAGAGGTGCTTATATTGATCTTGCTAAGGGTCTATGAGAAGAGATTTGGCCCAAGATGGAGGACCAAGTTTGGAAGCAAAAACTTGACTATGAACATGTGCCTTTTAGATGCTACTCTTGCTTCTCCCATGGGCATGTAATTGCTTGCCCTCTAAGGAAGACATGGAAGTCTTTTGGTTTCTCTACATTATTTGGTGGTATAAGGAAAAAGGGTGGTAAATTTTGGCCCATATGGTGGTGTTGCCTTAAGGCTCCAACTATTTGGTGAAATTGACTTCTTCGCAGATACGAGTGTTACTGTTCTTACTGAAAAGATGGCTCCTTTCAAGCATGTTATGGTTTTTGCTCTTTAAGTCTAAGTTTCCTTTGGGCTTTAAAACCCAGGTTCCCCACTTTCTTCATGTTACCGAAGCTACGGTAGTCCCAAAGAAACAACTAATCATTGCAAGTGTTGTGATGCTAGAGGTTAAGGATCCCTTGGGGATGGTGCCTTTATCTTCCTCTCCTTTGTTGCTTGTTGAGTCTTCATTTGGGTTGATGATAGTTGAAGAGAAATTTGCTAGTTTTCGTAACCCCATCATGCCCCCCATTGGAAGAACTTGTTGCCAGGGCATTTGAATAAAGATGAACCAAAGTGAAAAAAAAAAGGGCGCTAGGAAATTTCATCTCTCCTAGTCGTATGACCCTCCGATTGAGTGAAGGTTTAAGTTAATTCCCTATTGTTTGTATTTAAAGGTGGCATGTTTGTTTGGTATTTGGCAATCCCTTGGTTTTTTGTATTCAACTTTATTATTGGTTGTATGCTTTGTCCCTTCTTTTCAAATCGGATGAGGGCCCCAATAGAACCTCTCGTTTTAACTTCAACAAAGTAGAAAAGAGCACTTGTGAGAAAAGTTGTCTAGAGTTTTTAATAAACATTTTAGATCAAACTTCGTTATCCATCATCAGGTTGATAAAAATGGTGGATGTGTATTACAGAGTAGGTCACTATTTAAGGACACTAGTAGATTTTGCATAAGAAATTGTGAGAATTAAGCAAAAATGAACAGGAAAATTAAAATTGAGGGTTTGACGCTAGCCTTTTCTTGATGCATTTTACATCATTTGTTTTGAGACTAAATAAATTTTTTTTGTTAGAAAAATGTCAAAATGTTAGTTGGAATTGGGTTTTTGGCAAGACATTTTTTTCCGTTAGCATATGTTTGTATTAGATATTTTTGTGTCAAGCTTTTATATTACAAAAAAACATGTTTTCAAACATTTCAAAATTTTGATCGGGAATTTTGAAATAATCGGCGCACCTTGAAATTATGTGTTAGTGTTTTCTATCGACATTACAAAATTTAATTTTTCCACAATGAAATGCCAATTTCGGTAAGGAAAAGAAAATATGCTTGTCAGAGTTTACATCAAAACTATTTAAAAAAAATATAAAATTATATTTAAGTTAATTAATTACATGATAAAATTAGTTGCTTCTATTGTGTTACTGAGGGATTGCGAATGTTATTTGCAAGTAATTTGTATATGCGACACGTATATTTTATATTTTGTAGAAGTTCATGTAATTAGAAAAGACAAATAGAAGGTTGAATGATTTAATAGGACGAGAAATAAAGAGATGAGACGCTGAAGACTCATGTCGACTCTATAAGTCCCTGACATTTGCAGAAAGATAAGCTAGTTATTGTTTTCTAGTTACTAGTTTGGTTATTTCGATATATTAATTTTGGGATTCAATCTATCGTGCAAACAAATTTATCGTTTTTCATAACACTTTGTTGTAACTATTAATATGATTAAGAATTCATAACTTTTTGAGTTGTACATAGTTCGAAGTGCAAATATTCATCTTTACGAAGTCTAGGTTTAAATTACTTCATTTTAGGTAACTAAATGGAATACATATGGGTTACAACACATTTTACCATCAAATTTACTATGTATGGATCATTCCTTATCTGGTGTGTCTCGTAGCAACCCATAGACTCTAAGACTAGCATGCCCTAACAAGGATTTCCAAAGACCTTTGCTAACAATGGTTCTATTTTTGGGACTTGCAAGATGTTAAGACGATTGATGAGTCAAAAAGACCTTGAAAGATGGTTAGAACACATGATATGCGACTTAGTTGTAATATGTGTTCATGCACAAGAAGTTATTACCACCCACATATATGGTGATATTTATGATAATTTCTAGTGGGAGTTTTTTGAATTATTAGCACCATGGTTTTCAAGGCTCGAGAACTACTATTTTTGTCCTGGGATAACAAAAAACTCAAAATGGAACAAAGTAAAATTGGAAAGGTTTCCAATCTAGATATTGAATGGACACAAGGTATTGATCAATGGGTAAGAACCACTATTGATGGGTACATATCTAAGTTTGTTGTGCAAGGATACATTGTGTTCGAAATTACATAAGACTTGATCGTAAGGGGAATAAGAGGATTTTAAAAAAAGAGAATTTCAATGTTGTTGAAGATGTTATCTATGGAAAAAGCCATGGTGCCGATTCCATGTCATATGGAATACTCTAACAAGGCATCATGGGATGTGAACCATCAATAAATGAATGAAAAATAGCAAACCCTGGGAGACTGAACCAAAATGAAGCATGTAAGGAAAAGAGGACCAATGGAAAAGAAGAAAGCAAAAGACACAAAAGATTGTAGGGCTTCAACAAGAACTTGAACAATATAAAAGATGGAGTAAATAGAACCCTGTTGAAGATAAAACACTGAAGCTAGATACAAGTATGAGTAGCTGAGAAACATCGTAGAGATTGGGAGGAAGTAGACCTCCTTCAAAAGAGACCAAATCCGAAACTCACAGGGTGCCAGATGAAATCAAGGATGTCATAGACAATGATTGGGAAGAAGAGACCACCCCAAAATTGGAATGGGAAAGAGATTGGAGAACCAAGGTAGGGAGTATCACAAAGGAAGTAGAGAAAATTAATAGTAATATAAGGGAACAACTTCAAATTCAACGCATGTATATGGAATTGGAACAATAGTGTTTCCGCATTGCACTTTATGGATAAGGGTGTAGGCATTCATGGTGGTCATTATTGACATCCCCAATTTAGTTTATTCACTCTATAGTTGCATATCCTCTATGCCACCAATAATTTTAGAACCAAGTAATTCATAAGTATATAGGGAGTGGTTTCAAATCCAAAGCATGTATATGGACTAAGAACAATAGTGTTTTCACAATGCAATATATGGAGAAGGATCTAGGCAAGTTTCATGGGTCGTTATTATTAACATCCCTAGTTTAGTTCATTCATTCTAAAGTTGTGCATCCCTTATGTGACTACTAATTTCAGAATCCAATGATTCAAAAGTATATAGGGAGCTCACCGTAACTAGAAAGTGGTTTAGGGAAATTTTAACAACAATCTTTTCACAGTGCAATATATGGAGAAGGGTCTAGGTAAGGTTCATGGGTGGTTATTATTGACATTTCCAGTTTAGTTCATTCACTTGATAATTGCACATCCCTTATGCGACTACTAATTTTAGAATCCAATGATTCAGAAGTATATAGGGAGCTCACAGTAACTAGAAAGTGGTTAGGGAAATTTTAGAAATATGAAAGAAACATAAGCAAGAAAGACAATCAAGTTAGCTCAACACCTATTTCAAGTGCATCAACCATACCTATAAGGGTTGTAGTGGGTTCGTACACATCAATACACTCACCTAGTAAACCAGGGGAAATTAATCCTCTCCAAGGGATAATGCGATACATTCATGGTTACAATTCCAAATGAAGGGGTGCCTTAGACCATGTGATTGAGCAAACACGCTCCCTCACACTTATGACACACATAATTAGAAACAAACACAAGATCTAACTATTTATTAATATGGAATATATATTAAATAGGTTTACCCAAGGCACAAGAGACATGATTTTCCAAGTTAGAAGCTACAACTATCCAAGCTTTACATACAATAATGGAGTCTCTCAGATCTCCATACAACACACACATGGCTACACGCCTTCTCCACAAATTCACTTTCTCCTTGTTAGGCTATCAAACAATATATCCCCTTCAACGAGTTTGACTTTCCTTCATGGAATCTTCACTACGCCATTCTTCCATTTTACCAAATACTACTTGTATTCCTTCTTTCACATCTTCTTCATCACCTTAGAGTCCAATATGGTCTCTATCTCCTCCTATGTCTCTGGTATTTGTGCCTTCCAGTCATATATTAGTGCTTTTATATTCCTTTTCTCTCCCCCTTGTTGCCCTTCATGAAACTCATATAAGTCTTCCTAGCAACTGGATCTCATATGCATTAGTTGAAAATTTGTGTAAGACCTTACATGGTCCTATCTTATTCACCTTCAAATTTTTATACATTCCTCGTGGGAACCTCTCGTTGTGAAAATGTGCCATTACTTGGTCTCCTACCTTGAACTCTTTATTTCTACGTTTCTCATCTACACACTCCTTGTATTACTGATTGCTGTGCTCTAACTTTCTCTGCACCTCTTGGTGTACTTCGTGCATAAATTACACATATTATTTAGCTTTTGTACTCCTTCCATTCATATTGTGGATGTCTCTCAACTCTACAACTCCTCTTAGGTTGCTTCAATTTACTACCTAGAAAGATGTACTCCCAGTGCTTCTATTTGCCTAATTGTTGTACGCAAAATCCCATTTCACCAACACCATATCCCATTGCTTAGGTTTGTCTCCAACTCAACATCAAAACAATTTTCCAAGGCTTCTATTCCCCACCTTCGTTTTCCCATCGATTTGTGGATGATGATACACTAAACTGAAACTCAACTTTGTTCCTAGTTTCTTCCACAACGTGCACCAAAAAGGGTGTACAAACTTTGTATCCATATCAAATAATATGTTGTGCAGAAAACTATGAAGCCTTACCACCTCTCTGAAGAACAATTTGGCAATGTTCATCACATTTCTTGTCTTCTTATGCATAATGAAATGCCTCATATTAAAAAATCTTCCACCACAAAAAATATGGAGTCATTGCCTCTTTACATTCTCGATAATCTTAGCATAAAATCCATGCTAAGGTCATCCCATGGATTCTTTGGAATATGTAGTGGTTGATACGACCTTGTGTTCTAACTCTTCCCCTTTGACAACTAGAAAACTCTGTAGCTTTGGACATGTTTGCACACATTTGCGCTCATCCTTGGCTAGTAGTATCCTTTAGCTAACTATGACAATGTCTTGTCACAACCAAAGTATCATGTTAGGCCTCCATTCTACTTCTCATTGATAAAGTTATCATGCATTGAATCCCTAGGTATGCACAACTGTGCTCCCCTAAATGATGTTCTTTCATGTATGTGGTATTTTAACCATGATGTTTTGTCCACATTTTTTGGCTCTGCACATGCTCTTCATGCGTCATGAAAATATTCATCATTGATGTATAACTTCTTCATGGTGTCAAAACCCATGACTCCCACTCACATCTCATTAAAAATAACACTTTCTTGCTCAGTGTGTCAACAACCTTGTTTTATTTCCCGCTTCAATGATTTAGAAAAAATGTGTAGCCCTAAAGGAATTATACCCACTTTATGTGTCTCTAGTTTGAATTTCCTTAGCTATTAAAAATTTTTAGTACTTGATGGTATTTATGCAACATAAACTCTTTTGACAACAAATAATGCCTCCACTTCTTGGGCACCTACACAATAACATAGAACCCCTAGCCATAGACCGAGTATATCTTGTTCGCATTTTTCAAGTTATCATTAAAACACACGATGAGTCTCCATTCTTGTCTCAAAAATGCCTTGATTGCCATGCCACTCACATCATAATTTACTTAGAGCGCTTTTGAAATTTAGCAGTGCCAACATACATTACTCCATCACCCTCTTCTTCAACTCTTGGAAACTATGCTCATCTTCTTTCATCCATGTGAATGCCTTGCAATCTCCTCTCAAAACCTCTATGTTCATTGCACATGTCCCAATAAAGTTCTCGATGAATTTACTATAAAATCTTGCAAGAATATGAAAAATTCATCCCTCAAACACACTCCTTGAGTCACTCTACTATTGCTCGCACCTTCTTCGGATCCATATTTAATCCTTCTATAGATATTAAGAAGCCCAAGTATAATAACTTTATCTTCATAAAGCTGATTTTCTTTATATTGATTAACAACTTATTCTTACACAACATATACAAAATGTTCCACAAATGCTCTATGTGATCTTCCTTCGTCTTGCTGAACACCAAGATATTATCCAGTATACGATGACATACTTTACCAGAAATGGATTTAATACTTCATTCATCAGCCTCATGAATATACTTGGTACGTTTGTCAACCTAAATGACATCACTAGCGACTCATATAGTCCTTCCTTCATTTTGAAGGCTGCCTTCCATTCATCTCCTTCTCTTACCCTGATTTGATGGGAACCACTCTTCAAATCAATCTTGGATAAATACTTCACACAACTCATGTTGTCCATCAAATCATCCATGCATAAAAATGAGAATATGTACTTGATCACGATCTTATTAATGACCCTAAATTGGTGTACATGCACCATTCTCCTCTTTTCTTTGCCATCAATATTATAAGCACTACGCACAGGCTCAATGTTTCTCTTATTTAACCTCTTTCCAACAACTCACGTACTTGCCTACACACCTCAATTTATTGAGATGTCATCTAGTATGTAGCTTGGTTTGTAAAACTTGCCCCTAGGATTAAATCTATACGATGGATGATACTTCATGTTGGTGGAAATCCTTCCAAAAAATAGTCTGAAATGACATCTGTGAAGTCCTCTAATAGTGATTTCACTTCACATTGTAGTTATTTTTCCTTTTCTTTCTTGATGCGTATGCACTCTTATTGTGTTAGTTTCAGTATGAGTGCAAAGCATGCATTCTCTTCTTCCACTCCCCTTAGAAATACCTTTCTCGATACCATCAATAAGCACACACAAACACTTCTACGCTATCCTCCTTTGTCCTTAAATTGAATCAACATGAGATTACTGCCATCCTTCTCTAAGTGATAGATATTCACTCTTCCATCATGCATAACCTTTCTGTCAAACTACCAAGGCCTTCCCAAAAGTACATGACACTTGTCCATTGGCATCACATCGCACTAGAACCCACCTTGGTATACACCTATATGGAACTTCATAGGGCATTGTTTGTTAACTCCCCCTTGATGGCCATTCTCTATCCATGACACATTGTATTTCTGCACCATTTCACATAAGAATAGATCATCTATGTTGTCACTATCTACTATCACCTTACAGGATTTGCCTTCTGACTTGCATATTGTCATGAAGATGCTCTTCCTTTACATTGACTTATTTTCCACCTTTGGTGGTTTCACCAACACCATCTTCATCATTAGGGATTCTTCATGTTCTATCTCTTCAGAATGTCCTTCTGAGACAAATGAGACCACATCTTCATGCACTATGTGTGCACCAACATCCATCCTCCAACTGATACCTTCTCCTTGCACCTTGGAACATTCATATGCCTTATTTACACACTATCCACATGTGAAGCATGTTCCTAGGAATCCTTTCCCCCTTCCTTGACCAAATATTCTTCTCCATTTGGAAGGGTAAGATGTATCTGCTCATAATTTCCATTTTTCAACTCCACACACTTGTTCTTGCGCATGTGATTGACTTCACACAACACTACTTTATCTTTGTCTCTGTAGGTTCTTTCCTAGATTTTTTGTCCTCCACACATGAATCTACCTCTTCCTCATGTGTTATTGTGATGTTCGCATGATAACTTCTCTTATGCCTTTAGTGCAAATTGATAAGATTTCTCCATGGTATGTATCCATGTCAGACTTAACTCTTCTTGAATGGAGAGTTTCAACCCATTCAAGTCCCTGACTATCTTCTCTTGGTCAACTTCATTATGACATGATTTGATGGTGATATTATATAAATATTCAATGTACTCCTTGACAAATAACTTTTTCTGCCTTAATTTTTTCAACTACCTGTACAACTCCATCTGCTGGTAGTCTCCAAGCAAGAACTTACCCTTCATATTTGTAACCATCCAATCCCATCGAGTTAGCTTATCCTTTCCTCTCATGCACTGTTTATTTTTCATTTCCTCACATCATAGCTTCGCGTGACCCTTGAACTTGGTCTATGCCACCTTCATGTGCTGTGGGTCGCTAATATTCTAGAACTCAAAATGTTCTTCCATGTCTGTAAGCCAATCAATGAGATCCTTAGGATTTAAAAATCCCCCAAAACATGGAACTTCTACCTTTGTACCTTACTCAATCCATGAGATTGCCTTCAAAAATTTATTCTCACTTGCATCCATTTGTGCCTATTCATCTTTGTCCTCTTTGGCGCATTCTTGCCACTTTTCATCCTTAGCATCTCTCATATCATCTCTTTGCACAAACCCACAAATTCTATCCTCCTTAATTACATATATGCACATCTATACAACACACAACACATCAAATACTTCATCAAGTATTCCAGTCACATTGGCTTCAATTGCACCTCTACCAACGATTCTTCTCGGTGGGATCTTTCCTCCATTTATGAACTATCTTTATTTCTCTTACCTCATTTGTTCTCTACCCACCTTTCTCGCAATGGAGAACACACTCAGCGAGCTACCTCTCATTTGGCACTTTGCTAGCTTCCTTTTCTACTTACTCAATTCTTACCACTTGTAAGCTCAACTTGTTCTGATACCAGAGGATTTAGTCATGATTAGTGTTCACAATAAAAATATGCTTTAGAACACACAATTGAGTGAACACACTCCCTCACATTTATGATACACACAATTAAAAACAAATAGAAGATTTAATTCTGTATTAATATTGAATAGATATTACATAGGTTTACCCTATGCCAAAGCTATTTTTTTACAGGGTAGAAACTAAAAATATGCGAGCTTTACATATAATAATAGAGTCTATCATATCTCCATGAAACACATATAAGACTACAACCATTCTCCACGAGCTCACTCTCTCCCTATTTTGAAAACAAGTAGAATCTCCCCTTCAACTAGCTTGACTTTTCCTTCACTCTCACTAACTTATAAAATAAGATCCTTCACTCCCTTTTATAGGATTCAGGAGTGGTAGTTGACTCATACACACTGCTCCTTGATTGACACATAGCTCAAAGTTATTCTCTTCTATGTACATTGATGAGTTGGCATCTTCTTCAATGTTGTACTTCGTTCTATGTGCCAAAGTATACTTATTTTATAGGTTTTCTCTAGCATCCATAGGCATCTATGAAAATCAAACTGCTTAAATCTCAACTTCCTGTTAGTACGTGTCTACATGCATTATTTCATCTAACTTGTACTTGCAGGTAATCGATTAGGTTCTACATAGAATCACTGTAGGCCCTCATGGATTTGTGGTCAAACCTATTTGACTTTGGGTTGAATGTTCTGCATGTTGAAGTTTTGTGTGGCGCTGCCTTGAGAGGTTTACCTTTGAACTTGGTGCCTTTGTTTTTCTGTGTGTTGATTGTCTAGTATTTGCATAGCACAATAAAACTGTGCCCCTTCTCACAACCTGCATGAATGTTGACTGCTCGACTATGCTCAATAATTATTTCTACAAACTGACTCAGATTTCCCGTTTGTGCCTTCCTTTGCAAAAGCGGACTTAGCCATCCTTCGAAATGCAAGATTGCCTCTATGCGTGGGATACTCCTGCATCATAATGACACTACTTATTGGATCCTTTAAGAGTTTAAAGCCTTATAATGGGTTTACAGACCCATAAAAATATTTATTGACTTGTGAGATGAAATGGGAAGCCAAGGGTGTCCTGACCGACAAAGACAAACACTGCGAACTCATATGCGTGCTAACCCGTTGAACATTGGAATTTATCTTCAATAATGGTGGAACCAAGGTAAAATTAAATGAAATAAAAATAATTCTGATCAGGGAATTTAAAATGCAAAGGTGCACAAGTTAGACCATCCAAGACTTAAAGGAGGTCAGACAAAAACCAGGAGAATCTGTATGGGAGTATGATTGCAATCTCTATGATGTCATAAAAAAGGTCACTTTAAAGTTTGAAGATACTGATAAGGCCACATGGTTTGTAGAAGGGATGCAAAGTAAGATACGTTTTTTTATACCACAAATGTAATTCCAAACTAAAGCTAAATAGAATGAAGCTATAGTAAGAGTAGATCATATTGAGGACCATGGCAAGCATCCCGCCAGAAGTACCCAAACTGATGCTAAGTTAGATGTCGTGCTGTGAAGGATGGATGAGATACAAGGAGGAAAGAAGCCAAAACTTTATGTCTAGTGTGGATAGGAAAGGAACCATCATAATGAGTTTCCTCACATCAAAAGCGAGTTTTGTGAGTTGTGCCACACCTGTGATCATATTTCTATGAATTTTAATTTATTACAACATTATGTGCATCAACCACATAATGTGTGCTATAGAGTTTATAAATCCACCATGCATGAGAATAAAAAATGCAAGGATTTACATGATCTAAAAGATGATATCACCTGAAATGTATTCATAGTCATTGTGCAACAACCACCACTATCAAAACCAAGTACAATGACACAAGACACAAAGATGTCAAAGTAAAGAGGTTGGAATCCATTGTAACTACAACATTAACTTGGTTGGGCCCCTCCATCACTACAACATCAGATAGGGTGGGGTCCACCATCACTACAATATCATCTAGGGTGGGCTGCACTATCACCACAACAATAGCTAGGTTGGGCACCACCTTCACCATAATACCATTCAATTTGGGCACCTCCATCACCTCAAAGGTAGTGTGGGGGATATCATAATCAATCAAAAGGATGCGGGTCATTATAATGACAAGGAGGATATCAAGGAGGCTGCCTAGGTCATAAACATGGAAACTAACAACCACAAAAACTCATCACCTATTATTTGCATAGGGAGATGAGTCACATTGCATGAAATTCCAAAACAATCCACAACATGAAACCTATTACTTACTATATAATCTTGGGGAAACACATCACTTAAGATTTACCAACACTAGAGAAGCAAAGGAAATATAAGATAGTGCACAACGTCAATATGATGAATAATTATCCAAAGGAGCAAGGATTCACATAGGTTATCACTGAAAATCAACACAAGGATCAAGGCCTTCCCCCACTAGAGATGCTCAAATATAACCCAATCTGGAAGGTGCAATAAGAGAGGTATCCAAACCTTGTAAGAGAAAAAATATTACTGAACAAAGTGACCCAACTATTATGGTCAATACAAACTAAGGATGTGAACACTAGAGATACTACGATAATCGAAAAATAAATGTATAGATAAATTGTATGCATTCTATGATAGGAGGGGTGACTACTTTAACATATGTTTTGAAATTGATAAGTGTGTTGTACAATGGGGATATTTCATAAAATATCGCCAATTTACTACACAACCTAATGAAGTACTTAAAAAGGGGTAGGAGAGAACATTTAAAATGGTATTATATGTGAAGACAAAATATTCTTTAGACATGGATGATCCGATGGACATTGAGCTTGCAAAATATGAGGTACCTAATGCTATTTTTGATTTTGGAAACACTATTAACATGATACCAAAATACAATTAAGAAGCAATTGGAAGGCCTATGCTAAGTTACCATGTCGTGACTTTGAGCTTAGCAAATTACAGTCATATTGAGTAGATTAGAAAGATTAAATATGTGGAGATAAAGGTGGATAATCTCAACTTGCAAGGGGATATTTACGTAATTTATATGAAGACAAATGAACCCCACTAGCCCACACTTATTATAAATAAATGGGCTTATGATGGTCACATGATCATCAACATAGTGGATAATTAGCTAGAATCTCACTAAGATGGTTCTATTATCATCATACCTTTGAACAAATTAGAACATAAGCCTTACATGATACTAAAGGAACCATCCTCTCCATACACACGTGCTATAATGTTGGTTTAAGGTGGACACAACCAAAAAGAGAATCAATGTAGGAAATAACTTTTCCATACTCATCAAAAATTGGTACAAGTGATTTAGGGATTGGATCAGTCATGGATTCAACAAATCCAGATACTTCAAGCACCCTAGTACTTTTAGATAATGTGGTATACATCACCCTCCATGTGATCACCTACTAGGTTTGAAATTGATAATATTTATTAGTTGGATAAAATTGATATTGAAACCAATAGGGAAGGTGTATTAAAATGGGGGTTTGTACCATAAATCAGTGGGTAATCAAATGTGGACATGGAAAATTATATTCACGAGGATCATGAAACTAGGCCAATGTGTATTTTGTTCACCAAAGAATGATAGACTCCTTAATATTTTTGCATAGAGGATTTGACAAGATTCATTCATCAGTTGGAGGTTCATGTTCCATAGTCAAAATCATGTGCAAGCACACTCAATCATGTGCTGAAGGGGGTATCAAATATTTGGTGAGATGTGCATAGATAATATGAACTAAATTGGGGAAACCTTGTGAGATATTGCATTCAAGATTTCATATTTCAACCTGTTTCTTAGAAAAGTGGCCAAAATTCCAAGTAGAACAATGTCCATAAGCGCACATTCATTCATGTGCGGACATTTGGGGGTGAAACACATTGATCCAAGGTACTAGGTGCACATGTTTCAGGGTTCACTAGCCCCTCTTCTTAAAGCTTAATATATGCATCAAGATTCTAGGAGGGAGACAAAGGCATGGCCAAAGGTCCAACATGACTTTATTAAAATTTTTGTGTTAGAAGATGATAATCTTAGGGCACATAAAACATTGAAAAAAATGAAAATATTTTTGTGCTCTAGAGGGATAGATGATGTGATTAGCATAACCAAACATGGATATCTAGTTGATGCTGATACTAACATTCCTAACAATGTGGAAAAAGGTCATGATGCTTAGGAACAAAATGGGGTTATCCTCAAGTCTTGCAATAAAATCTGGAATAGTGCATGTAGCTCAATGCCTATAGAGAGTGAAGGGGATATCTATTTAGAGGGACTATTTAAGCCTAAAAGGAGCATTGAATTGTCTAAGAATAAAGATGCAGAGGAGGAAGAAGAAAATATTGCAAAATTTGAACACCACAGAACGACCAGGGTGGTGAGAGGTGTAAAATTAAATGAAGTATGAGGGAAGTAACATTTATAAAGAGAATTTGTGTAAAATAATAGAGAACATTGGTACATACAAAACATATAATATGGTGTTTATTGGGGACAATTAGACACAACAAAATTTTTTAGAGGATGTACAATTGTTGTGATATTATGAATATGTATTTCCCATTAAATTTAGTGAGGTTAAGTGTATATACCCTTCATTATGGGAAATTCATATTAAATTCAATGGATGCACATATTTGATAAAAAATAACTCACTCCAATATGAAAATAAAGGTATAAGAGGAGATCAATCGCATAATGGAAGCCTAAATCATTATCTAGTAGAAAAGTTAGATTGGGTAATCCCCTAGTAGTGAAACCAAATAAAACAAGGGAGATTAGAATGTTTGGGGACTATTGTGCACTTAAATATGTGTGTGTTAATGGCCCCATTCTTATACAATTAACTGATGAGGTACTCAAAGTTTTCATAGGGAGCACATTATATTAGTTCATAGATGGGTTCAATGGCTACCATTAGATTTCCATCACAATAGAGGATCAACAATAAATTAATATTAAAATAGAGTGTAGATCCTTCGCTTACTTGGTAATGCCTTTCAGTTTGGAAAATGCACCAACAATATTTTCCAAAGCAATGGTTAATGCATTTAAATATTTCATCCATGATTTTGTAAAGGTATAATTTGATGATTGGGAAATATTCTCATTATTCAAAGAACACTTATAGAAATTGTGACTACTGCTGGAAAGGTTTTGAATATTGTGAATCACATTGAAGTTGAAAAGTGCTTATTTTTCACACCATTTGGTGTGCTCCTTAGAAATGTGGTGTATAGTAAAGGTATTTTGGTCAATCAAGCCAAGATTACAATCATTAAAGGGCTAAGGCCACCAACCAATCCTTTCTTAGTGCAATCATTTCTTACCCATATAAGATAATATCACAAATTCATTCATAGATATGTAGACACTGCAATACCTATGGAGAATTTCATGCATAAGGATAACAAGTTTGAATAGATCCCAATTTGTCAAATTATGTTCATAGATGTGAAGCAATGATTTGTCATGCTTCTAATTTTGGTTTTCCTAGATTGGATAAAAACATTCCACGTGCATGTGGATGTATTCATGTTGGAAATTGGATCTATACTTACACAAATGGGAGAAGGATAGATGGATCATGTAATTATTTTTTAAGTCACAAACTGTTTAATGTTGAAAATAATTATGCTACAAAAAAATGAGAAGCACTAGCCATGGTGTTTGCTCTTTAAAAGTGCTATAATTGCTTACTAGCTACACCATTTGAATTTTTCACAAATCACCAAATATTACAATACTTGGTGAACAATACATTTTTGGAGGAATAACTTCAAGATGGTTAATGATTTTTAAAGAATATTTATTTAAAATCAATGTGAAGCTGAAAAGGGACAAAATAGGGCCAAACCATCTCAACTGTATTCAAATAGGTGAAAAGCTTCAGGATTTGCAAGAAAATTCTCCAGATCCACATTTATTTAAGGTAATTGTGAACCTGAAATAATTATAAGAGATCATAAATTTTTTGCAATATGGTACGTTTACAAAACACTACATGGTGTAGGACAAGAAGCAACTAGTCACAATATCCTTACCATTCATTGTTATCAAATAATTCTTTTCAAATATGGGTAAATATGACATCCTTTACAGGTTGGATTTGGAGCATGAAAGAACATAGGTGTTAGAAGAAGTTCATCAAGAGGTAACTGGAGGCCATTTTGTAGGAGAATTAAATTTGTAGAATATACTGTAGGGTGGACTATGGTAGCCTACAGTGATCTAGGATGAACATCAAATTAAAAATCATTGAAGTGTTTGTGAGTGCATCGATAAATGAAATCAAAAAGATGAGATGCCACTAAACATAATTCTTACTGTGCAACTATTTGAACAATGGGGGATAAATTTTATAGGGGCTATTAATCTAATTTATAAATGCTATAATACTTGATATAGCATAATTATGACGAATTACTTCATGAAGTGGGTTGAGGTAGCTAAGGATCCTAGCTGTGGAGTGAAATACACTATGAAATCCTCTATGAAATATCATATAAGGTTTGGTTGCCCTTAAAAATTAATTAGTGATAAGGACACAAAATTTATTAATAGTACCATAAATACCTCGATGGAGGAATTTATGATATTTCACTAGAAGAACACCACATACCATCCCAAAGCACATGACCAAGCAAAGTCACGAATTAAGGTACTAGGAAAAATGCCAACAAAAGTTTGCATTGTTTAGAGAGATGATTGGGAAGATCTCATCCCAATAATATTATAGGTGTGTGAAACCAATTATAATCATGTAACATGATATACTCCAATCCAATTGTTCTATAAAATGGAAGTCATTATGCCAATGAAATAACTAGTGGCTAGCTTGCACATTATAGTGCTTACATGGCTTAGTGATAAATAATCCTTGTAAAAACGACTAATTGGGTCGAATCGCATGGAGATATAATAAATTTATAATTGGAATAAGAAGTGTAGAAGCGTAACCAAAAGGCTTGACATGATCACAAGTTATGATCCAAGGAGTTTCAACTAGAATAGATGGTACTATTACAAAAAATTAGATTCAAAGTGCACCTTGAAAAATTGAAAATTTGTTGGAAGGTACCATATATAATCCACCATCTGGTAGGCCAGGGTACCATTATGTTATGTGATTTACACGGCAATATTATTCTTGGTCATGTCAATGGACATAGGTTTAATACCTATCACATGTAAAATAAGTTCAAGTGAAAGAAAAAATAAGTACAAAATGGCACAAATTGAGTAGGATTTGCATTTTTTTCAAGTGTGGTATCATAGTAGAGTCAAGTGAGAAGATAAAAATATAATATAATAAGTATAATAATTTGAGGTGACATGATACGAGTAGGAAACAAAAGAGCACAAAGGATAGACAAGTTATTGGTTCTAAAACCAAGGACAAATATTGATTAGATTCATGAGAAGAATATATGAAAGCTTCATAATTTAAATGAGTCTAGAAATTATGTGTGATGAAAGCAAGTGATAAAAAGGAAGCAAGAAAAGAGAACAACTAACGTTGAAATTTAAAAACTAGTTTTTAAATAAGACAAAAGTAATTCACATAATGGAATTCAAAGATTTAGGCAATCTAATCAACAGTTAATGTCTAAAAGTGGAGAATATTTGAAAATAAAAAAATGATGCATCACATCCAATAAGATTGCAATAGGAAAAACACAAAAACATCCCAGTATCAACTCAGTAATGACTAAAAAAGTTAAGGTAGAAATGAGTTAGGGTGGAAAGTTTCTCAACAAATATTTACAAGGCGACATAATCTATATATAAAAGGGAAATGTGGGGAATCAAACCATACTTTGTCCATCTTGAGAATTACACAAATAGAATTTTCATTGTATGAATCAAGAGAAATTTGTTTTCAAGTAGAATGAGATGAAATTGTGAAGTGTCTTTGAGTAGCATGTAGAGATAAATGAATAATCAACTAAAATAAGATAAAGTTTATGTAAGTCAAATAATGGTAATGTTGAGTGACATAGAAAAGGAAGAGATGGGGAGAGGTTTGCCTTGCGCCAAGCCAGATGGAATGATTAGGAACCTTTAAACTTTGTTAATGCATCCCATAAAGAATGGTTCATAGATTCTCAACCATAAGAAGCATCATGATTAGTACAAGGGGATGCCACTCAATATGATCCTTTGCAAGGAACTTATGATGACATTACTCAATTACTTAAAATAATGGGGCCATTTGGATGTTACTATATGTGGTCCATTATAATCAACACTGCAACATCTAACACACAATAGGGTCAAAAGTAAGGGGACAAATTCAACAACCATATAAATCCACCAATCCACCTATTTTCCAAGAAATTAAAGTAATATATGCATGGTCTACTCATAATATCATGATGAAAGAAGTAACTGATGTGCCAGTGCATGTATTAGTAGAGTGAATTATGAAAATATATTGGAAAATGATGAATAGGGCCAAACAATTAACAAAATGAGTAATCGAAATTACATGTCAGATGTTCAGACTATGTGAAGAGTTCACTATGTAGAGTTCTTTGCATCACAATTCCAAATGAATGCACATAAGTCTTCTAAAAAAAAGAATAATTTTAGTATCAATTCTTAGAAATCTTCATATACTTCATGCAGTGGAGGAAACCCAAAGGGAAAGTTATTATTGGTGGGTTTTTTGGTCGGACCAAATCTTCACAAGCTTGATTATTCATGAAGGGTGAACATGTACCTTCATGAGATTTTTTTAAGGAGTTGGCTATTTAAAATTTGAGCACTTATCAATGCAAACCCTTGCATCCCATGAGATTTGATGGATTACTTACCTCCCATTGCTTTCATAAAAAAAATATATAATGGCATCATGGTGTACATTCATGATCTCCCAACACAACCTACACTTGACCTTCCATTTATCATCAACATGGTTTAGGCACAGGTAGAATTCATATGCTAGAGAAACATGGTAGCAAAAAATTCACAACCGTTATGAGTTGTCCAACCATAAGGTTCACGAAAACATGTAAAAATATAAGAACTTGCTATTGGATCCTGTGGGACACCAACAAAAATAGAAAATTAGCTTTCACAATTGACTCAATTGCTACCAAAGAAGACAAGGATATTGGTACCATTGAAAAAAATCCCAAAGTGCCTACAATTTCAATGGAGTTTAATTTTGACACACTTAGTGTTTTGCTAGAGGACCTACTCAAAATTTTTATTTTTGATATGGGGAATGCCCCATAATATGAATAAGTGGAGAAATATGGTTATTTTGGAAGGTTGTGTGCATAAT
The DNA here is from genome assembly GCA_037957365.1 of Torreya grandis. Classification (NCBI taxonomy): domain Eukaryota; kingdom Viridiplantae; phylum Streptophyta; class Pinopsida; order Cupressales; family Taxaceae; genus Torreya; species Torreya grandis. The sequence continues at coordinate 2,438,437 of JARHVA010001380.1, read as the reverse complement.
ACAAGTTCAAAATGTAGTACCACATGCCATATTATTCAAAATTACATCCATGCTAGAGTCCATCAAGGGGGACATGATTGCTGAAGAAGAGAAAATAAAACAAGTGGTATAATCCTTATTCTTAACAATGGAGGTGTCAGGATCTAAAGCACCAAGAAAGGCATGGAGTGTCTTGGATGCCTCTAAAACAACTATGAATAAATTTATATAGAGGAAACACTAGCTAGAGGAGTTAGGGAAAAAAATCAATGTGTGGAGTGAGGAGGAAGAGGGTAGTGTTGAGGCCAACTCAATTCAACCATCAACGAGGAATCCACCCATACCAAGAGCTGGCAGACCTCATTTTGACATGGCTAGGTGGATGGAAAGTCACATAGCCTCATTATAAGTGTCTTAGGAACCACAAGTAAAAGCATAAAAATTGAAAACACACCTCAAGACAAGGGAAGAAAAGAAACAAAACCTAATCCTTTTAGTGGTATGACCCAATACTAGTGTGCACTTGAAACATAAAATAACATTCACACAATCAAGTCCGCCAACATTCACACAATTAACTCCACTAGACACTCCACTTTCCAAATCTTCATCCAATCCACCCTTGACTATGCCACCTTCACCCCATTCCAATCCCAAAATGTGGCTTACTCATCCTAGAACATCATTCATATGACATTTTTTCTGGGCACAACAATCTTAAGGTATAGTCATAGGTGCATTCTTCAATGACACTCTTACATAATTACACCAAATTCCATCTCAGACACATCTAAATAAACCTCGTGTAGAGAGCACATTAAATTTATAATTGATCATGGAGGTTGCATTCATTCCACACTAAGGTAGATAAGGATGTTAAAGATAAGGCTGCCAAAGAAAAGAGTGAGCTAACTAAGAAAAACATTAGGTAGTAGAGAAAATGGTGAAGGATGAATCACTGCAACACAATGAAGAAAACTGAAAGAAGGATAACACAGAGAAATAAAAAAAATGAAAAATCTAAGGGATTGGAGGACCTCTAAAAGCATGAGGAAGACCACAAGAAGGCCGAGGAAAAAGGTGCAGAAGATAGGGTAGCCTAGGAGAAAGCTGCAAGTGAGGAAGCTATGATGGCTAAAATGGAGTAAGACAAGAAGGCCAAATAAGAGAAATAATTGAAGGAGAAACAATCCCATGAAGAGGAAGAGAAAAAGAGGAAAGAGGAGGAGGAATAAGTTTTACCCAATAAAGAACAAAATATTTGACATCAGGCTACATAAGGTACTAGACCACAAGACCAATGTAGACAACTTATGACCAAGGTATGGGTGAAGCATCACAATAAGACTAGGGCTTAAACACATAAATTAAGCTAATTGATTACCAAGCACACTTGGTAAGAACTTTTATGGGCTTCAGTTCAAGCAAAAAAATTAATGAGGAATGCTCAAAATGGGGTGATGACACATCTAGATCATGGTGGATGGAAATACAGGTCTTGACCAATACACACATGACTTTCCACATGTTGACATGAAAACTGTGCTGAGTATAAGAAATTCTTCCATCTCAAACCATGCATCTAGTAGTAGTGACTATTTCAAAACAAGTCACCTTGGACATTGCCCAGTTCCCGTTGGAGAATAAGATCAAAAGAGAATCGCCTTTCACATCTTGATCACACAAATGAAACATAATTGAATCATGATAACATATCACTGAAAGAGTGCATGGAGAAATCAGTAAAAATCATAGAAGAAACTTGTCAAACATTGGTTCAATAAGAGTTACGATCCTAGGTCATGTCAGATCCATTACAATTCATGGCCTTGATCACAAAACATGGGTAGGACTGGATATCTGTCTAAAGTCTAGAATAAACTAGCATACATATCTTAGACCAATCTATGTAAAATACACCAATAGATATCATTTTTGAGGCACCTATATCATATTGAATTGTGAGTACCTCGAGAATAACATCTATCGGTGTCTTTTACATAGATTTATCTAAGATATGTATACTAGTAGCACTTGTCACCGCCTAAAGTAAAGATAAATATTTATTGTTCATAAAAAAATTAATATAAATATTTAATACAATTTTAAATTTTAAAATGGAAAATGGAGAACAACACGATATTTATTTATTATGATGTATGTGGTAAAAGCTATATATTACCTATAAATTAATTATGACCATCTATTATAAATATGATATATATATATATATATATATAAATTAGTTATGATTATTTATATATTATCATCTGGTGATATTTTTTATGATAAGTTAGTTTTAAAATTTCATTGTTATGATTATCTAGAAATATGTTTTAGTAAAATCTATATATTATTTATAAATTAATTATGATTATCTATATATTATCTATTGATTTGTTATTATGATGTGGTAAATTTTTTTATGATAATTTATTTTTACAATTTCATTGATTATTTATAAATATGTTGTGGCAAAATCTATATATTACCTATAAATTAATTATGATTATACATTACCAAATCTATATATTACATATACATTAATTATAATTATTTATCTATATATTACATTTAAATTAGTTATAATTATCTATTATAAACATAATATGATGTGGTAATATATCTATATATATATATATATATATATATAAAATTATAATGATTATCTATATATTATTTATTTATTATCATGTGGTGATATTTTTTATGATAATTTATTTTTAAATTTTTTATTGTTATGATTCTTTATATATATGATATGGTAAAATCTATATGCCATCTATAAACTAATTATGATTATCTGTGTATTATCTATGGCGTGATAATTTTTTTTTTGATAATTTAGTTTTATATTTCATTATTATGATATATTAATCTATAAATATGATGTGGTAAATTCCATATAGATTACCTATAAATTAATTATTTTTCTAATTTCATTATTATGATTGTTTATAAATATAATGCAGTAAAATCTATATATTACCTATAAATTAATTATGATTATTTGTATATTATTTAATTATTATAATGTGCTAATATTTTTATGAATATTTATTTTTACAATTTCATTATGATTATTTATAAATATGATGTAGTGAAATCTATATATTACCTATATTAGATCTATAATAATATTTATTTATTGTGATGTGGTAACATTTTTTATGATAATTTATTTCTACAATTTCATTGTTATATTATCTACTTTATTATGATGTGGTAATATTTTATATTATATTATATTTTTAAAATTTCATTGTTAATTACTTGTAAATTAGTTTGTTTTACAATTTCATTGTTATGATTATTTATAAATATGGTGTGCAAAATATTTATATTACCTATAAATTATAATTTCATTGTTATAATTATTTTTAAATATGATGGGGTAATATATATATATATATATATATATAAACTTATAAATAACAATTTTTTTATTATTATTTTTAGATAGCTACTTGGGAATAAGGGTCCTAGGCCCATAAACAAAAAATTCAAAAGAACATAATTAGCCTGGCTTAATGATAAAAATCGTCAAGACATAAAGCCATCTAATTGACAAAAAGAACCTATTGTTGAAAGTAAAAAAATTTAGCTTTAGGAACTAATTTAATCAAACTAAATATCCATAATTACTTTGTTCATCCTTTATAGATTTCCTAGATGGAGATCTAAGAATGCGACATTCCTTTTTCCTATTTTTTTACCATTTTCCATTCATCATCATCTCCAGAAATGACTGAATTCAAGCTTAATATTCCATTTCCTTCCTTATGTTTATCGATAAATAATTCATTTTTACTAACATTATTACCATTATAATCACCATACTCAACATTTTGAGTTTTTCTTATCTATAGATTAACCTTATCCAAATTTTTTCTTTTAAAGTTCTTTGAAGCCATTTTTTTTGGTTGAGTTGGAACATTTTCAATAATTGTTAATTGATTCACATTAGCCTCTTTTCCCCAAGAGGATTCACACTTGCGCTTAGTTTTTTGGTAGGACTCAGCCGGGTGCCCAACCTGAAAATAGTTTTGACATTTGAAGGGGATTCCTTCAAAATCTAGGGTTTGGACCCAGCTTCTATTTTTCACTTTTAACTCAATACTTGTAGGAAGAACCTGAGAAGTATCTAAACACACCAAAATTCTTGGAAATGTTGTTCGAAGAAGTTTCAATGAAGTTTCATCTATTTTCACCATCTCACCAAGTGCAAAGCCAATAACTAAAAGACCTATTTCAGACCAAAACTGTAGTGGAAGATATGACAATCTAACCCAAACAGGTTGTAGCAAAATATTTTTTGACAAGGGATTAAAATCAGGAGTCCAAGGTTTCATCAAAAGAATGTGATTTTCCTAGCTCCATAATTTAGCCCTAAAAATCTTATTCCAGTCAGCCACATAATCATAAATAACAATAAAAAGCCCTTGGCACATGGAAAAATTTCCATATCATCTTTCAACATAGATCTCCATGAATCTGAGAACCATTATTATAGGGATGGAAGGCAGGGCCAAAACCTATCAAAATGGAAATCCAAAGCCCTCTTTGCAAACCAAATTTCATCTTCCAAAACATTCTCTAGAGCTTGATTTTCAAAATTGATAGCAAGTAATTTAGTTAAAAAAACTCTATCCATATGAGTAACTGTTACTTCAAAAATTTTATCAACATAATTTACAAATAAATCTAAAACTAGTTGGTTCTTTAACTCCTCAAAGTTAGCCACTCTTCTACTTTTAGCTGGTGCTCTACCGGTGGATTGGACCCTCCTATTATCTTCTTCTGTTGAATCAGCCACACATTGGCCCTCGCTAACTGCTACACATGGCTTTGATTTACTTTGTGCTCCATACATAGTAGTGAAAATAAAAACACAACATAACTTGGTTAAAATTATCATCATTTTTTCTCTTTCACAATTAAAATATAATTTCAACTTGAAAAATATGCCAAATTTGTGAAAATTTTATAGCAATCATGGTTGAGTTCTATAAAATCACCATCTTATAGGTAAATATATCATGATGGAAGTGTTGGAAGGGGGTGTGAATCCATTGTAAAATAGACTAAGCAAGCTTGTAAAACCAAAAAAATATGCTTTAAGGATTTTGGATATTTTCACATAGAGAAAATCGGGTGAGCCATACCAAAGTGCACTAAGCGAGAATAAATAGGGAGACCTTGGTGGAGAATACACCACAAGAAGTGTGCTTATTTTGAATCAATGATATCCATCCACACATGACTAAACCTTATTCTCCCAATTTTTTTAGCAGAAAGGGGTCTCAAGAGAACATTTCATATCAATCCACCATCTAGAGGGAGTTTGAACACTAATTTTATGGCAATAAATATATGGTATGACATTTTAAAATTATGATGGAATCTTGATCACCAACTTGTAACTAAAATTGGTAGTGTAAAATATGCCAAGGCACCCAGTCTATGGTTTGATTATAAAAAGGTTATAGATCATTTTGATTCCCTTTCTAAAGAGCTGAAGACTTTTAATCTAGGGCACGAAGGAAAAAGGAACTTCATGATCAGTAAGAACTTGTGACCACCATAAAGACTAAGAATTGAGAGAGAACATTGATTGAAATTCATCACCATCCCAAAACAAATGCCTTTTGAAAAGCTCCCAAGCCTTCTAGACACTCTTAGCTAGAAAAGTACCCACAATGGTGACAAGGACTTGAGTATATATTGGAGCTTTTTAATGATGCGAATAGGGAGTTTTTTATTATATAAACAATTAAAAATGAACCTATAAACAAAAAAATTTGAGTACATAATTATATATTAAAAACTTGTTTTTTTCTTAATAATAAATTGACACAACCCATTCCTTATGAAAAATATCTTCCTCCTGTTGACCAAATTTGACTTTTAGGTCAAATTGGGACCCTTATAGGTAAAAAATTGACTTTTAGGTGTTTTAAGGGTCTAATACATATGTCACAAGTTGTTTTATAGGTTAATTAATGTTATACTAGCCTTGGTCCTTAGTCATTTTTGTCATTTTGAGGTCAAAAAAGGGACATTTAATGAGTTGTACAGATTACTTGGGGAGTTTGAAGGTTAAAAAAGGTTATGTCATGTGCCATTTGTCCTCACATTTCTTAATCAACTGTTGGTAATTGAAAGTGGCAAGTGCTTTAGAAGAAAGAGTAGTTTTCTTGGGAAAAATTTGAGTTTGGCACTTGTACGACCCATGGGGAAGTGTGACACATGGGAGAAGATCATAGAATGTCCCTTCAGCTTCCTCAAGCTTAGTTACACATTTTAAATACTTTGAAAGTGCCATTTTGGCCCAAAACCATTCTGATCCTTTTTCACCCTTCTAGGCATATAGAACCAATCTTCAGGTTTGTACTTGGTATGACTAGTAGGTGAGGTTCTAGATCAAATGCCTTAGGGAAGTGAAATTTAACTTAGAGAGATTAATTTACATAATAATATTTCAAATAATGGTGGCCTGTGCTTTATGAACCATCCTCATGAAGTTGATTGTGTTTTTTTGCTTGTTGTTTCATGCACATTATAGGTTTTATTCCATTTTGGGCAAGTTTGTACAAACTAGCTATTGATATTGGTTCTATAGAATCTTGTATTCTTTCTCTAATGTTCTCCATGTTTTTTATTAGTATTTAAAGGTGTTTTGATATGCTAATCATCTCAAGTTGCAGGAGGGAGCTCTTTTCTATGCAACAAGTAGGTTTCCACCATTCTTAAGACTTTCATGATTTGATGGTGACTTCAAGGGCTTGTGTTAGTTATATTTGCATGTTTACAATGATCTTATGATTAATTTTATCTTTCAACTCCATTATTCAAAGCAATTCCCATAAGTGTAGTCATAGAACACCATATAATCACCTCTTCACCCATTTTCACTTGCTACCATGATTAAATCACACATAATGGAGGTATGCAAAGCATTCATTGAGTTTTAAGTATGGTTTCAAGGTGTTAATCATGATATTTATAAATAAAAAATAATTTATACCTTCTAAATAATGTTTAAGGGGACTTTTGATGTCATACACAATAGTTTCATACAGTCCACCATTGGAAAGTGCATCTATAGGGGCTTGAGATGATGTCATAATGGAATGGGGGTTTTGGTAGGTGTTTCGGTATTTTGGAATAATAATAGTGCATTTGGAAACCTTGAAAAGGCTTAGAAATGGCCACAAGCATGCATACTACCTATATTTTTTCATTACTACCTGTACATGAAGATAATTACCTACAGGTGGTGAAAATAGAGCCTTAAAGGTATTTGTATGGAGTATTGAAGCATGGTAAGATCCTCTTTAAAACCCTAGAATGTTTAAAATCTCAAGTTAGAGCTAATTGAAGCATCGAATGGGTAGTTATAAGTAGAACCAGGTTCAAAGGATCAAATGATCAAGTTAGGCCCTTAATCCCTAAAACTGTAAAACAGAGTTCCATGGTGTTTTGGTGACATTTTAAAATAGGGATATAATGAAATTTCATGCATCATAATGTTTTTTTTTATAGTTATCATATAGTACAAGGACTCCAAAAAATATGAAGGCAAACCACTTTTGGAGGTTGGAGGTTTGAAGGCTCAAAGTTGCCTCCAAAAACACTAAAATCTTGCAATATCATCTGCAGGATTTTGAGTTTGAGCAACCTTTATTTTCAAAATCAATAAAATAGACCATGGATTCATGATTTATGGTTATATAGGGTTAACTATAACATTTATTATTTATAATATTATTCAAATAAGTTGTTATATAGGGTTTTATTTTATAAAATGACCTACAACTGTGCCTAACTCCATGGAAAAGTATCTACAACCAGCCTAATGCTCAAAATTGAGAGAATGTTCACATGGAAAGTTTTGAGACCTAATAGATTTAATAAGAGGTTTCAAATGGATTTAATGATTATAAAGGTTTAATTAAGCCCTAAGTGTCAAAGCATTTCAACTTTTACCTTAAATTGACCTACAAGACTAATCAACACCTACAACTGACTGTAGGAACATATAGTATAAGGTTGAATTTTGAGTATGGAAACACCTAAATGGTATATGAAGGATGAATTAATTTTTATTAGAATATTCCCAAAGAATAGATGGTGTAAATTTCAAGGGATAATGCTAATCCATAGTCTTTTGCTTCAAAAAAGTTAACCACAGTTGACTGTCACAAATAATGAGTAGAGTAGTAGTGTGTTTGGTGTGTGAATGGCATGAACATAAGGAAATTTGATATAGGTAATTTAAAAAAGGTATTGGGAGGTCCCATGAAGGTTTATAACATGTCAGGGTCCAAATATTTAAAAGAAAACCTAAAGGAGTCATTTTTGAAGAATGCATGAAACATAGTTAGACAGGAAACTCAGTCCAAGTAGTCAATATTTGGGAAAAGTATGAGGAAGGATGGATTAAGGAATAAGAGATAAGAGAAAATTTATAATAATAATTAAAACCTCACAAAAAAATCATAGTGGAGATAAACATGGAAAAATCTTAAACAAGTAAAGACACATTCTACATCAAATCTTGCTTATAGCCTATCTTCCTAACAATTAGTTTTGGGTTTTCAAGGAATAAATGGGTCAAATGAGGTTATCAAGGACTCAAAAATTTTAAAAAATATTTTTAGGACCTGGATAATATGATAAAATAACCATAATTTTTTGAGTAAATAGGGGAGTGTTCTCTATTTTGTCTCAGACAAATGGCACTCCCCTCATGCACAAACCTTGGTAGTTTTGACAAGGGATGATAAAAGGATGACCAAGGATATATATATAATTTGTTATAATGTGTGAGAAGATGGAATAAACATATTAAAACATTATAAACCAAACACAAAATGGGGAAATGCAATAAAGTGGTCTAGGTGGCTAGAGTTGTAGTTAAGCCTACTAGGCAATTTTTGGCCTAGTGCCCAAATGAAGGGTCACTCACACATATATCCATAAGTATGATTTATACACTGTTTTAAATTGTTTATTAGATGAATTTTGATGTTATTAAGATTATTTAATTTATATGAAGCACATGGAGGTCATGTTTTGAGCTAAAATCCAACTAAACCCTGTTAAACAAGGTTTAAGCCAGGCCCAAATGGGGGGTCATTCACATTTATAACATGAGATGAGCATCCCAATGGATTTAAATATTTTTTAGGGTAGATACAGAGGTGATAAATATTTTTTAATGTAGATAAATCACAAGGAAGCCATTTTTGGCCCAAAAGACAACTCAAACTTGTGTAAAATGTGAAAATAAGCTCGATAGAAGAAGTTTGGAAGCTCACAACTCTTTTGATGATATGAATATAATAAGTTTAGGGATGTTGATGAGGGTATTGAAATATTAATTTGTGTAATTTTTTTAAAATTTCAACGTCCTATTTTTATGAATGAACCTTAAGAGGTCAAAACAAGCCTAAACCCTCCAAAACCCTTGTTAGTGACTAGTTTATGGAAATGGAGTTGGAAAGATAATATAATGGAATATTTTGCTTAGGATGATGATTGAAAATTTTATGAGACTCTTTTAGGATACTCCCCATTCTTTTTTACTATATTTAATTATACGAACAGGGTATAAAATAGGTTATTTTTTAAATTATTTTGTGTGTTTTGCAAGCTATAAGAGGTTTCAAGAGATGAAATAAATTTTGGGGTGAATATTAAGAATTTTAATAAATAAATATGGAAATTTAATTCCTTGGAAAAAATTATAAGTGTGCAAATAATAAATTTCATCTCAGCCATTCAAAATTAGCATAGTGACCAAGCTAGTGAGAAGGGTGAAAAACTTCAAGTAGACTAATTTTAAGGTGTTAATAATGCCTATAAGGAAATATAAGGTCTTAAAATTTTTCATCCACTCTCTCACATTTATTTTCATACAAAAATGAAGTCAAATTTGAGGCCAAGTGTGTAGGGTGCATGAAATAAGAGGTTTTTAGACTACAAATGATGATGGCTCATTCCCAGATGATTTCAGATGACCAAGCATACAACCAATACATGGAAAAGAATGTATTAAAGCCTTCCAATTAATATCAATCATAAGAACTATCATTAATTAGTTTTTGGATGTTCAAACAGGTCTAAATCATGAAGGTAGTTTTTTGAGCCAGAATGAGTAGTTTCATGCCAATTTTCATGAGTTTTATGACTTCGATGGACACTTGTGCTTCCTAACCTTGCATGGTTAATTTGACATCATTTTATAATGCAAAAATAACTAATTATATCAGCTTAACAAGTGTCCTTATGACCCTTGGACTTATCTCTTGTCCTCTCTCTCTCAAGTTCTATATGAACTAACCATTTTAGTTATTGTAACTTATGCTCCCCCTGAGTATGGTGAAGCCTCGATCATTTTCATACCATTTGATCAATAAAAATACTAATTTTTACCTCTTCATGACTTTTCATAATATGTTCTACTTGAATGTTGGATCTTTCTTAGTGAAGACTATGGATTCTTTAGCATGTTGTCTCATTATTTTTTTCTATTTGCAGTTGGAAAACTTCTTCTTATAGGGCATGTGAACTGTTCTAGGAAATTTAAAGGATTGAGTGAGTTAGTTTATTCACTAATGCCATTCAAGGCCTCTTTTCTATTACTCTTAGCTTTGCACATTCATCTATAACCTCATAATGTAACATTGATGTGAGAAGATGCAGATTAAAGGAGTGTATGTTTGGTTAGTCTTTTGTTCTCACGTGTAACATGATACTAGTTGGAAGTCATCATCTTATTTAGTGTATCACCTCCCTTAGAATAGTTTACTTTTAGTTATCTCTCTCCCTTTCCCCCCCAAAGTTTAGGTATAGTTTTGATCCAAAGTGGTACATCAAGGGAGCTAGACCTATCTAGAGATTCACCTCATCCTTAGGCTATCCACAAGCCTAGTGGTGTTTTCATTATGCCACTTAGATGAGGATAGCTTTTCCATCTACTCAAAGGGTGAAAATCCAAGTTAAAACACTTCCTATGTGGTCATTCACTCTAATATCTCATAGTGAATAAACATTACAAGTGAAGATTAGATTACATAATTAGAATAAAAAATAGTAAACCATATATATAAGGATATGACATAACTAAGCTTATAAAATTGAATCATAGTCCTCTTAGGTTTTTTTATCTCGTGGGATGTGTAACAAGGTTATTTTCAACCCTCTTTTTTGTTTTATTTAAATAACCACATTCTATTTATTTTTTGTCTCTCTTCTTCTCATTATCCTTCCACTTTTCAATCATATTTTTCCACCCACCCTTGTGTAATGTTCAATATGAAAATTATTTTATTATTCTTTAGGTTTATCATTATATTTTTTATATCGAGTGTCCCTTGACATCATAAGGAAATTATCTATTAATTAGAGTGTTTTCATTTTTAGGATGACTTACTAATAAAATTATATCATTTAAATATAGTTAATGTATTTCTGTACATGGCAAAATTTTGGCCAATCTAGAGGGGTTAAATCCTCATGATTGAAAATATAGTTCCTAATCACATATTATAAATAAGAGATTTTTTTCACCCACTTTATCTTTCCACACATCACCACAATAATTAAACCAAACAAGTATTATTGCTCCCATGTGAGCTTATGTGGTAATTAATAAGAAAAATAAAGGGGTGTGAGGGTTCGGGTTCATTTTTTGGTAGAGAATAAAGACTATCATCACTCTTATGGTCATCCATATACATAGTGATTTTCATCCTAGTGTTTGTTACATTAGATATCATTTCCAATTTGATGATGGTTTGTAAATATTTTTGTAAAAACTATAAAATAATGACCTCATCATAAAAAAAAAAATACAAACAAATAACTATAACATGGGAAAACATTAATATCCCAATAAAATTTATATTCTAAAACCATAGTGTTACATGTTACAATCATTAAAGTTAAGGTTTATAGGGTTACATCTTACCTATATCTTCTTAAATTATATATGAAAAATCCCCACTGTATCATAATTCAAAAAAAACAATAATAAAAGGAACAACAAAATAATTTTTTTTAGCCATTCATCCTTTTCTTCTTTAACAACCTCATTTATGAAATTATGTTAATACCATTCATTTATATTATAAGTTTTGTTCTCTTTCTCTTTACTTTTTGTTTCCATTTTATCTTTTTTTACTATAGGGTTTTTAAAATCTCCCATCTTAAGTAAGTAAATATAGGGAAATACCTATGAATCTAAGATACTGTAATGAACTTTTGGAAAAATTAGACATGATAACACTTCTGTCTTGAAAATATGATTTTAACTCTCATTTTTTTCCAACCGTAAAAAGTTAGAATGAGTCATTTTATGCCTTAATTTTATTTTAAATTTGCATAAGGTATATGATATTAGTAATAGATATCATTTTTTAATTTATAATTTAAATTTAAAATAAATTTGATTTAGGAAATTTTATGTTATATATATATGAAATTGAAAAATATTTAAATTAATTTACATTTATACCATCAAATTGATTCACATCAATAACGACATGGACACCTTTATAATTTATTCATATTTATATTATAATTCTTTAATCATTAATTTTATTAGAGAGGGTTATTACAACATTTTTCCCTATATGTGTTGAAGATCAATTTCTATTATTTAATTGGTTCATATATTGAGATTCATCATCTAACCATTTTTCTCACGTAACCATTATTTATAAAATAATATTTAATATAAATTTAGTTTATTGAAATAAAAATATAAAAATATAATGACAATCTAAGTATGTGATATACTATAAGTTTCTTCATTTATTAAGGGTTCGAACAGGGAAGTTTGTAGTAGAAGCTTGCAGAAACACATTATGGGTGGTGACCATGATTGATTCAAACCCATAACCTATGAAGATGTCAAAGGGGATGAATATGTCTGGCACAAGATGGTTAAATGAGGCCTGGAAATTTTCATGAAATGGTTGGTAGGTCACAACACCAAGTTGTCAAAGGATTTTGCTTGAGGATGGAAGGATAGGGAAATTTGTATGCATGGGCTTATAAGTCTAATAAGTGAGGAAATCATTGCGGAGATAATGGGCATAGACTACTATGAAGTAAAATCCTTTAAGTACAAAAAGTGTAAAGAGGAGCTCATCAAAATTTTCTTCAACAAGGAGAAGAAGAAACCCGAGGCTGCACCCTAGAAAGGGTTTGTGAGGACTAACCTATTGAGAAGGTGTCCTGATGTTTGCCTATAAATCATGCACTACATCACATTGGAGGGAAAACACACTTTCTCTTGCTTAATCACTTAAAAGGGCATACTATCAGTCTTCCATTTTTCCTTTTGAAATCCATAGAACTGATGGTTATGAATTACAAATACAATCCCTCGATAGATATTATCCACAAAGGGATGATACTGTTACTAGTTAAGAAAGGGGAACCATTATGGTAAAAAATTGTCATGGAGGTGATAAACATCCCCATTAAATAGGAAGGATTTGACAAGGACAAGGATTTCTTCATGGAGTCTGAGCCCAATAAATAGGGGAAGGAACAAAGTGAAGGGGCTAGAGTTGAGTGGTCATAAGAGGATTTCAAAGTGAGAGGTAAGGAAAGGGGGACTCCTATATATGTGTCTCCCATTGCCAGTAAAATCTGGAGGGTTATTTTCCCTAAGAACATGGAAGAAATTAAGCAATCCCTTGACAAGATCTTCACCAAAATTTCAATCCAGAAATTGCTTTACAATAAAATTGTGGATGAAGTAAAAAACCTCAAAGAAATTCTAGCTCACATGATAGAGGAAATTAATCTCAACAAAGATCATGTAGGTTTTGATGTGCTAACTCCCCAAGGAAATAACGCCTCTGAGAGAAATGACATGGAGGACAACAACGAGTCCAAAAAGGAGGAGGATCCTAAGCTTACTAGTATGAAGTGCAAGAAGTAGGGTGAGGAAAAAGATCAGTCATTAGGAAATGCACCAGAGGGAAAATGAAAAACAAAGAGGGAAGTCCTGATTGGTTATCTACTCTGAATCTAATTAGTAGGCCCTTTTTTATTCTCTTTAGTCTGTCTCAAGTTTTTTGCTGAAATTTTGTCTTTTAGGTGGCAAGGGGTTTTTCTTGTCAGGTTCCTATTTTTTTCCTTTTTATTTTGCTGCTATTCATGCTTATCTTCTGGTTCCCTTTTATTTGGGTAGGGCCCCCTTTTAGCCTGGTTTTTAACCTATCTAATAAAAAATAAAAATAATATGTATAAATTAAATTTTAATTTAATAAAAAATGAAATTTTAAATTTAACTAAATTTTTATTAAATAATATTATTTTAATAAAAATAATAATTATAAATGAAAAATAAACCTTTCATCATTAGTTTATCCTATCTAACCTCCAAGTATTAAATTTCCTTAGCACTTTACTTTTGATTGCACACTTGATTGGACCAATAATTTGATTGGTTCATCCAAAATTGTACTTGGATTAAATCAATCCCCAATTTGTGATAATTGGTTACAATTAATTTTGAGGGGAGATACTAGACCCAATTACATACATGCTTGACATTTTTATTCAATTGGTTTAACCAATGTGCAATAAGGGATCCCAACTCATACTAGTTAATGATAACCAAGAATAAACACATGTTAATTAGTTGTAATTATCTTTTAAAAAATCACTTAACCCCAATTGCATGATAAATTAAATTAATTACTTGAATATAATTGGGGTTAATCATGCCCCAATTCATACTACTTGTTTTCAATTAAGTTCAATGAGTTTTATTAATCCTAATTACATATATGCTTCAACCACAGTTAACTAATTTGTTCAAACACATAGTTTGAGATTAACCAAAGCCAAATTCATGGTAATTAGTTATAATTGAGGTTTTAAGGATCTATTATCCTTAATTTTAAAATCCTCACACATGGTGAATTTATTTTTATTTCAAATTCAAAAAATTAAGGATAAAAAATGTTAAGATCCTTATTATTGTTTAGATTACATGGACACATAACACACAATTTTGGTGAGGCTTATTTGATTGTAACTCATTTTGTTATAATAATTAAAGTTTATATCTATCTTAATATATAAGTTTGTTAATATATTCCTAATTTTTCCTCCCATCATTTGTTTGAGTCAAATACATGCATGTCCATTTCCTAATTTGACAAAAAAATTCAATCCATATTGAAACTGTATTCAACAACATTATAAACATGAAATGAAATATAATAATAACTTAGTAGAAAGGATTAGGTTTGGAGAAAGTAGATGATACAAAAGAAGAACATTTCAAGGATATTAAGCTTGAGAGATTATGGAGAGCTCGGGGGAGGAGTATTGAACTAGTGGGTAACAAGGCAAATAATGATTGGGAGGAAGCTAAAGGATGTAGATATAAAAGAAAGGGAGATCTATGAGCTCTAGTTTGGGAACTTGAGAAGGAATATGGGATAAATATAAGATCATACATAATTCTTGGGTTATTAGAGGAGGATATTTGGTGAGAGAGGTGTATGGTTCATAATTTAAAGGTTATGAAAAATATTTCAATAAGGGATAAAAGCATAAAGTTGGATTAATTCTAAATCTGGGATCCATGTCCACTTTGTATGAAAACATGTTAAATAAAGATATAGGTTTACGAAATGGAAGAGTTCCACTTTTATATACTAATCCAAATACAAACCTCAAAAAAACTAAAGGTGATATGAGAGAGTTGTTTAGATTATAAAAAATGTGTAAGGCTGTTGAGAATTATTTAGATCTAAAATATCGTATCACTACTTTAGAGACTATTTTTAAGGCTTATGAGTAAGTATTTAAGTATGGGTCACCTGAGGGAAAAAAAAAAGGGGTTATGAATGAGGAGTGTTTTAGAGTTTAGGTCATATCTTGGATATATACTTGGCTTGAGTCCTAATAATCCTAATATGGATTAGAGGAAATATTATATATTTGGGAAATGGATAAGGGAGGGAGGGGGATAGAGGATCTTCAATGGTATAAATTTTATAAAAAAGGTTCATTTATTCCATGTTTATTTAGAAGTGTACAAAGGAACTATATCAAGAATGAATTAGTAGAAGAATCTCTAGCTTGTCTATTATCATATGCAGTTATTGAAGATGTGTTGGGAAATCCTTTGAGGGGAATGTCCTTGGAAAAATGGGTGTTAACTAAATCAAAAGGGGAAGAATTAGATAATTTATATTATCTTCTGAAGGCTTGTTTTATATAAAGATTCCAAGATGAAATTTTGAGAAAAGGAATATGAAATATATCACATCAAAGGATTATTGTTTAACTTTAGAAAAAATAATTTCAAGAGAAAGTCTATGATAACAATATAATATATGTTTATGTAATATTATATGATTTAACCATTGAATACTAGAGTTGTTATATCTTTCAAGGAAAAATCTTTTTTTGGGAAGGTTTTTTGTAGTGAATCTTAGATCCAATAATAAAAATGCTATTTATGCAAGGATAAAGGTAGCTATTGATATGGATAATCCATTATTGAAGGAAGTCTCCTTTAATGTTTAAGTAAAAAGAATATATTAAAAAAATATATTATGAAAATCCTTTGAAAAATTTATTTTCATGCTACTCAGTGTGTCACTTAACAAAACATTGTAGTGTTTTTATAGTAAATTTAAAAGGGTTTTTTTAATAGTAAGTGGATTTGGAATAAGGATAAGGTAGGGAGGAATTTGGATCTAGGGATTAAAAAGAAAGTTAAGGTTTTGAGGAAAAATCAAATGAAGGAAGATGAAGAGGAATTTGGAGGTCCAGAAAAGAAGGGAGGGGAAAAAGGGATCTTACAAAGTTTGAGGAAAAGTATGGTAAATGTTTTGAAGGGGAGAAATATATAAAAAATATATTAAAAGAGACAAGAGTGGGGGAAATTGAGGTATAAAGTGGAGAAGGAATGTATTCAACTATAAAAAGAGATTTTATTATGGAAAATGTGAAATAATTGCATAAGATGGATATGGAAAATTATTTTTAAGTATTAGGGGGAAATAACTGTGGAATAAATGAAAGGGATGCAGAAAATGGATATGAAAAATTATTATATGGTAAGGGGGATTTGGATGTAAAAAATGGTAAAGGGATTTGAAAAATGGATATGGAAGAGGATTCTAGGGTAAGTGGGGTTATGGTTGCTAAATAAGTGAAGTGGATATGGAATATGGATAAGTAAACTAATTATGTAGAAATAAATGGTTTGGTTGTAGAAGAAGGGGAAGGGCAACAAAATGGGGAGATGAAGATAGGGATGGTAATAGGGTAATAAATAGAGGAGAAGAGTGTGAAGGAGTTAATGGGAAAGGAAGAAGAGTCTAAAAATAAATTTATGAATGGGAAACATGTAAGGGATATTGAGGAAGGTTTGAATGATGAGGTGGAGGATGACCAAAGGGAAGATATGAGTGGCTTATTAGAATAAGGAAATATAATATTCAGAATTTTTTGTAATTAGATTTTGTAACTCCATATCCCCCAAATATAAATAAAATAAGAAGAGGTAGGAAGATTGAGCTATAGAAACTTCAAGAAGATTCACCAGAGGCTATTAGATTAGGATCTCAAAGGATAGTTATTGATATGCTTATTCAATGGAGGGGGAAATCCCTTCTATTATTACTATGAGAATTATTTGGAAAATAAGAGGTTTGAAGACCCATAATGAAACAAAACCCTAATGAAAGGTATTGGTTGGGTGATTTTTGTTCTCAAATTGACTAAGAATCAATATGTGACATGGGAAAAAGTTATTAAATAATTTTATTATTGAACATTTAGAGTTTTTGCTAGTGCTTCAACCAAATTGTTTGAAGACCATGGAATGTTTTTTTATAGTACAATAAATTCTCTATTGCCTCCCTTCACACGTGATAGTCTTTAAAAATATATATTACTATTTATTTTCCCAAAGGTGTGAATTGCACTAGAAGGGATATAACTTTATGTTTTGGTAAAGTGAGGTTTTGTAAAGCAAAATAGTGTAAATCAACTATCCTACCCCACTTGATATTCATGACTGCTGACCATCTCTCACATTTTTATGCTTGAATTGTTAAACAACAATAATCTTATATTTATGGTGGAGGTGATGATGTAAAATGATATCGTATGTTTTTTTAAACAACGTGGTAATAAGGTGTGTAGAGAGGAAATTTTATGTTTCACACTGAACTTGAGAAATCATAAAGTGATGGAGAAAGGCAAGGCCATATAAAATATAAAAGTGATAAAATATTGAAGGTGATAAATTTATTAAAATGTAAACTAATTTATTTTTAAAATGTAAGAGAGGATTCAACTTCTTCAACCTTTGCATTCCATTGCCAACTATCTACATTACTCCAACACTCAGCCTCGTACCATATGACCACTTAAGTCATAAGATACATAATTATACTTCTATTACAATCATACTTATTACATGGATTACAAATCATTACCACCATATTGGTGATGTAAATATCCAAAATACTATATCAACATCTAGTTTTGTCAAAATTCTAATTGGCACAAAACCTTTATTTTTCCAATCTTAGTCGGGAGCCTCTCCAAATTATATGTAATTTTATGCATTGAATGAATATGCTTGTAAAATCTTAAGAGATCGACCAAATCAATTGTAGATTATAAAAAATTATCGATATCATCCTCTATTTGTTGTCTATAATACATGCACATTATGTTATCTTATTTAATATCATAAATTGTGATTTTTGATAAACCCAACCATGAAAAAACAAACCTATGGTGGATTTGAGAAGAAGTTAGGGTTTCCATGGGCTGAAAAATAGTGGTAAAAATACTAGAAGCCAGGGCTTCCATGTACACACCGACATAAGTAGTACTATGTTGCCTCTTCATTGTCCTCATCTGCAATAACTATAAAAACATGGATTGCATCACAAAAAACAAATTTTAATGACACTATGAAGATAGATAATGAGAATAAATAGTACATAAAGATTAATATTCTACCTGGCTATACTAGATCAAATATATGGTCAAAGTTATGTGACAATGTCATATCTATAAGTCATAATACTGGTGGAACATGAGATGTGTTCATTGGAATTAGAGGTCTATAACTGTACTCATCCACCCACTCTTGTGACTCACACTCATTCCAGACAAAGTCCATGCATGCAAACCAAAAGCACACTAATTGTCAAGTATGAGTAGTCTAAGAACCTGCATTTGAGCTAAAAAATGATTGGAACTCACTTGAACCCAATAGAGTCATACAATCCTCATAGTTTTCCAAGTCTTTTTCCTCCATTAACCAAAAATGTCTAAAAATAGTAGAATTTGGAGCACCATGACATATGTTATCATTACACCATTCAACCATAATTTTTGCATCAATGAAATTAGCAACATGGACAAATTTTAACTCCTCCCTTGCAACGACTCTTTTAACACATGCTCCAACACCATCATGCTCCCTTTTTCCATGGCTAGCATGAGTGAAACACCAAATATGTTCTACACCAGTGGTAATGTGCATTCTAATCAACCAATAAAACATCTGTGCATTTATGAATTATGACATGCAATTGTATGACCCAATGTAATGTTGATTAAAAGTAATGTTCCTCTGAGTCAACTATCAATAGAAATTCTCAAAACAACCTTGTAAATACTCTATACAATGTGATTGGTCATCTATGATATAGAAATGGTACTCCCTTAATTTTTTTGATCTTCTTTTTTACTATCAGGTGCATGCATAAATGCTATGTGCATGAATATGGCAACTTGTGTTGAGTTGTAATACTATGATTGAACTTCCATTTATGGTTTGAATATGTAATTTTCAGCAAAGTCAACTATTGAAACAATAGAATAAAATGGGAATGTGTCATTGTTTTGCTTTAAATGTTCATCCAACCATTCAGCCCTATGTGTGTGCCTTGCATACTCATAAACAATTTTCTACATGAATTCAACCATAAATTTTGAAACATGTATCTCTTTTGTAACAAGCTCACACCTTTTAGATTATTTTCCATCTTTTAGTTGATAAGTCACACATTTGTATTTTCTCAAACCAACTATTCCTATCTAATTGCACTTGTACGCTCCTCATGGATACAATTTTTTAATTTTGGCAATCTACTGCAAATGCTGAAATTTCCATCCAAACATGCTTTCTTATAAAAGAACTTTTCATCTAGCCTTTCAAAAAATATATTTAGAATAAATTCCTTGTATGATTTTGGTGGAACTTCTACGCTACACTCTTAAAAAATGTTTTTAGTATGAAAAGTAAAATGAATATGGTGAAAAACATCATAGTGCATTGAAAATTCAACATGTTTCCTACATCAAGAATTGGTGCGTGTATGATTTATTTTTACATAAAAAGGTTTGGCCATCTCAAAAAATATTTAACTAATATAAATTTGTGGATGTTTTTCCAAAAAAATAGAGTACAATTGTGTTTGATTCATATCCAAGAAATGTTTTGGATGAGGTTCACGATTATGAGAACCAACTCTTCTTTTCACTACATCTCTTGCATTAGGCAAAACTCTTATATTGTCTTTCCAAAATTGTGTAAGTCTTTCAAAGCATCAACTATATATTTGTCATTTTGTGGAAGTCTATTAGAGAATTCCTAAAGCTCTTTGGTATTAGGTTCATTAAGTCTTTCATGTCTTGCAATTGATTTCATTAATGTTTTTTCTATTTATATCAAGTGTTCAACTTGTTTTTGAAATCAATCATTTTTTAAATCTATTTTAACACTTACTACACAAGTTATCATTATATGTCAGGTAGCATTACAATATTTATTGCATGATCTCAGGCCTATAGTATGATATGCATCATGTATATTTTCAACAATTTCATCAATTTCATCATCCATGTTATATGCTCTTAGTCCTAATGTGTATATTGTAGGTATCATCTTAACTAATTTCATCAACAAAACAAATAATTGACATCTTTGACTATCATAATCCAATCCATGAAAGAAATTATACCAAATTTCTTGAGCCAGTATTCTTGAATGGTGGTCAAACATTTTATTATGCATTGTTTTCAAAATATTTTCATCGACTTCAATTAAGTACTTATCTTTTCTAAGTATAATTCTTGGAGGTGTTGTTATTGGTAGAATCTATTGAGAGGGTCTTTCAAAATCATTATATGTTTCCATGAAATTTTCTTCATTGTTTGTTTCTTCATTATATGTTTCCATGAAATTTTCTTCATTTTTAGTTTCATAATTATTTGTGTTCATTAAATTTTCTTCATTTTTGGTGGGTAAAGTATCTTTCATAGGCTATTCATCAACAAAATCAAAAACTTTAAACTTTGAATGTGAACTTCCAACATTATCCAATTCATTATTTTCAATTTCATCATAAATCAAATCATTATTATAAATTTTATCATAATTCAATTCATTCTTGTTAGTTTCATCATTATTCAATTCATTATTGTTAATTGCCTCATTATCTAAGGCATTTAGCTCATCAGGGTTAGTGTTTGTACCTTGATTGGAATGAAATGCTTGTATTTGTACCTTGTTTTTTCTCTCAACTCTTCTACTTGATCCAATGTTTTGTTCTTCAACTTCTTACTCTTCCTTGAACATGAACCAAAACCCATTTTGGCCAAAGCACCTAAGAAAGCACTTAAAAATGTGGGGTCCAAAAAAGTACTTCAAAATGTACACAAAGAATATGCAAAGTGTGCGCAGGGAATGTTTGTGGGGACAATAATATCAATTTGGGACAAAAATAGATGTTTAAAATTAAGTTTTTATATACTTAAAGGAATGCATATGTGTTATAGTAATGCATACACATTACTATAACACAGATGTATTCCTTGAAGTATAGGCATATCATATAAAAACAAGTAATAACACTCATATTCAATGCATAAATCCCCAATATGATGCAATAATACTCAATAAAACTATAATATGATGCATAAATCCCTAATATGATGAAATAAGACTATCATATGATGTAATAACAATATCATATGATGCAATAAGACTCAATATGATGCAATAAGGCTCAATATGATGTAATATGATTATCATATGATACAATAAGACTATCATATGATGTAATAAGACTATCATATGATGCAATAAATCCACAATATGATGTACAATAATACTATCATATGATGTAATAAAGTTATCATATGATGCAATAAGGCTCAATATGATGCAATAAGGCTCAATATGATGCATAAATCCCCAATATGATGCATACATATCTAATATGATGCAATAAGACTCTTGATAAGACTATGAAGCAATAAGATTATAATATGATGCAATAAGGCTCAATATATAAGGCAAAATGAGATAATTTTGCTCCAAATCCCATCATAGGTCTTTGCAAAACTAGGTGAACAATGGGTTCACAAATTGGTACTAATCACATTCATGAATTTATGCATTTGTGATGAAATCAAGGAACTTAGGGGTTGTGTTTGTTATAAAATTAGGATTTAGGGTTAGGGGTTTAGTGTAATAGGTTTATACTTATGTATATGTCATGAAATTAGGGTTTAGGGCAACTGTATATGTTTAAGTGATAAAATTAGGGTTTACGATCAACATATCACAAAACATGTGTTAATTTAAACCTTTTAATCACATCATAGACTCCAATTTAGGTTAAATTAGTTCAAATTAGCCACATTTGCATTCATATTTTCATTTTTGATTAAATTATGGTTAATTAAGCCATACATGTTGCATAGATTATATAATCAATTAGGCGATAAATTTGGTCTAGGGGCTCAATTTTGCCCAAATCACATCCCTAATTATACCAATTGACTAATTGGTTCAATTCATGATAGATCCATACTTAATTTTTCACCAAATCATATATCATGCTCTTATAGTTATGTTAAGAAGGGGTTCAAATTGGCCTCATGTGCCTCCTCGATTGAATGAATCAAATCTTTGGTTCATTGTATATATACATGATGACATTCTAGGGTTAATTTCACTCCAAATCACATCATGTATATAATTTAAAATATGTTCATACATGGCTTATTTTGACCCTAATTGCCCCTATAATTGAACTTTATTGTGCCATGTGTATACCTCGTACACCTAAAAGTGTTAAATCTATCAGAGATACATCAAGTCCTAGAAGTTTTAGAGTTGATAATGCCCTAAGAGGCCAAATCCAATTACATATCACCATGTCTACCTCGTACGCACTTAAAAGTGTTAGCACTATTAGAGGTGTGAGGTCCTGAAAGAGTTAAAGGGCTATTAGATCCTTGTGAGGCCCTATCCAATTAGATGTCACTACATGTATCTTGTATAAACATATAAGTGTTAGAGATCTAAGTATCATGTCTTAGAAGCATCAAATTTGTTAGAGCCTCAAGACACCCAATCCAATCAAATATTTCCACATGTAGGTATAATACACCTGAAGAAGTGTTAGAGTTAGATATACATACAGTATAGGTCCCAAAAGGATCAGAGATGTTAGTGCCTTAAGTGTCCTAATCTAATCAGAGATGGCCATATGTACTTTTGTACACCAAGTGTTCAATTCAAATAGATAATATTGATAAGTTAGACCTAGCCCTACTGTGTCAAGTCATCAAAAGTACTCAATAATCCCATGAACAATAAGAAACACTTGGAAAAATATGAACACATCTCAGATGCCATGAGGGCCAAATCTAGGCATGTGCATGTTACACTCTCTACATTTATTAGCTCACATGAGTAGAACTCATGATATTTGACACCTAGATAGGTCCCATCACCTCCAACCAATCCAATTAAAGCCTATTCACAAATATCATACGTACATATAAGCCAAAAATGTTTAAAGATTAACATCAATCCCATCAACTCATGTTTAGTAGATAATTCACATGATGTGACCATATGACTTACCATTACTGCATAAATATTATCATCTAAAGCCCTTTAAGGTCCCATTTGAATTGTGTGAGCACTGAATGTTATCAATTTTTTATGTATGCATTCGAATTATTTAGATCCCTCTATATTGAATTACGTCTATATCCCAAATTACATTCATATTAAGTCCTACATGTAGAAGAGAACACAATTTAGAAATGGAATCCTCAACCTCAAATCCCAAGCTGGAGCAATAATTCTAAGATAATACATTATTACAGTTCACATCATAAGGTTTAAGCTCATTACAATGAAATATGAATAAGAAAATTGAAGATATACAAAATAAATAATCTTGAAACCTTCAATGAGGGGGTGCACATTGGTATTCAATTCTGATCAACCATCTATATGAGGTGAGCAACAACATCCACATGAATAATTACTAGGTCCATCTGCTCAACATCATCCTTGAGGGGAAGCAAGTCTCAAATTTAGGGGACATTGTCACCTTTAATGTATCTTAAATAAGCTCAATAGAGTTTGAGCTGGGGTAACTTATACATATGTCATACTTGGTCAATGCCACCCTGTATTTCTAAAGCATAGCCATCACTTAATGGTTTAAAACAAAGTCCCGAGTGCATTTTAATATTTTTAAAACTATACATTCATCACTATAGGCACAACATCTTGAAACAAAATCTTAAAACCACATCATCACTAATGAACACATGTGACCATTTCAAGTTTATTAAACTCAAAACCACATCTTATACAAAACAAAACATGTACCTAAAGACCAAAATATGAAAATATAAGAAAAATGTGTACCCAAAGACCAAATTTGGCCTTTTGGTCTTATTGTAAAATAATGCATACACGTTATATAATCTGTTATATAACGTGTACATGTTATTTGAATTTGAATTTAAAACTGAGCCTCTAGGATTAGAAATGGCTTTGATTTCTAAGCCAAAAGCTTGTGACTGTGCATCTACAGCTGAGACTGAGAGTTTTGATAGAAACCAACAAATATTAACTTTAATCACTAAATATGATATGGATTTCAACAGTAAAATTCAAAAAATTATTACTGCCATGATGAGCACATTGTCCTCTTTCCAAATATACAATTTTTATAATTTTTGGGATATTTTAAGGGTTCAAACTATATTTATTTCTAACTACACCTTTTTTAGGCCACTACATGTCACACATATACATGCCTATTCATGTTTATGTAATTTGTTTTTTGTTGATCTAAGTGAAAAATAAATTATATGGTAACAAACTAGGCCTAATTCTACACAATTAAAAAAAATCAAATTTTCATTTTTTTTAAGGTAGTAGGGGGAGGGGGGGCACACGACTGGTTATCTTTTTTTTTAATCAGTTTTCAGGATCTACTTAATTTTAAAATTAATTAAAAAAATATTCATTGAAAAAATAAAATAAAAAATTCATAACACACTAAAAGATATTATCTAAATATTCACCAAAGGGTTTCAAAAAATGGTGGGCCACATAGCTATATATCTAACATGTTTTCTTAAAATAAATAGGAGGTCCTCATCAAATTTTAGATGTTTGACCTATTATACTTTACCATTTTTCAAAAAAAATAGTTTTTTTGCAAACTAGACTCAAAATGCTACAATTCATGTTTTTATACCATCTTAAAATGTTGAGTGTATCCATCTCAAATTATCTACAGAAGTTCAAATTTATGAAATTTAAAAAAAAGCATGTCCACGGGTAGGCCCTTTTTTGTCCCCCAAATGTGTGCACCTACCCTTGTAGGAGTTGGGATATTAGTGGCATAAGTCTGTATTTTTTTTTTTTTTTTGTGTGTTATTACAGAAGTTTGGATATTTGGTTGCAAAATTTCATATATGGTGATATTTTATAATTTATTGGGTTTATGATACAGTGTCATGGTAAGCTATTGTTTGTAATATGATTTATACGCTTTATTTTATATTTTTAATTATTGTGGAAGTTTATGATTTAGGGTGGTTAAGAAAGGTCTATGGAGGGGTGTATGTTTCATGTCTTGAATGTGAAAATAAAGAGGTAGTAAATTTATATTTTTAGCTTCTTCTATGTATTATGCTTGATATTTTTGGGTTCTTGGATATGTTTTTACATAAGAGCTAAATTTTTGACGAATGGAGTATCAATGATAATGTTATGGGAAGGAGAAATAGAATGGGAGATGTTATGAATTAAATATTTAGAATATAAGGGCCAGGGTGTCTTTCTTATTATTGGTGTTTGCCATTATTATATTTTGATGTTTTATCATCATTATGAGAATCAAAGCTAGGTCATTGTTTTCCTATATTTTTTGTGTTGATGTATTCTTTTTTGGAATATAATTTATGTTAGAGATGCCAATGCTAACCTACTTTTTGCATCAATCAAATTGGAATAGATTTAGTAGAGCTTTCATTAATGGATTATATGTCACAATAAATTATGTCAACAAGTGTTCCAAAGTTTTTTCATCAAAGCTGACATTTTTAGAATTAGAATTTGTTAATTTTTAATTTTTGGAGTGAAAAACTTGGTCGAAATGAAAAAGTGACACTTTTACATGATTGTTGATGTAATTTACATGAGAGGTGATAATTTTTTTACGTCAGTCTATTTTTAACATGAATTTTAATTTTTGATTGAAATTTATTCAAATTTTATACAATAGTAATGTGGGGAATACCATTACTGATTTTGAACATTATTTTGGTAATTTTTTATTGTTTATATTTTAATTCTCATCATTCTCCTTTTCATCATCATTAACAATGATATTGTCACTATCGAAGTCATCATTATCATCATCAACACTACTATAATATCCTTTGTCATGATCCTCTTCATCATATTTCTCATTGCAACATATTACTGTTAGGCTTAACTTGTGACCCACTCAGAATACAACTATAGAATTAGATCATCTAAGAGTACAAAGGAAGTTTACATCTCATGGGATGAATGTACCTTAATTTTTAGGATTCTATTGAGGATCCAGGGCCAAGAAATTTCCAAAACATTTAACTGGGTGAGCAACAACTATTACCACCAGAGGTTCAACTGATCTCTTTACCTACATTAAATTTGTTTAATGTTGTGCACTTATTATTTCCATAGGTTTACTTTATTCTTTAATAAGATAAGGCAATTATAATTATTGAGTAGGACACCTTATCATAAAAAATGTAAAAGAGAGGGAAAGAGTAAGGCCAAAATGGATGATTCTTTGACTGAGATCATATATTTTAGTGCAAAGAAATGAAAAACATAGTTGGCTGCAATTATATCATTGGACATCAAGTTTAGATATTGTAAAACTTAAATACCTCAATAAAGAAGATTCAAAGGAAAAATGTGAACATATAATTTAAAATCTCTATCAAAATAAATCAAATACACAAGGCTGTAGCTATTTCACACAATGACTTAATAAAAGCTTTAAAATCAATAGAATGAGAATCTAGAATCAATCAAGTTAGCTGCTACGCAATTTGATTGTATATTCACTTATAAAACCATCATTTAAACAACTTCTTGGAATTTATTACTTCTCTCCAATCAATGTCCTTTGATAAATAATAATGAAAAAAGAAGGGAAAATGGCAGGTGTAATCTAGACACAATATTGATAGAGTTTTAGTACAAAATGTGTTGACCCTTACAATGGAGAGCACTGCTATTTATGTATATAAGTCAATTATACCCATTGCCTTGAAGCACAACCAAATTTTAATTTCTTAATGCATAACCAAAATTAAATGGTCTTGCTACCTATTGGGTGAATATTTTGTCAATCAGCGTACTGATCAACAAAATAGGTCTAATCAACCACAGCAGGAAGATTGGTCGGCCAGGTGTGCAACTTTACTACATCAACTGGAGACAAATCTCTCCTCTCATCAAAGGGAGGTTCCCTATAGATACGTAGGAGCTATATACAAAATAAGTAAGCATAAAATAACACATGGGGGTGGAATAAACCATCCATCTCTCTTCTTTCAGAGATGATGCTCACAGACAAAGGAGAAATCCTGGTGTAAACATTGAAGGCACTTCTCTTCTTTTAGAAGTGTTCTTTCAAGAAACAACAGGAGTTTCTTTCAGGTAGTAAGATAAGAAACCAATTAACAAGAGGGTGTAGTAACAACATGATGAAGCAGAATGCAAAGTTTCCACCTCAACTGCCCAAAGAGTATATCACAAAGGATAATGGGGGCACAAAGTCACCCCAGAATCCTTAACAGAAAAAGAAAAGAAAAAAATAGACTGAAAGCAATTGTGAGAGCACAAAGTCTTCCCATAGTTGGTTTTAGGACACTTCCCTATTACCTTCACTAATTCTGCTTACCAAATTAAATGAATAAGGACACCTTCAGAAGACAGACATAAGAATGATCTTCTAAGATGACACAAGTCAGAACATTACAAAGTCTGTGAAAAACCTGTTTTCTCATTTAGATAAAAATGAAAATGAAATTACACCCTGAGCTCAAAGTCTCAGTCTTCTTCTTTCAAAATGGGTAGAGTTTTGCTCTTGTAAAAATGAAAAGTCTCCTTTACAAATGAGAGAAAATACAAACTTATAGCAACTACCCAAGGATTGAGACCTTTTCCATGGGACGGCCCATGCTGTAGTCAACATCTTCAATGCATGTCCAATTTTGTCTGGAGAGACCATGCTAAGAACAGTGCGCTGCCATAATGATGGCATGTCCCTTCATCTGATGTGTCTCTTCCTTAGTATGGACCACCTGGTCCTTTACATATTTGTCTTTACTTTATGGAAGAAAATAGGTCACATCCTTGGTTTGGTGTACTCAGACGTCTACTCGATCCACTGTTCCACCTACTAGAAATAACTCTTTCGAAGACATTTTTGGTCTTTTGCATCGATCTTCTCTCTTTGAGTCTTTGGGATCTCTTTTCAGTCGATCACTTGATTCAGGTTGAACCTTGAACCTGTTGAACCACTAAAAGTTCATCGGTTCATTGGTTCATTCTATCTCTTTTGTTCTATCACTTCTTGGGCCCTTGGTTGAACCATCCGTTGAACCACTTGTGTGTCACTTTTTCTTTGACTGAGGCCGCCTTTGAACTTTTGAACCATGTTGAACCATTAAACTTTGAACTCTTTCGGTTCAAAGTTCAATCAGTTCATTGGTTTATTCTATTTCTCACTCAAACACTGCTTCCTTTATCTTTCTACGCTTTGGTTGAACCTTTAAACCTTGAACCCATTGAACCTTTTGGTTCAACGGTTCAATGGTTCATCTGTTGAAGCCCCTTTTTGTCTAAGTCCATGGAAGTTCCTTTTTGTGTCTTTGTTCAGGCTTTTAAAATAGTCCTTTCTTTGTCGCCAAGTGCCCCCCACAAGGGTACTTGTCCTTCAGGCTTCAACTTCCCCAGTGGGCTCTTACTTCTTCGACAAGCCTTTTCTATCGGGCAAAAAGCCTGAAAGAATTCCTTCGAACAAAATGTTCGAAGGGAAGTTTCTTGTTACTTGGCCATTCATTCTTTCCTGTTTCTTCAGACTTTTCCTCCGAGTGAATTCCTTTGGACAAAAAGTTTGAAGGAATTTTGCCTTAACATTTTTTTGATAAAATCCTCCCGAAAGTACTCTTTCAGCCTCTTGGACTTAGCCATTTTCTCGAGGGGTTCCTAACTTTTGTCTGCTTTTGCTTATTGCCCCTTGCAAGGGCACTTATTCCTTTGGCTTTGGGGAAACCCCTTGAACCTACTGATTGAACCAACTTTAGTTCAATAGTTCAATGGTTTAATCGATTCATTCTTCATTATTTGGCTTAGTGTTGAACCCGTTTCTTTCTTGCAGAGTCCGTAGAAACCAACCTTGAGAGTCCGTAGATTTGAGCCTACCTGTAGAGTCTATAAAAGCCAAGTTCGTAGTTTTCTCTAACCTTGAAAGAGTCCATAGACATCTATTTGTAGAGTCTGTAGAAACCACCTATGAAGTTTGTAGTTCCAAGCCTACAGAGTCCATAGATTCAAGCCTGCAGAGTCCGTAGATTCAAGCCTACAAAGTCCCTAGATTCAAGCCTACAGAGTCTGTAGAAGCCAAGTTCATAGTTTTATCTAACCTTGAAAGAGTCCGTAGACATCTATTTGTGGAGTCCATAGAAACCACCTATGAAGTTCATAATTCTAAGCCTGCAGAGTCTGTAGATTCAAGCCTGTGGAGTCCATAGATTCAAGCCTGCAGAGTCCGTAGATTCAAGCTTGCAGAGTCTGTAGATTTATGGAAAGCTTGAAAAAGAGGGATTTGAAAGCTCAAAACATATTTTGAGAAGGGAAGAGAGAAATATTGGTCTTGTACGACCAAGATAGCTCATATGTTGTTCCAAAAATGAGTGACATTTTTGGGGACCAACAGCTGGCTCCAGTTGGGGAACTTCATTCAGGTGAAAACTTGAAACACAACTGAGGGGAGTAGAAACCAGAATCTCTAGTGCCTTGAAGTGTGCCACTGGGATATGGAGTCGCACTACCCAAAAAAAAGGCTCCAAAAATGAAAATGAAATGAACAATATAGGACAAAAAACTATACAAATATACATATGTATAGGGGAACTCATATGATACTTCAAGAGTTGAAGTGCTTCAGATGTTGCCCATTGTGAGGCAGAGAAAAGAGAGTGCCATCTTGATATTTCAACAAGAAGCTATTTTTACCATTGAGCTAATGAATAGTAAAAGGGCCCCTCCATAGGGAATCAAACTTTCCATGCATCCCCTTTGGTTCTCTTCTCTTGTCCCACAACAAGACTTGATCTCCAATTTGGAAATCACGATTCTTTACTTTTTGGTCAAAGAGCTTCTTCACCAGACTTTGATGGGTGGCAATTCTATCCACCACTACAGTTCTCTACTCATTCAGCTCAGTAAGGCACATGATCCTTTTCTCATGTGAGCTCTCATACATTTGATCTTCAATTGCCTTAGCCAATTTCAATGTTGGCAATTCCAAGGTGATT
Source organism: Torreya grandis (assembly GCA_037957365.1). Taxonomy (NCBI): domain Eukaryota; kingdom Viridiplantae; phylum Streptophyta; class Pinopsida; order Cupressales; family Taxaceae; genus Torreya; species Torreya grandis. Next base: position 2,407,504 of record JARHVA010001380.1, on the reverse strand, counting down.
AGTATCTCAGCATTGACACTATACATAAGTTGGAAGGGAGACATACCAATTGCTCTCTTTGGTGTAATTTTTTTGTCCATAGAGCATCAACCAATGCCTTATGCCAAGTCCTTTGGTTGTCATCCACCAACTTTTTGATGATAGTCACCAAATTTTTATTGCTTGACTCAGCCTGTCCATTCCCTTGTGGAAAGTAATCAGAGGAGTGGGAGAGGGTAATTCCATAGTAGAAGTAGAATTGAGTATTCTCTTGAGAAGTGAAATAGGCTACATTGTTAGTGACAATTTTGACTGGGACCCCAAACTTGGACATGATGTTCTCTTTGAGGAAATTGCATACTACTTCTGAAGTAGCATGTTTGGTTGGAACTACTTCCACCCATTTGGTGAAGTAGTCTATTTATATAAGGACATAATCATGTCCAACACTTGACAATGGGTTTATAGCACCAATAAATTCAATTCCCCATTGCTGGAAAGGCTCCTCAATGACCACTAGTTTGAGAGGCAGAGTAATTAGCTTGGGCCTTCCGACAAACTACTGGCACAGTTCACATCCCTTGACCCACTTGTATGTATTTTGAAAGAGAGTTGGCTAATAATACCTAGCTCGTAGGATCTTATGGACAGTCACAGGGGAAAAAAAATGTCCTCCATAGGCTGAATTGTGGAAGGACTTCAAAAGTCAGCTTTGCTGCTCCTTGTCCACATAGCAAAGGAACGTTCCATCAAGGCCCCTCTTGTACAAGTCATTGTCCCAGAGGACAAAATTAGCAGATATCAGCTTGATGGTTCTCCTTTATTTATAAGATAGGTGACCAAGACATTCACCATAAATAAGGAAATGAGCAATACCTAAATACCACTCATCTGTGGTGGAGACAAAGAGGACTGTTGTGTGTCACCCACTTCTAGTTCTTCATGCTCTGTTCCTCTTGGCTTGTTATCAACAATTAGTTGGCATAGCCCCTTTTTGCATACCAAATTTTTTAGCTTGATGATCAGATCAAACTCATGGATCTTTGCAACCCAATTACCTCTTTTCATCCCAAACTCCTACTGAGTCAATATAGATTTCACTGTGGTGTCAGGGACCAAGGCAGTAACTCGAGAATTGAAGATGTAGAAATGAAAATGTTTCATGGCCTTCACCACTGCGTAAGCGTGCTTCTCCATATTTGAGTACTTCAGATCATGAGATTTGAGAGGACAATTCATGAAGGAAATGGGAGATTCCATACCTTCTTTATTCTATTGAACTAGAATTTTTAAAAGCGTATGTTCTGAAGCATAGCTGTAAATGGTGAACTCTTTGCTATTGGAGCATGGGCAATGGTGGTCTTGATATCCTCAAAAGCTGACTTGCCTTCTTTAGTCTAGCTGAAGGTGGCCTTTCCCTTCATCATGTTTACAATGTGCCTGGTCTTCTTGGCAAATTCAGGGATGAATCTCCATAAGAAATTCACCTTTCCAAAGAAAGAGTGAACAACAGTCTTGCTTGTGGGCAAGGAAAGTTCTTGGATAGACTTGACTCTATCTGAGTCAATCCTTATGCCTCCTTTGGACACAATGTGTCAGAGAAGTTTTCCCTTTGTTACTCTAAAAACTGACTTCTTGGGATTTAAGTAAATGCCATTTTGATGGTAGCATTCTAACACTTGTTGCAAATGGCTCACATGATCTGGGAGATGTTTAGAGAAGATAGTCAAGTCATCAAGATAAACTACGATGAACTTACCCATCTCATCCTTGAAGGCAAGGTCCATTTCTCTTTGGAAGGTGGTGCTAGCATTTGTCAAGCCAAAAGGCATTCTTCTATATGCAAATGTGCCCTAGGGCATGGTGAAAGTAGTCTTATGCTGGTCTACTTCACCAACTTCGACTTGATTATATCCTGAGAAGCCATCTAGCATTGATAACATCTCTGAGCTTGTCACTGTCTGCAGCACTTGATCCATGATTGGCAAAGGATAATTATCTTTCAAGGATGCCTGATTCAAATTCTTAAAATCCACACAAAGGCAAATTTCACCATTCTTCTTTCTTACAGGCACTATATTGGCAATCCATGTGGAATGATGGATTGGGAAGATTATCCTGGCATTTAGCATTTTTTGTATCTCAAATAAAATAGTACCTAATATTTTCAGATTATAATGCCTGGTCTTTTGCTTGTAAGGTGTTGAATCAACCTTGAGAGGGATGTTGTGTCAAATTTCATCAGGCCAGAGTTATTTCAGGTCAGCATAGGAGTACGCTAGGACATCCATGTATTCGTTGAGCAAAGAGGTGAACTTGAAACGATCTGCAGGAGTACAACATTTTCCAATGTTCACCATCTTGGGGTCTTCCTTGGTTCCCAAATTTACTTGATCAAACTCCTGAGATGAGCTTGAATCCATTGGTTGCTTTCTGATGAATCTATCATGCTTATCAAACAGCTTCTCAATGGAAACCAGGCCCTTGGGAATCTTATTTCCTTTTAGTTGCAAAAAATCTTCACTTGTATCTACATTTGATTCAGGAGTTGTTTCACATTTTTGAGGTTCACTGCCTTCAAAATGCAGCTGCTCAAAGCTGTCTTTTTGCTCTAAGAAGGCGATGATTTGGCTGTCATTGTTAAATACCTGCCAATGACTGGCATTGTTAGGTACACTTGGCCAAAAGACCAACTCAATCGTGTACTTGTCTCCTTTGAAATTTGGGTGGGGAACCAAGAGAGTAGCTAAAATAGCCAATGCATCTGCCCAGTCATTGAATTCTCTGATAACTATAGAGATGCTAAAAGCATCAAAGTCTTCAAGCTGGTCTCAGACTAGATTGTGATAATGACACAATCTTTCATTCTTGGTTTGGTACAGGTTCTTTACCTAAAAAACCACTAGTTTGGCATCTCCTTTAGCATGAAGGAGCTTGATGCTTTTATCTCAAGTGACTCTCAATCCAAGCAGCAGAGACTCATATTCAGCTGTGTTATTCGTGTTGCTGAATTGCAATTTATAAAATGAGGGAAAAATATCTCCTTGAGGAGATATTAACACAACCCTAGCTCTTGAAGCAGTGGAAGAGCAGCTGCCATCAAATTCAAGAATCCATACCTCATTTGATACTGATTTCCTTTTAGATTCTTCTTCATCTAAGGGTAGAGATACTTCCACACTTGCCTTGTGCTCAGCCAATTCCTCTGCTATTCCAGCTGAATGCATTTCTAGGCTGTCATCTATAGGAGCTTCATCAGATGTCTCATGAACTCCATCCATGTATAGAAAGTAGTTACCCATGCCTAAAGACTCAAACAAAATTTGAGCTTCAGGCGTTGAGGTCTGGGTAACCACATATTTCACTTCCTTCTCAGGGAGCAGCCTCTTCATAACACCTTTGACTGGAATCCTCACTTCCAATAAGTCCATGCTTAATTCACCACCAACATCCCTATAGAAATTCTGCCCATGAAGGATGCCATATGATGCTGGGACGTCTGCTACCAAGACAGTCATCTTGATTCTTTTGTCTGGAAATGTAGCAAATGCAAATTGGGCATCTTTAATTTGTCCCAGCAAAGGCACTTGCTTGTTCTCCATGGAGAAGCATCTACCAAAAGTTTTGGTCAATGTGAGATCAAGGGATTCAGCCACTTTAGTAGGCATGACATTGTCTGAAGCTCCAGAATCAATGATGCAATTATTTAGTTGACGTCCATTTATCAGCAACGAGACATAAAAAAATTTAGTCCTGCTAGGAGCAGTAGGGGGAGTGGTGGCAAGGTTGTTCCTGGTGGGTGCATTCCTGGTAGCATCATGTGTCACTTTGGGAATTGCTCGCTCAATAGAGATGTTCTAGTTTATAACACATTGAACTAGTCTGTCTAATTACTCTAGATGGGACTGTAGAAATTCAAATTCAAAAATTTGAATTTTGGTTATCTTTATATGGTCAATGATATTAAATGTCTGGAATGGGCTAGGAGTAGAGGATGAGAGTTCATCTTTTTGATTTTTGAAAGGGGGAGGACTGGACTGCAAAATTGAAGTGGAAGGCGTAGGGGCATTTGGGGTACTTACATTTCTTGCAATCACCAGGTCCTTTGGCTAGAAAGGAAGAGCGGATCCCCACTTAGCAATTGAAGCTGTTGGTTGAGGTCACTCCTCTGCTTTCTCCTTATCAATTTATTGAGCTGATTGATTCTTAGACTGGGTGAATATAGCATATGACCCCTCAGTTGCATTGCCTTCACTTCTGGGTTCATCCTGATAGTTCAAGAAACCAATATGGGAGTCACCAGCTAATTCTTCTTCCTTAGTGAAGAGATTAGCATCATCTTCAGGATTTAATTCAAGTTGGAGTGAGAAATCTACTTCAGCTTCAAGATATCCAACTGTCGAGTTATTTGGAGGCACTTCAAGGGTGAGGTTCCTCTATTGAGGAGGAAGGCGATTTTGCTGTCCCTGATTCTTGGTAGTATTGCCTTGGTATGCCTGATTCTGAAATGTCCTCCTGGGCATATCTCTATATGCAAGAGTAGATGACATCCCTTACACCATTTCCTTTCTAAGATCTAGCATTTCATTTGCTAGCTTTTGTACCACTGGGTCAGTGGTGATTGTAGGTGAATACTCAGAAGATGAAGATGATTTACCTTTATTAAGGTCTCTCCTTATCTTTCCTGCCAAGATAAGGTCATCTTCTACCTCAATAGCCAAGTCTTGAGCAGAAGTAAGGTCTATGTGTCTAGCCCGTCTCAGCAAGAAACCCACTTTAGGCAGTTGTGAGTTGATGAAGAAGCATTTGAGGTTCTGAGGCATCGGCTAGGCAACCATGGGAATCCTGTGCCTCAGCGTGTCAAACTTGGCAATAAAATCCCTCATAGGCTCATGAGGCTCTTTCTTCATTTGAGTGAGCTAGGCTAGCAAGCCATGTGCATCTTTAGTAAGCTTGAACCTGGCTTCAAATTTGTCTTTCAGAGTGTCCTAGTCAATCACTGATCTAGCCTGCAGGTGGTAGAACCAGTCTATAGCAGCACATTGTAGTGTCTCCATGAATAGCCTAACCGCTATGTCTTCAAATTCCACCCCTATTACACCATAAAATATGCTAAAAGCTATAATGTGTTCATCAGGATGAACCTTCCCATTGCCAAAGAATTTGGAGAAATTCTTTTTTGAACTATGTGGAAGGTCATGCAGAGGTGGAGTCAAGTTCAGGGGACCAAAAAAATTACCCCAGGGGCCTTGAGCCATGATTTGATTATGAAAAAGTGGGATCACTAATCCAAGTGGAGCATGGATAGGTAAATCTCAGCCAACAGTAGAAAAATAAGCTCTGCCTTGTGTTGGTGGCCTGGTAGGGCTAGGAGGAAGACTCCTAGTTTGTCTAAGGTGAGGTTGTGGAGGAAATAACTCAAAATTACTCTGCTGCACCAACTCAAAAGTAGGGTCAACAACACCTTGGGATTTTTGGCCTCTGGTATAACATGGAGTTGTCAGATTGCTGAACAAAAAAATGGAAAAGAGCAGGATTTGCTTCAGCTTAAAGTTTGAGACTTCAAACTACACGCTCTTCCCTAGCAGAGTCACCAAAAACTATTGGGTGAATATTTTATCAATCAACGTACTGATCAACAAAATAGGTCTGACCAACCATAGTAGTAAGATTGGTTAGCTAGGTCTGTAGCTTTACTACATCAACTGGAGACAAATCTCTCCTCTCATCAAGGGGAGGTTCCCTATAGATACATAGGAGCTATATACAAAATAAGTAAGAAAAAAATAACACATGGGGGTGGAATAAAACATTCATCTCTTTTCTTTCAGAGATGATTCTCATAGACAAAGGAGAAATCCTGGTGTAAACACTGAAGGCACTTCTCTTATTTCAGAAGTGTTCTTGTAGGAAACAACAAGAGTTTCTTTCAAGTAGTAAGATAAGAAACCAGTTAACCAGAGGGCATAGTAACAACAAGATGAAGTAGAATGCAAAGTTTCCACCTCAACTTCCCAAAAGGTATATCACAAAGGATAATGGGGGCACAAAGTCACCCCAAAATCCTTAACACAAAAAGAAAAGAAAAACACAGACTAAAAGCAATTGTGAGAGCACAAAGTCTTCCCATAGTTGGTTTCAGGACACTTCCCTATTACCTTCACTAATTCTGCTTACCAAATTAAATGAATAAAGACACCTTCAGAAGATAGACATAAGAATGATATTCTAAGATGACACAAGTTAGAACAGCACAAAGTCTATGAAAAACCTGCTTTCTCATTCAGATAAAAATGAAAATGAAATTACAACCTGAGCTTAAAGTCTCAGTCTTCTTTCAAAATGGGCAGAGTTTCGCTCTTATAAAAATGAGAAGTCTCCTTTACAAATGAGAGAAAATACAAAGTTATAGCAACTACCCAATATTGACACCTTTTTCCATGGGATGGCCCATGCTGTAGTCAACATCTTCAATGCTTCTCCAATTTTGTCTAGAGAGACCATACTGAGAATAGTGCACTGCCATGACTATGGCATGTCCCTTCATCTGATGTGTCTCTTCATTAGTATGGACCACCTGGTCCTTTGCATATTTGTCTTTACTTCATGGAAGAAAATAGGCTACATCCTTGGTTTGGTGCGCTCAAAAGTCTACTCAATCCACTGTTCCACCTACTAGAAATAACTCTTTCGAAGACATTTCTGGTCCTTTGCATCGATCTTCTCTCTTTAAGTCTTCGAGTTCTCTTTTCAGTCGATCACTTGATTTAGGTTGATCCTTAAACCTGTTGAACCACTAAAATTTCATTGGTTCATTGGTTCATTTTGTCTCTTTTGTTCTATCACTTCTTGGGCCCTTGGTTGAACCATCCGTTGAAGCACTTGTGTGCCGCTTTTTCTTTGACTGAGGCTGCCTTTGAACTTTTGAACCATGTTGAACCATTAAACTTTGAACTCTTTCAGTTCAAAGTTCAATCGGTTCATTGGTTTATTCTGTGTCTTGCTCAAACACTGCTTCCTTTATCTTTCTAAGCTTTGGTTGAACCTTTGAACCTTGAACCTGTTGAACCTTTTGGTTCAATGGTTCATCCATTGAAGCCCCTTTTTGTCTAAGTCCATGGAAGTTCCTTTCTGTGTCTTTGTTCAGGCTTTTAGAACGGTCCTTTCTCTGTCACCAAGTGCCCCCCACAAGGGTACTTGTCCTTTGGGCTTCAACTTCCCCAGTGGGTTCTTACTTCTTCAGCGGCCCTTTTACATCGGGCAAAAAGCCTGAAAGAGTTCCTCCAGACAAAATGTCCGAAGGGAAGTTTCTTGTTACTTGGCCATTCATTCTTTCCTATTTCTTCAGACTTTTCCTCCAGGTGAATTCCTTCGAACAAAAAGTTTGAAGGAATTTTGCCTTAACATTTTTCTGAGAAAATCCTCCTGAAAGTACTCTTTCGGCCTCTTGGACTTAGCCATTTTCCTGAGGGGTTCCTAAATTTTGTCTGCTTTTGCTTACTGCCCCCCACAAGGGCACTTGTTCCTTTGGCTTTGGGGCAACCCCTTGAACCTATTGATTGAACCAACTTTGGTTCAACAGTTCAATCGATTCATTCTTCTTTATTTGGCTAAGTGTTGAACCTGTTTCTTTCCTGCAGAGTCTGTAGAAACCAACCTTGAGAGTCTGTAGATTTGAGCCTGCCTGCAGAGTCTGTAGAAGCCAAGTTTATAGTTTTCTCTAACCTTGAAAGAGTCCATAGACATCTGTTTACGGAGTTTGTAGAAACCACCTGTGAAGTTCATGGTTCCAAGCCTGCAGAGTCCATTGATTTAAGCCTGTGGAGTCTGTAGATTCAAGCCTAAAGAGTCCGTAGATTCAAGCCTATAGAGTCCGTAGATTTCGAGAAAACTTGAAAAAAGAGGGATTTGAAAGCTCAAAACAAATTTTGAGAAGGGAAGAGAGAAATATTGGTCATGTAGGACCAAGATAGCTCATATGTTGTTCCAAAAATGAGTGACATTTTTGGGGACCAACACTACCAATATTAAATAAAATAAGTAATTATATTTTAAGCTCTTGAGATAACACATCAATAAAAGAAGAGATAGAACTGAGTCATGGTACGACTCCCAGATTACAATAGCTTCCAAAAATATTTAATAAATAGGGTTAAATATTTAATGTAATTCAATCTTCAAGCGAATAAGTGATTTCACGTATTAAATTTGTTCCACTAGCTAAGTACTATAAATAAGAATGATGAAACCATTTTACAATGATTTCAAGGTTAGAAATGATGAGGAAAAAATTGATTGTTACTTCAAGTTCTCATTTTCAACCTTGTTATGACCATGTATTCATATTCCTTTTGAAATTATCTAATGAGGTCTTTGTATACACATAATATTTTCAAACTTTATCAATTAATGATACTCTTTATCATGCAGGGACCTATCAAGTCTCAATCTCTCTGAGTGCACACCTTAAAGGGTGCCCAAGAAAGGGGTGGGTAGACCATTCGTGCTTTGTAGGATTGTTTTCCCTTTTTACTAATTACTATCTACACTCTTGTCTCCTAAAAACCATTCCCTTAAGCTTTGCCTCCTATTTTATACCCTCCTCTAGTCTTTTACCACCTTCATTATCCCTTTCCCTAACCTAAACCATTTTTTGATGGTTTACATGACATAGTCAGCCACATTGACCTTGTATCCTTATTGACAAAGCTTATTAGGGATTAGTTCAGCCCTTGGCCAACCTATTCCATAACCTAACTTATTTTTATCAATTACAATACTAGGTTGATCGAGTTGACCTTGTCAACCTAAACTTTTAGAAAGGTTTAAGGTTAGATCTACCTCTATAAACACATTCATTTCACTATTTATAAGAGAAGAGAATAAGTAAGATATATTACGCATCTATATTCCACCATTCTACTTGAGAATCAAGCTTAGGGTTTCATATTTTCTTTTGAGATACATATCTTGTCTTATGGAGAAGTCTTTTGGATGCCTTGATATTTTGCGTAGCCTAGAGCTAATTTATCCTTGTCATCCTTACATACCACAACAACCTCTTGCAAAGTACCTTGGATAGGGGAGAGATTGAGGCTCAGTGGGTTTGTATTCAAAGGTAAGTATTCTTAAGTTTGTTCCTCCTTTATAAGAGTAGATAGATATGCATTTGCACTTATCTTCCATGTATTAGGATTTTGTATACATTGATTTGAGTATGTCTTATATACATGTTTAATTTGATATTTATTACCCCCACTTTATACCACAAGCTTTGGTGAGCACTAGATTAGACATTTATTTTACTTGTTATTAGTTTAGTGAATAAGAAAACATAGGACCTAGTTAGGGTTATTATGTAGTTTTGCTTGACTGGAGGCTTTGGAACCCTTCCAGTGACTTTATTATGGTAAGAGATCCCTTGGTTAGGTCTAGTGGATCCATATTGGTCATGACCCTAATTAGGATTTATCTTCTTTGAGATAGGATTAATTTATAGATCTAATGCATTTCCCATTGCATACTTTTTGGTGAACACAATATGAATTTAACCATTACAAGTTTTACTTCACACTTTCATTTCTATTATTTCATTATTTTTTCATATTTTTGATACTATATTGAACCAAACAGTATAGTTCTAACTTTCTGTGCATAGGTTTAACACACAGTCACATCAAAATGACTCTATTTATGTATAGGTCTCCATCAGATATAGGTTATTAAATCATATAGGTCAACACAATACTATTCTTTAGTACCAAATAAGAATACAAGGTCAAATAGGCTAACTCTATCATCTTATTCACTCTACTAGCATCCAGATTAATAAACTAGGTCAAATTGGTTGACTTAGTCTCTCAGTCAACATTCATATCAACAAAATAGATCAAATAGTTCAAATTAGTATTTTAATCAACATCTAGATCAACATATTAGGTTGAACAGGTTGACCTGGTCATCTTATACTTCATCATAAAGAGTTTTGTAGAACTGGGTCAAACCAGTTGACTTATTTTGTAGAATTTGAAAGCAATATTCAAGGAACTTCAAAATAAAATTTGCAATCTTAATCATCTTCCAAACCACCAAGGTTCCTCTCTTTCTCTCTCTATCATTTCAGTACTTCATTACAATTCTATTTTGTACAAGTTAGCAATCTTTAAAACTGTAACCCTATAACAAACTAAGTTGACCTGGTCAACTTAGTTTTGTTGCCTATCTTCTATCTAAAAGACAAAGTCAACCTTTTCGACTATGTTCTTAAAGACTCTTGCTTCTAGAAAACTCTTAATGATGTAGTCGACTATGATCAATACTATTTGCATATAGTGTCATCTAAACCAACTCTGTACTATTCTTAATTTGAGAATTAACAACTATTTTCTAGTAACTAATTCGCATTTTCATTTTTATCTATTTGCATGCTTAGATTAGTTCACATAGTCTAATTAGATGGTTTTTCAAATTACCATTTAGTTACACTATTTTTTCTTTTTGTACACACCACCAAATCACACAATATTCAAAAAACACATTTAATATTTTTCTTCCCAAGACCTATCTACTTGGATTTCATCACCAAGGGGAAAGCCCATAACACCATTATCGCTGTGGGATTATGAAGTGATGGGGTAGGCTCTAATACCAAGCCAATACCATTGCCAACACAAATATTTTTTAGCCTAAACATCCTAAAAATAACACTTTCTAATAATCTAATAACACATATGATGACCATTTAGCTAGCATTTAATTTTTAGTTGACTGCTTGCTCTCTAATCATTGTGTGTTGTATTGAAAAAACTTGCATTGGCTAGTGTTGGTGAATGGTTTTTAATGTGTACCCGAATTGGATCACTCAAATTGATCTAATTTTTTGTGTGTTTGCTTCCATTTTTTGCTTCAATTATTACAATGTTTTTCCTATTTTAGTACACTATTGTTCTATTTGGTACAGTTTCTTACAGACTATGTTATTCCTACATTATCACATGGATTTGGGGACACTAGTTTCTTTGCTTCTCAAAATCTTACCTCTCTTTTTACTCCTTATCATACCATGACATCTTCTTCTTTGATTTCCTCCACCTCCATGCTTATTATATCTACTAACATGGTCGGTTCTACATCTAGTGGGCCTCTTCTACAACCCATTTTTCTTAACTCTTTCACTAGTGCATCATTCACTACCCATGGTAATCATGCCTCTAGTGCTGCTTCTTCTCATACCTCTACTAATACATATTTTGACACATAATAAATTCATTATACTAGTGCCTCACTTACCAACAATTCCTCTCAAGCCACTACTAACACCCACAGTGGTATCCAAGCCACTACTACCAATCCCAATGCTTCACATAATTCAAATAACACCACTCAAACCCATAAACTTCTATTACAAACTCTTAATCAAATGAATTCTTTCCAAGCTAAAAATTCCAACCAAATTATGTAAATGCAAAATCATCTTATCCATCTTAAAAATCACCCTCAACAGGTTCCATGGGGAACACATAACCAAAATGCTCCTCCACCTCTTCGGCATTACCATGGTAATCTTATCCCTTAACTTCCTCTTGTTAATAAAATAATCAAGCACCTTCAAAATGAACCTCTTACACCTCAAATTTCTAATATTGATATAGGAGGTATCACCCCTACCATTAATTACAATGGGTCAACTGATCCTACGCTTCAATTAAAAACATTTGGAAGTCTATACATATATTGGATCAAGTTAAATACTTTTGTTTCTACCAATATATTAGTAAAAAATCTCACAAGCGATGCTTTATATTGGTATAACAAACTCAAATATCATTATATCACTAGTTTAGAATATTTAGTCAATGCTCTAGTCCAAGAGTTTCAAACTAGTGATCTCCCTAAAAATACTTTGGCCCATTTTATCAATTGTAAGAAACTTGAGACTGATACCACACAAGCTTTAATTAAATGATGGAGGACCTTGTCTAACAAATGTGAACACAATATGGTAGATGATAACCTCTTTCATCTATTTACCAATGCTCTTTATCCCAAGTTGTAATATCAATTCTAGACTCTCTCTTCACACACGTTGAAAGAGGCCATTGACCAAGCCAAGCACCAATATTTCCTCATGTATCAATTTGAGCCATCCCAACCTTTTATGGGTATTCTCATTTTAATTAAAAATAAGAATAATCATGCTATAAATGATGGTGTCACTGATTCTTATGATACCATTCACAATATTCAAGTTATCATTCCCAACCAAGTTTTGGAACAAGTTTACCCTCCCAACCACATCACTAATCCTCATTTATCTTGAAAAAATAAAATCAATGTTCATAGACTTTTATCCTTAGAAAAATTCAAGAAGCATCTACCAAGGCTTGTTCTGTGAGAAATTCATCCCATTCATCCCATGAAATCCTAGTACGATCCCAATAAATTTTTTTGGTTTCATGCTAGTTGGGGTCATTCTCATGAGATTTTAAAGTAACTTTATAATTTGGCTATTGATTTCCTTCTCAATCCCAAATTTGACCATGATTATATAATTCATAGATGTCAACAAGCCTATGACATTGCTTTCAAATCTTATGAAACACAAACTCATTCTCAAGCTTTGAACTAGGCTAATATTCATTTAGCTATATATAAATATCCTCTTTCAAATCACCAAGATAATAAATATAAGCCTACCCATTCTACTAATAATGTTGATAGTCTTATTGACCCAACTCCTAAAGAGAATTTGGTTAATATGAATAATATGCGAAGGGCGGTTGCCTTCATTGATCCTCATCCCATCCACACTCCTCAATTATCCCACAGTTTTTGTGTTATCCAAGACTCTTCCCAAACACACTTAAGAGAGTTGGGACAAGAAGACATTATATCTTTTGATGAACCAATTACAACACCTCCCTTGGATAACACTTATCATACCATTTATAACACTCTAACCTCTTTACCCATCACTAATGATACTCAAAATTTTATTAACATTTCTTCCAACCTATCTCAAACCAAACTTACATCACCTACCCCATCTTCACCCGATAATAAAAAAACTTCTCCTCTAATTTAACCTCCCGTATCTTATCAACATAAATTCACATGTTCTCATATCATTTATAGCACTCCAACCTCTTTACCCATCACCAATGATACTCAAAATTCTATTAACATTTTCTCCAATCTATCTTAAACCAAACCTAGATCACCTACCCCATCTTCACCTAACAATCAAAAAACTTGTCTTCTAATTCAACCTCACGTATCTTATCAACACAAATTCACATGTACTTTATCTCCACCTTCTAAGGACCTCCTTTAACACTACACACCTATTTCCAAGAGTCTTCTTATGGGTTATGATGAGTCGATCCTATTACAGAGCTTACTAATCTCCCATTTCAAATCCCATTTCTCAAACTTATGAGGACTTCTCCACATCACCATAATCATCTTATGCAACTCTTTTTTGAAATGAACATCCCTCATCCTAACAAGATGTGAAGCCACCTTATCTAAATCATATGATAGAATTTTAAAATAATGTGAAGAGATGTCCATACACGATGAAATAATGGACACTTCAATTTCCCTCAAATTCCCCATCACTTCTATGATCCCCAATGAGATTCTACTTCATGCAGATGATTCTCCCTTTTTTTATCAATGTCCAAATTAGTGATATCCAAATTAAGCATGCCTTTTTTTATGAGGGTTTAGGAAGTTGTGTTACCTCTCTTGATTTTATTAAAACCCTTAGATATTTTGAATGCAATCTTAAGTCCACATGCAACACATGTCAAGGCTATGACTGAAGGCAAATGTCTCTCTTAGGTTGTGTGTGGTTTCCTATGACCATCCTACATATCACTATTCAAGTGAAGATGATGATATTTAACTTTCCTCTATCCTATAACATTTTTCTTGGTAGGCCATGGAATCATCACATGAGAGTAGTTACCTCTTCTGCTTGCCAATGTGTCAAATTTCCTCACAATGGAGCAATCTATAGAATTTGAGGTGACAATAACCCTTAGAATTTATAGTAATTCCAAGACCATGGACAATTCAATATTTCCACCCTTTAACCCTTGCTGAGCATTTTATTTTATGAATCTCAATGGTTTAAATTTTCTATTAACTCCACTTGAGGTTACAATGGTCACCCCGAACTCATCAGGAATATCCCACCTAACCTCATCAATTTAGATGATGATGAGCCTGATGAGATCCATCTCAAGATTAAAACCTTAGATCTCTCACCTCATCTCATTTCCTAGCTTCCACCTTCTCTGAAACCTCATTGCCATCAACCACCTAGTGATGATATACCCATTGTCTTAACTAAGACTTGACACTCATTCATCACACCACATCAAATGACAAGGTAAGTCTTACACCATTGATCTTCATAGGCTTGACTATGATAATGGTTATACCTTAGATGATCCATTCTTAGGAGGTCTTACTCAAGTTTGAGATGCTAAATTTATTTATTATCATTCCTCTTTGCTTTAGTATTTTCATATTTCTTCTAGTATTCCATATATAATTCTTAATTTTAACATTTTTCTTCTTATTCATAGGTTAGAGATGGTGCACACACATCCAATTTATGAAAAGAATCATAGGAGTATATTTATGGATCATGCTATGATTAGTCCCTACTACATTGTTAGATACCAAGACCACTATAGCCAACTTATCCCTGAGATGATTTTGACCATCGTTCAGCCTTTTGTGCATCATGCCCCTTTGTCAACTAAACCCAATTCAAATCCTATTCCCACTCCATCTCTAACCAAGTCTCTTCCTATTTTTGATCCTATTTATCCTTCAGTTGAGCCTTACCCAGTCTCTCCCCCATCCCTACCTTCCCTTGGTGATGGTTTTTTCCATTGACCATAGCTTGTTCCTTTATTTACCAAATAGGACAATCAGCCCTATTATGATATTCATAAAGCTATCAATCATTAGACTTGAGACTATTCATTACACTTTCCTTCTTTGGCTTCTATTTCCACTCCCTTCATGATTACACCTATAAAGTCTACTAATAAGCATATCTGTTGCTTCCACAACACATATAATCATTCATCTATGCATTGTTGTAAGTTGTGGTAATATATCGACACTTTATGTCCCATCGCTCCTCAACCCATAGACAAGGCTATACCTCCCTTGAAAGTATTACCTGAATATCTTCTAAAATATGGAGAGTTATATTGTCTTTGGAACTAATGTGGTACTCATCACATTGATCATTGCTGCATCCTTCAATAACATCTCAAGGATCACCTCATAACCATTCTTGTGGCTACTACCCTTCCTCCCATAGGTCACCCTCACAAGAAGGTTCCCCCTTCTTCCCCTATAGCTCCACCACCTATGGTCCTTTTTACACCCATTATTCCCTCACCCATGGATCTTCCTTCCCTGGTGGCCCCTTCTCCATCGATGACTCCTTCATCTGTGCTCCATTCCTCACCAATGACCCCTTCATCTCTCATAGATTCCATTCCCATTCCTTCTCCTGATTATCCCCTACAATATAGTCTTCCTTAACATGATCCTTTAGGAATTCCTACATTTTATATCAAGGAAATTTGATGAAAAGTATTTTATCAACTATCCATGAAGATTGATGAGACTTTGGCTATAGTTCGAGTTTAGCTTCATAAAATTTTATCATATGTTATGGATAATGTGTGTGGACAAATATATCAGTATTTATGAACATACTCATAGTGTAATTTCATTTCTTTCTTCATTTTGGGTTAGATGTGTGCGCCAAATTTACATTTATCTATCTTATATCATTTGACATTATGTCAAATTCTTATTTATCTTACATGATGACTCATGTTTTGCACTATGTGTTGCTTATGATGTCATTATCCTCCTTATGTTCTCTTATGGATTTATTTTTCTTCATTATTACATAGTTCTTCTTCTTTATGAGTTCCTTTTTCTATCATTATCTTGTTCTCTTGTCATGATTGTTTGCTATCTTATCTATATAAACATTGATAATTGTTATTGTGACTTGGTTATACAAACCTTGCTCCCTTTAATCATTTCTTATTTACAATGTGATCAATTAGAAAACAATTCATCTCAGTATCATTTCCTTTTACTAGTCCACCTTGGATCTCCCTTATTCCCTTTCACCAACTAAGCATAAACATGGTTGAGACTTGAGATAACATGCTAGTTCATAGTTTAGCCTAAGTGTTTTAGTGAGTCATGTATTTGGATACTTAGCTTCCTTTAGCCAAAGCCTAAATCTCATTCATGTGTATCACTTTTTCCCTCATGATTGGTCATTCCAAGTTCTTATGGAGGAGGAATATTAAAAGACATAAAAATTCAAAAGTCAAATCATTTAACAAAAGACAATGATCTAAAAGGCAACATTCAAAATTTTTAGAAGTTAAATCACACTAAAAGACATTATTCTAAGCACATCTCCTTTTTATAATCAAAGATAAAAATCCATATTTGGACTCATGATAGAGTCAAGGTCCATTTGGGTGTGGCAGGATACTTGATTGGAAAAGGAAAATAAAAATCTCTTTTAGTGCTACCTACTTTCTCACATAAGTAACCAATATTCACAGTAGATTGACATATCTGTAAGGGGTCCTGAGGAATGGGGAACACATTGTGGGAAAGTAGGTCCATTTTAATTTTATTTTTCAAAATAACCAACATGAGTTGATCTTAGTACCACACTTATTTACTTACATAGCTTTGTGCCCATAATGAACATGTATCCTTTATCTATTGATGGTCACTAGTCTCTTAGTGTCTTTCTATGTCCTTAGTATGCCTCAAATTTCTTAAGGTCTTCTCATAAGATGCCTACGTTATGATTCTTACATTCCATTTTTCACTTCATACAACACTAATATTTACCCTTGAGAAATATTGTTTTGTTCACTGATCATTCCCCCTAGGGATTACATTTTTGAGTTGCGATGTAAGACCTTGAAAAGGACCAAGCCTTACTCAAAAATTACCAAAATTTCACATTACCATTTCAAACATCCCCTTTTTCCATATTTTACCCTTTTATCATTATTTCACCTCATTAGTGTTCCCTTTGAGAGTTTTAGTGTAAGACCATGGCCTTCCTCACAAAAGTTTCTAATACCCAAGTCACAACGAAATTACATGTGTCAAATTTGAGATAAGATGTGATTGATTACGAGTTAAAAATCATTGACATGCTTCCCATATTGATTTAGTATGTTCAATGTTTACTTCATTAATCTTTCACTTTCATCTTATTATTTTTTATTGCATCTAATAATCCAACCATTTTTCTTAAGTTTTTCATACTTTCCAACTTAAATTAGTGTGATTAATTTAAGATCATTTTGCTAATTTTGTTTCTCTTTTATACTTTCACAATGTTTTTTAGTATGATTGATTGAATTAATTGATTTATTATTATACCATTGGTCTTTCACGTGCTTTCCATTTTATTGCATTACTTTCATACTTCCCAACGTGATCTAATGTGATCTTACTTGTTTTAATTTGGTGCCAATATTTTTCATGGTTCAAAAACATTTTGTCTTCTTGTTTACCACTTTTTGGTTTATTATACTTAGTCATATTTTGTTATTGCACATTTCCCATCGTGATATCATGTGTAGTGCATTTGTTTTGATTAATTATACTATTCCAAGTCTTTTTTGCCTATTTATTTTTAACCATGCATGTGTACTAAATAATTCTATAAAAAAAAACACCCCACATATATTTCTCATAACATATACAATAAAGTAACATAAATGTGATAAAAAGAAATATATCCATGAATCAACAACCACAACCAAAATATAAGCCATGAGATTAAAATATAACTATCAAAATAATATATTTATATATATCACATGTTTTTATACAAAATTCAAAAATACATCATCCAGGTCTATGGTTGGGTTCTAACACGCCTATCTCATGGCCTAGCCACACTACCCATAAATGCCTTAGATTGTCTCTTCTGCATAGTATTCTATAATAAGGCTATCCAAGATCTCAACCTTTCTACTTGTCCCTATAGGTTGGCCACCTAAGACTGTACCTATCCCAACTAGATCATGGTAACCATGTGTGTGGCTCTCTCTTGAGCCAGGGCCTGTTGGGATGTGCCTCTCTTACTCCCACCCCTATTGGTGGCTGAAATCCATCCTCATATATATGTATCTACCTCATAACCTCCCCCAATAGTTTGAACTATCTTTACTAATTTTGGGTAGATAATACCATAAGATAATCCAGCATGGTGGGGTTGTATAGTACTAACATCTCATCTCAAATTTCATGATACACTGTCACGACTAGGGATCCCCACCTAATCTCCTCTATCATGAGGCCTAAAAAACCAAAACCCATATAGATATCAGATCACATATACATCTCAAAATCTATCTATCTATCTACCATCATATACAACTAATCTTTTATCTCAAAGAACAAAAATTAAAACATTTCTTACCTGCCCTAGTGTCACCAACCATTGTCTCCCCATATGTTCATCTCTCAATCATAATCTCTCCATCAACCCATCGAACAATCACCTCATTCATGGGTCATCTCCTTATCAAATAAAAACCTAGAGTCACCACCCATACATGCCATGGGCCTCTCTTCAATGGTGCCTCTATCAACCAGTTCTACCCTGGGCTGACTGTCGGGTCATCTTACGTGACCACTCTCATTTGTGTTTGATCCTACCAATGGCATATATGTTAGTGGTGTGATTGAGTTGGTTACTGATCCTCCTACTATGGTACCTATTATGATACCTATTACACCCCTTCATCCACATCCATACCCTCTCCTCTTCCAGCTACTAGTTGTCATGCTCAACCAGTCCATATTCTCACATGACACAACCTAATCTCTAGTCTCTCGACTAGAACTCCTCCTCTTCCTCCTCTCCCCCTCAGATATTTTATATGCCATGCCCAAAATTTAGGCACTAATATAGGATATGTTTGGTGGAGTAGCCTAAACTATCCTGCTAAGCATGCCACTAGTTATGACTCTACACACTAGATATAATAATTTATGATTCACTCTTGAGCTAGCCCTAGCACCACACTCACCCAAATAGGAAAAATAGTAGTAATATATGCATAGGGATTCCACATGATCTATCCTCATGTGACTATCTATAATTTTGTCACATAAGACATAACCCATGCTACTTGGTCTTCTCTCCATCTAGCAACCCAAAGTAACCTATCATTGACCACATGGGATAATCGAGATAGTCAATACATCGAGAACCTCTCTTATATCCATGTGCTTAAAATAACCATTGGTTCCATGGTCTTCTACCCTCTAGATAAAATACCATACATATCATACATGAGATGGATGCAAATGACATAACCAAAATCATAGAGTGCCCCTTGATCCAAAATGAACTGGCATAAGATTATCATTTACAATGGTACCTTGCCATTTGGCTTATGACACAATACTTGTGATATCATAAGTCCAATTAAAACCTTTTAAATATCCATAATATGCATAATATATACATCAAATAAGCTCACCCTCAGCCTTGGGTAGATCTTATTTGAGCATGTCATCCACTTGACTAGTGCTTGTCTCTCCTCCATATTGTTCAATGTCCTTGTGATCACTAATGTCTCTCTTATAGGAAGTCTAAAAAATGCATGAACATCCTCTAGTGTGATACCTACCTCTATAGTATCCCAATCCACCACCCATCAAAAAGTGTTGGTCAACCATTCCCATGTTCTAAGGAACATGATAATGAGATCAACACTCTGTTAGATACGTATAATCTCCATGATACCTCCTAGGCCCAATGCAACCAATGTCACTCTATCCACATTTGTTAATTACTCCAGTAAGTCAGGTAACCATGAGGCATTGATCATCTACTAAAATCTCATATGCTCCTTAGTTCAAAAGATTTAAAATAAACCCCAATAAAAATAAACGTGGCTAGAAAAAATACATTATGAACTTCACTAACCCACTTTTAAAATCCAAACCAAGAAATTCACATTGATAATATGACCGTGTAAAATACTTTGATAACTTAAGGCTAAAGTCCAAATGGCATAAACTATTGAAATTGCCCCTTTGTAAATTTAACCTTTTAAGGAAAGGTTATGATTATGTTTAAATCTCAAATGCTTAAAATAATCATTCAAATACATCATGAACACCATAAAGTAGTATTTAAACATTTAAGACAAACACTTTATAACAAATGGAAGACTTAAAATTAATAATGGGAAAACTAGGTCAAAGATTTAACCATCAAAGATAATGCTTCTAACTAAGGTGATGCAATAACAAAATGGACATAGGAAGTCCCACTTCAACTTGATCCTAAAATAAATGTGGTTCAAATGTTTAAATTGAATGAAAAGCTCAACTCACTTTAAGGAATAACTCAATAGACCATTTCTATGTTTTAACCCTAGATAAAGTATCATTAATCATTATGAACAATTAGTCAAGTGAAGCTATGTCAAAATCATCAACACATTGGACACGTGTTAAAACCTAAAAAATGAAATCCTTTCTTAGAAACTTTCATAACATTCATAAATGAGGTCATGTAAGTAGGTAAGAACAAAAAAAAACAAAACAATTATGTTAAAGTAAGAGGGTTCCCATGTGAAAATTTTGAGTATGAGGCGTGTTGGACATAAAAAATGGTGACTTACACAAGAAGAATGTGATTCAACATTCGAAACCTAGAATATAAATATTCACCTAGACAACAAGTATTAATTATAGACAATGCCTTAGATAAAATCAAAAAGACAAGTACTAAAGTTTAACTGAACATGTGACATACTATTCCTAAATCTGTTTAAGACCATTAGTATGTGTCAAAGTGATTAATTATCTTATAGTTCTTGAATTTAGATAAAGAAAATTAAACTTGTTTAAAACAATTAGAACTTTTGAGAAGGAAAAAAATTGGATGTTTGGCTTGGGTGGGAATTCTATGGGTATTGCTCTACTACCAACTTGGCATCTATAGCCTTAATAGAGATACCTCTAGTCCCACTCGAGGCCTTACTCCACTGTCAATTAAGTTAGAAAGCCCACGATAGAGATTGTCTAATTCACACTTTCAAATAAATAAAATTAGATTTTGCATTTTATTCAATTTAATTTTAATTTATTCATTTTGAAAATATTTCATTGTTTAGTCCATTGAGGGTTGTGGACCAAGCCAATATATAATGATAAACTCAAAAAATACATGACTACTAGATAAATCTAAATTAATTTAGTGTTTTGATCTTGCTTCAACAAGAAAAGAAACATTTCTAAAATTCACATGATCTATTTTGAATCATAAGCCTTTAAATTCTGAAAATACATAAACAAAATTGTAGCAGTTCATGTAACTACTTAATGATGATTACTTAATTTCTATCTCCTAAAGTATAAATGATTCTCATACATTCACTAATGATTTGAAATTCCTAGCTCATGAGAGTGTGAGGATGCAATGTTGATTCAACATACTGTTGTCTAAAATTATGTTACTCCTTAAACTTGATTACTGTGAAATATTGATTGTGAGAAAATTTCATTCTTCTTGGACAAAACATGACAAAGAAATATAGCAGAAGATCCAAAACTATAATGCCAAGGGAGTACCTTATGAAATGTTGACTTCTCATGATACAATAAGTAATTAGCTTTTATCAATCTTGAAAATCACATGAAGACCACCAACAACTCTAAAAACATGAAGCAACTTAAACAAGTTGGGGGAAAATAATAGAACAAGGAACATAAACAACAAATAAACAAACCAAGCAAGACAAACATAAAACAACAAACAACAAACTAATCTAAGGAAGCTAAGAACTAATCTAAGAAAATAAAAAACTAAATTAACAAAGCAACACAACTAAATATAATAAAATATGAAATTATATACAATATTTACATACCATTAACCTCCCAACCTTAATTCTAAAATTATATTTGATGGAACAACTAAGAAATAATGCTTCAAAAATTTTCCATTGACAGGTAAGAAAAGGTCATTGCATTATAGATATTTCAGTCTAAATGCATTTTTTCCTAGTAGCTCTAAAACTTGATAAGGCCCAATCCAAAGGGGACTGAACTTATAATGCTAACCTTCTTCTCATGGGATTTGTCCCATAGTAAAACTAAGTCTAAAATATGAAAGCATTTGATCTATGCTCTTTTATCAAATCATATCTTCACAACATCCTAGTATGTTCTAAAATTATGCAAGGCTTCTTCTCTTGTTTCTTTTAAATGAATCAAGTATAATAGTCTAGATTGAATTGTCTCATTAGATTTGATATAGTCATTAATGAAATGATATGTGGGTTTTTTTAGTGTTATTTTAAATATTAGATCCACACCATAAACTAACCAGAATGGTGAACTCTTTAGACTATGCTTGTGTCTTGTTCGATCAACCCTCAAAGCATTTTTGAATAAAAAATGCCAATTATGTGGGTAATTTTCTACTACTTTTTTGATGGAACTCAAAATATTATTGTTTATAGATTTAGCCAAACCATTATCCTATGGGTAATAGTTTGAGGATAACTTTAATGTAATTTCATTTTGATATGCCCACTTAGTCAATCCATCTAATTGGAAGGCAGACCCATTATCACACACAAGTACCACTGGGTTTTTAAATCTAGTTATGATTTATTCCTCAATAAATTTAAACTTATTCAACAATACTATTCTTGGTTGATTTTGCTACAACCCACCTTTTGCAATAGTTAGTGGCTATAATATTAAATTTATGACCAACTGAAGAATTGGGATTTATAACTCCAATGAAGTCTATACCCTTTTGAGTAAAAAGATGATCTTCAATCACTGGTTGAAGAGGCATGAAAAAATGATTTTCTCTTTTTGTAAATATTTGATAAGGATGACAAGACCTCACATGCACATGAGTATCTTTAAATAAAATTGGCCAACAATAACCAGATTTTAAAATGTTGTGTGATGTCATGTTACCAGAAGGATGGCCACTGCCTAATTTGTCATGAAAAGAGCTCATGACATCTTATGCTTATTATTTTGTTAAACATCTTAGGAAAATTCTTTCATGATTTTTATAATATAAGACACATTTCTTAAGCATGAAATAAGGAAAATTTAATTTTAATGCTATTTTCTATGTCCTATTAAGGTTAGCTAGTGGAATATAATATAATATAATAAGTAATGAATGATTGAATCATACCATGGATTGTGTTTGATTTCATACTAATTTATATTAACAAAAACAATGCTAGTATGAACTTTAGAAATCAATTACGACAAATCTTGACCTCAAACCAACCTTACATGCTTAACTTACATGTCATATTATTTAAGATTTGAGACCCATCATCCACTTATTTCTCCAAACTCATTTTGTCTTAACATAAACTTGACTATAGGATCATGAACCATAGCATAAACCTTGTTATTTAGAATTTAATGATAAAATTTATTTACTGCCTTTATTAATGCATAAGCTTACTTGTCTAACATAGGTTACTTTAATTAAACCTTTTTAAAATTGGTACTCATGATAGATATAGGGGATTACATTATGGAATCCTTGATTTATTGAAAGGATTTATTTTAATTAAGGTTACAATCTACTTTGGATCCCTATTTTAACATATCATTCAAAGGTTTAACTATTTCCTCAAAATCAGAAATGAACTTACAAACAAAACTTATCTTACCAAAAAAATATTTTAGTTATTTATTACTATTTGAATTAAATTTTTGAAATGGAATTAGCTTGATTAGGGTCAATTGAAATATCTTTCTTTATGATTACATGAATAAGAAGCTTACTTTCTATTGCACATAAAATACACTTTTTTAGATTGAGAAAAATACCATATTTGTGGCAATGTTCAAAAATATTCTGTAAGTAATTCAAATGGTCTGATCTATATTTAGAAAACACTATTAAATCATCCATGTAAACAACAATGAATTTACCAATTAGTTATTTGAACACAATGTCCATAGCTCTTTATAAAATGGCACAAGCATCGATCAAATCAAAAGACATATTTTTGTAAGTAAATGTTCCCCATGTTGTGGTGAAAGCTGTATTAGATCTGTCATTCTTGTCAACTAAAATTTGATTATAAACTAAGAATCCATCTAAGAAAGACATCATCTCAGGCTCACTAAATTGTTGAATGACTTTATCTAGAGATGGCAAAGGATAATTCTCCTTGTCCGAAGCTTGATTCAATTTCTTGAAATCAACACAAAGATGAATTTATCCATTTTTATTCATGACTGGCACTAGGTTGGCCACCCAATTTGAATGATGCACTAGAAAGATTGTGCTAAATGATAATATCTTTTGAACTTGATTTTGGATAAGTGGCTTAAGAACATGATTGACTAGACTTTGGTGTTGTCTGAATTCTCTTTGTTCAAGCTTCAAATTGATATTTTGTGTCATGATATTAGGATCAAACACCTTTAGATCTCCATATGTACAAATAATGACATATTTGTAGTAAATATATATTATTTTTAGCCTTTCCATCTCTTCATCACTACATTCAAGTCCTACATTGATGTTCTGAGGCTGATCAGACATCTCCATGTTAATAACTCACAATATCTGATTGGAACGAATGGTATTTTCAAGTCTATTTTTAGGTTCATCTAAATCGAATAATCATTATAGTGAGATCTATTGGTAAAAATAAGAGTTGAATAATAGAGAAAGAGCCAAACACTATAAATATTTAAAACACCATAATATATTATATTGCACTCACAATTACATATTAACTGGATATTACATCCAACACAATATAAATATATAGGGTAACATATATTATTATCTAAAAATCCCACTAATACTAAATGTCTTAGAATCTCTTACAATCTCTTATAATAGTGAGTTGGGTGACTTACTCCAAACTCACGTAAAAAATAGTTAATATATATTATTGTTACATAACAATAATAAATTATTAACTAACAACATAAACATAAGCTATTAACATAATATTATTTTAACTAACAATATTTACGTTATTACAAATTAATAATGTGAACAATCCTTAACATTTACCCCCTTTTGAAAATTATTAACCCCTAGTCTACATCTCTTTGATGTGAACATGGGGAGAAGGTACATCTTCAAGAACTGGCCCGAATAGAATCATATGCCAACGCATACTTTTAGGTCTAAAAACTACTATCTGAATCTTGCTGTCTAGATCTTGATGCACATGACCACTACTATGTGAAGAATGCATCCCTCATTTAATCCATGTGAACATAATAGATGTTTCATTAGATGACCATATTCATAAAGAAGTATGAAAGTTAGAGGATTTTTGAATTTAGCTACCCTCCTATATAATTGTTTCCACATTCCATTATATCTACATTCTCCTTTTATCCAATCTAGGAGGGGAATGAAAACACACAATACTTAAAAAATGAAATATCATGAGGAATAAATCCTCTTTATCATCTTATGTAGCCTCTATTAATGTTTGTTGCAACCCAAACAGAAACAACATATATAATTTCCACTTCTACTGAAGAACTGTCCCTGGCATTAATCAATTTGGTGCAAAACACACCACACTAAAAATGAAAAAAACACACCACACATGTGAACAAGAATGCTTTTTTGTTCTTATTCAAACACACACACACAAAATATGTCACCAAATCATCTGGGGCCTCATCGTTGGTGAATAAAAAGAGGCTTTTAAACCTTCAACCTTTGTTTCCTCCATCCTCCAGTAGGTTAGAGTTGCTTAATCAACTATATATTGACGAATCTCATATATATGCCATTCTAAATGGAATTTCCTCCCTCCCCCCTTCGTTCGCCCCCCATAATATTGATATATTTGACATTTGACTTAGGATGTCACATATAAGTGATAATGAGTCCTTATACATTTGAACACTTTTGACTATGACTCTAACTCTTGACTTTGACATGGACATTTTTTATTTTGACAAAAATAAATACTCATAAAGACTATTATTTTATAAAATAGACTCTTTTACAATACTAACATACTTTAAAAAATGACTCCAAGATTAATTTAACACTTTGGACAAATACCAAATATTTATATTGCCCATGACCCTAGATGGTAAAGATAACAAAAAAATAATATTTAAATACTTTTTGTCACTCTTAATTTCAAAATTCAATGTTTGAATTTAATAACTAATTATTTCATCATTAGAAGACCTAATTATAAAACAAATAACAAAATATTGACTATGTATAAATTTACTCTTAGACTTGAACATGAAGTTGACCAAGAACCTAATAAAAATAATAAAGAAATACCAAATTAATGACTTCAAACTTATAAATCTCATTGACTTAAACTTTGAAACTGTAACGAAAATTTTAAGGAAAATTGCAGGCTTTAAAATATTTTCAGCCAAGAATATAGTGGTTTTGCCTTGTCATGAACTGAGGGACTGGAAATATCTTTGAAATCTAGATGATTATCATGGTAAAGCTAGATGTGTTGAATGGTTAGTTAGAATGACTTGAATAGCATAAGACAACATATAGTTTTGACTGTAGTTTGCTCTATTTTGTATAATTAAATTGATCTAGTAAATATAAGATGGTGCAAATGAAAACTATTTGGTCTTCTTGAACATGACCTTGACAGGGTTTTGCATTTACCTACTTGACCAATACAAGCTAGAGTAGAGGGCAATGCCAAATGTCATGTGCCCAATGTAATTTTTAGAGAGTTGAATGCTAGAATACCTAGACACCTATGCAAAATATAGAACAAGCACACTGAAAGTTGATTCATGATGTCATAAGTAGTGATGCATTTTTTTTTATAGATCTAGAGATCACATCCTCTTCTTCTCTTAGCATAATAAATCACTGCACTGCCTACAGAAAAAAATTCTACAAGACTCAAAAAAGACTATGGTAAATTCTTATAATAAAAATTCCTTTGCATAAAAGTCCTCTGAATTACCCAGGTTAGCCAAAAACTATGATGTCTCTACCCTGCACAATATCTCATAGATTTATTAAATAATTTGATTAGACTGATCTGATACTAGATATTGATAAAAATCAAAGTTGAACAACAGAGAAAGAGCTGAACACTAGAAATATTTTAAACATCAGAATATATTATCTTGCCCTCATAATTACATATTAACTGAATATTACATCCAACACAATACACATATATAGGATAACATATCCTATTATCTAGGAATCCCACTAACTATTAAATCTCCTATAATAGTGAGTTGGGTGATTTACTCAAAACTCACATACAATAAACACTTAGTATATATTATTGTTACATAACAATAATATATTATTAACTAACAACATAATCGTAAGCTATTAATGAAATATTATTTTAACTGATAATATTTATGTTATTACAGATTAATAATATGAACACACCTTAACAAAATCATTCATTTTGGAATCTAATTATCTTTAAGATTCAATACTCCATCATCATCATCATCATCATCATCATCATCATCATCATCATCATCATCATCATCATCATCATCATGATGTTACTCTTCATTCAAGTCACTCTTTTTATCTTCATCAATTACATGTGTATCAAAAGCATTAGAATTAGAAAATAATTCCAAGATATGCCTATCATATTCAAATACTTAAAAATGTTTTACATTATCTAACACTGATGGTCATGAAACTAATTCCACATTTTTTTTGTAAATTAGTATTGTATAATGACATAAGGTTAACAATAGAAATGGCTAGTGAATTTGTCATGGCATTATCAGTTCTAAGAAAACCAATGATGTTGAGAGCATCAAAAGATTCAATTAAATCTTAAGCTCAGTTTTTATACCTTTTTAAATAAGAGAGCTTTTATTGAAATTTATTTTTTATTTGATTAATCACCAACTCATAGTCACCATTGAATTTGAATTGATAAACATCATCCTTGGTTGCAACTTGTAATTCCAAAATTAATGTTTCATATTCTACCATGTTATTTATGCATGGGAATCATAATATATATGTTTTTACATGATTTCTCTTAGATGGGTTAATAAGTATGATTCCTTCTCTAGATCCTTGTTTAAAGCATGCTCCATCAAAATACAAAGACCACATACCCAAATTTTGATCATGTTCAAACTTTTTATTCTTTGATGGTTTGGTGATCAAATTATAGAGATCTACATCTTTAGAAGTAAATTTGACTTATTCATTGAAAACTTTGTATTATGTTATGGTCAACGTCATTCAAGGCTCTCTATCAAATTTGATCTAATTTTCCACTCCTCTGGATGGAATCCACATATAGGAAAAACTAGTTTCCATATAGCCATTAAGTGATCTTGACCGATCCCTACTTAGTAGCATGGGATATGTTTTTGGGATCTCAATAACTTGTATGTATATGAATTTTTACACTCTTGTTTAAACATTTAACTACATATGGACATTCAATAACTCTCCTACAGCTTTGAATTCAAACTTATCTAATTAAACTACCACTTTATCTAATTTTATAGTGATTAGTTTTAACTTATTACAAATCCCTATAGGCATAACATTGGTTGAGGCACCAAAATCACTAAGGCAATTATAACAATTTTACTGAAAATTTGGACTATTAACATAAAATGTGGAACTTCAGATCTAGTCTTATATATTACAACATTGGTATTAATATCAGCCTTATGTTTGGGTTGACTACTCTTGTCTGTAAGAGGCTTAAGAAAAAAATCCCTTTTTTCAATGACTTTTGCCAATTCAAGGAAGGTTATATTAGATTTTATTTTATTCATATCCTCCATAGTGTTTTAAATTGTTTTGCTATTAGAGGGTTGATTGTCACCTAAATTTAGTGGAGGTGAATCATTTATAGATTTAGGATTAGGTGGTATAACAACATTGTCTGGTGGAGTTGAAGTAGTCAAAGGATGATTTGCTCTACTCATAAGAGTATAGTTTGCTTTTTGGCATTGTTGGAAATATTGAATGTCATCGGTATTATCTTCAAGTTTTTTGTCTTCTACATTGGGAAAGTCTAAAATCTCTAAAACCATGGCTGTATTAGGAAATTTTGATGAACTAGGGGCATCAAAATGATTTTAATTATTATGATCATTTTGAATAACCTCATATTACTCAATTTCCTTTTGAATAATGTCAAAATCTTGAAAAAACTCAACATAGTCAAGTTACCCATTACGATTTATGTTATGAACACGACACTAGTTGGGTAGGGAAATTTCCATGATATTGATATCATAATTTTTTTAAGATGAAGACTCAACTTGTTTACCAACTCTATTGAAGGACCTATAATTGCATTGGTAAGTGAAATTTGAGGTAGAGTTTCCACTATTTGAGCTACCTGCTTTTTTTAAAAAAGTTTTAGAAATAATTGCTTAATCTCTAGGCTATTCTTTGGATTGCATCCAACTTAGATTTGTCTAGGTCTTGAGATGAATTTTACATATTATTCATTACAACTAGAACTAAATTTTAGTTTTAAGACTGAGGCATAACTTTATTACCAATCAAATTTATAAATCCTAAATTTTAATTAGGGGAAACGTGTTGTAGATGGAGCTGATTCATAATTAGAAGAGGCTGTGGCAATGAAACATTTTGATCTTTAGGCCTAGGATTAAGTTTAACACTGATATGTTTGGGAGAATTTTGGGAATGGAAGCTAGCATTTGCCTTTGTGAATTGAGTTGTTGTCCACTTTTATTAATTTTGCATATGCAACGGGAAAATTAGTGATAATTAGATCTCTCCTAAAGAACATGATAGTCCGAGAGTCCAAAGAATTTCTAAACATTTATAAGGCTAGTTAAGTATTTGGTCTATATAAGGATGTTATCCTACTATACATATTTTGAAAATGTGTGTTAAAATTGCATATAGATTCATTGGATTCTATTTTCATACAAGAAATTTGATGGTATAATGCATTTAGATCTACCACTTGACTAAACTGGGCTAAGAATGTGTTAATTGATTCCATCATGTGAATTAATTTTCTAGGAGATTAAGGAACCGACCATAAGCCTGATCAAACAAGGTGAAAGGAAATAACTTATAGGCTAATATTCATACTAAACATTAAATATCATGAGGGACATTTTATAAGATTTAATGTGCTCTTATACAATGAACTTTTGAAGATAATCCTTAGGGTTTCTAGGCAAATCATGCATGCCACTAAGAACGTTTATAGTTGATCTAACTAGCCAAGATGCAACTTTTTGGACTAGTGTATTGGTGATAAATTATGGGGATGGTGTGGTTGGGTAAACTAATATTCTATATCTACCTTGATTATTTATAAGATGTCTTTGAACTTTAAGAGGAGAAATAAGTAATATTTTATGACCCAACCTATCTCCAAATCATGTGATCCTTGACGAAGACTCCAAAGTGACAAACACTAATTTCTGTTAGTATGGACTTTAAGTACACCACGTATGAAAAATCATAAGGATGAGTTACAAGATCACAATTCATGAATATTAATCACAAAAATTCCTAGGCCCTCCTTCTAGTTCCAATTTCCATTTGTGTGTATATTAAACACATAATGACAATAGAGAGAAACATAACAGATGGACACAAATCTATAATCAATGATAAGCTCAAGGTATTTATAGGTTCAATATCAGAAGTTAAAGATCAAAATAATTGTGTTCAAGCCATAATTATAGTGCCAAATTCTATTTGTGTTAAAAAAATAATAGAATCTTGAAGGAGAGGCAACAAAGTTCAACAATTTTAAATACATCCCTCCTTCTAGCATTAATTTTTGTTAGGATCAATTTGTGACCCAGTCATAATGCAACTATTGAATTAACTAATCTGAGAGGACAAAAGGAGATACAACTCATGGTATGAATGTCCTCTCATTTTTAGGACTCTACTAGGGATCTAAGGGCTAATAAATTTCTAGAATGTTTAGTTGGGTGAGTAGCAACTGCTACCACTAGAGGTTCAACTGATCTCTTTACTTGAATAAAGTTGTCTAATTTTTTGGTCTTGTTGTTTCCATAGGTTTATTATCTTATTTAATAAGGAAATTATAATCTACTGAGTAGGACATCTTATCTTAAAAAAATGTAAAAGAGAGGGAAATATTAAGGTAGAAAAGGGATGACTCTTTGACCAAGATTAGATATTTTAGTGTTGATAAATATAAATCATGTTTAACTAAAATTATATCACTGGGCATCAAGTTTAGATATTGCATAACTTAAATAACTCAATGAGAAAGATTCAAAGAAAAAAATGTGAACATATATTCAAAATCTATATCAAAATAAAGTAAATATAGAATCGCTTAGCTATTATAATGACTTAATGAAAGCTTAAAAATAAACAAAATAAGAATCCATAATCAATCAAACTAGCTGTTACAAAATCTAATTGTATATTCACTTGCAAAACCAACATTCAAACCAATTATTGACATGTATTACTTCTCTCAAATCAAAATTCCTCTGATAGATAATTATGACAAAATAAAAAAGAATGACAGGTGTAATCCTGACACAATATTGACAGAGTTTTAGTAAAAAATGTGTCAACCCTTATAATGGCAAACACTATTATTTATATAGGCAAGGGAATTAGACCCATTAATTTGATACAAAACTAAAATTTAATGGCTTGATGCTAACTAAAATTAAATAGTAATGCTACCAATATTTAATATAATAACTAATCATATTTCAAGCTCTTGAGATAAAATGTAAAGAAAAGAAGAGATAAGGATTGAGTCATGGCACAACTTACAGATTGCAATAGTTTCAATAAATATTAAATGAACAAGGCCAAATATTGAATGCAATTCAATCTTCAAGTGACTAATTGGTTGCACATATTAAATTTATTCCACTAGATGAGTAGTATAAATAGAGGTACAATTAAACCATTTTACAATGATCTCAAGGCTAACAATGATGATTAAGAAATTGATTATCACTTCAAGTTCTCATTTTCAACCTTGTATTTTCCTTTTGGAATTTACTCATGAGGTTTTCATTATAGGGTATTCAATAAATTATATGATTTGATCAATACTAATTTCAAGCTCAAATTCTATTTTATTATCCCATCATATTTCTATGCAAGCTTATCACAAATCAAATGATCATTTATTAGCTAAAATTGTCATTTTCTCATATATTAGCTTTATGCTTTGTGTCAAATTTAACATCTATGATATGATTGTATGGTCATAAAAATTGTGACACCTATCTCTGCTTTGATTTATTGGGAGTCATCATCTTTGAAATGATGCTTTATATATATCGTAGCTGAGTTTTTGAGATCATGCCATATGGCAAAATCTCAAGATTTTAGGGGATCTCCACTTGTTAATTATGTATTGTATTCTACTGAGCTTCTATCACCCAAAAACTTACCATGTGGATATCTCAAATCACTTAGGAGTCTTTAGGACTTTGAATTTTTGATTACCTTCCTTCAGACTTTAAGTGCAAGAGATTATCCTCTGAGTGCTTGAGATTGTGCCACATGGCACAATCTCACAAGAGTGGAGGGTCTTTGACACTTTGACTATGTAATATTCAACAAAAAAGATATGGATATCTAATTACCTTAAACATCAACATGTGGATGGTTTATAAGTTTGTGGGCCATCTATGATATTCCTTTAGATTATATTAGTCACTTGGATCCTGAGCTCCTAAGATGTTACCATGTGGTTTCATGTCAGGCCTTCAACTTTCAATGAATTTACATCAATTTATTACCATCCTTTGAGCTCTAGGTGCCCAAGATTATGCCATGTGATATAATATTAGAATTCAAGGAAATATCAATGTGTTTGAAATATGTTTTGCTCTCCCAAACTCTGAATGCCTGTGATGTGACCATGTGTCACAATCTCAGAGGTCAGGGCTCATAAGACTTTAGAATTCTCACTACCTTTGAAAAGATATAGATATTTGAATGCCTAATATACTAACATGTGGATGGATCAAAATTATCATGGTCATGAAAGTATTTATGAACTGTGTAACTATGCCTAATTATTTCAATTTTTTTGGGTTGCTAATATTTTACCACTTGAAATTTTTTTGATTTCTCAAATAATTGAAGTAAAGCTACAAACCAAAATAAGAGACAAAACTCATAAAATGATTAATAAGTTTGTCAATAAAACCAATATGAAATAATGAATAGACAATTTAGCTAAGTCCAAGTATGTCTATGAAAACATAAACAAGCCTAAGTCAAATTTTGAAAGACTTAAAATAAAACTCAATAAAAATAAATGTGGCTAGGCAAAATACATTACGAACTTGACTAAGCCACTTTTAAAAACCTAAAAAACAAATTTACATTGATAATATGATAATTTAAAATAATTTGATAACTTAAGGCTAAGGCCCAAATGCCAAACTATTAAAATTGCCCTTTTTTCAATTTAACCTTTTAAGTAAAGGTCATGTTCATGTTTAAAGTTAAAATACTTAAAATAATCATTCAAATATGTCATGAGCACCATAAGGTAATATTTCAACATTTATGACAAGTTTTTTATAACAAATGAAAGACTTCACATTAATAATGGTAATGGATAAACTAGGCCAAAGATTTAACCATCAAAAGATAATGCTTCTAACCAAGGCAAAACAATAAAAGAATGAACACATGATGTCCCATTTCAACTTGATCTTGAAACAAATATGGTTTAAATGTATAAATTTAAATAAAAGTTTAACTCACTTTAATAAATATTTTAATAGACCATTTTTATGTTCAAACCCTAGACAAAGGATTATTAATCTTTATGAACAAATAGTCAAGTGAAGTTATGTCAAAATAATCAAACACATTGAACGCATGAGTTAAAACCTAAAAACGAAATCTTTTCTTAGCAACTTGAATAATATTCATAAATGAGTTCATATAATTTAAACATAAAGAATAGAAAAACATAAAACTACAACACTAGGTTTTGATAAATGAGTGCCTAAAATTTAAACATAAAGAATAAAAAAACATAGAAAAATATGAAAGTATGATATAAAATTCAAAAAAATATCACACTATAAAAAGCTATATTTTGAAATATCCATTTCATATTATAAAAATACAATTAAATAATGATTTAAAAAACTTACAAAATCTTCTTCTTCCTCTTCTTTTTCTACTTTATATGTATTTTCAAACCAATCATCTTTGTATTTTGATTTTTTTGGTCTGTTTATATTCTTCATCTTCTTTCTAATTTTTATTTCTTTTTATTTTATAAATAAACGTAGAAAATACATATATAAACGTGATAGTATATGATAAAATTAAAACAAATCTTAGACTAACAAAAATTTTTCCCTTTCAAAATGTTTATTTTTATTTTTATTATTGTTCTCTAACTTATAATAAACAAATGAATGTCTTTTCATTTATACATTTTTTTAATTTTTTTTCTAATATATGGTGTGGTCTAATGCAAATCCCAATGCACTTGTGTTAGATTTATTTTTTTGAGTTTTTCCAAATTTTGAATGGGTCAAATTTGAAAATTTAGAGGGCATTTAGTATAAAAATATGCATAAGTACTTATGTCATTCTTTACATTAGTGTTTGCATCAACTTTTGTGTCATGCCTTTTTTTAAATTTCATAAGACCAATGCCTTAGTCAAATTTGAAGGATTTACACCATTTTGGTGGTGTTATATATTTTTAGATACAAATTACATAAGATTTGATACAATTTATTTTAGTGTTACTGTAATTGACGTGATAATTTTTATTCTAAGTCTAATAGTGTTAGATTTGGTGATAAAATACAAAATTTAGAGGATTTCCACCATTTTAGAAGTGTTTTTGTTTCTTTGATATAAGTTGCATTCATGTTGACCCAAATTGCATTAGCACAGTCATGATTTGTATTAAAAAATATGCTGAAATTAATAGCAGCAATGTTGATTCTTATAGCATTAGAGTTCATGAAAAATGAAAAAAAGTGACACTCTTTCTAACATTATTTATTCAAAATTTACTAGTGTGTGAAAACTAGTTTTGTTGGTTATTTCTTAGTATAGGCTACATATGTTGGATGATTGTTGAAAAAGTTATATCTAGTGGCAATTTTGATTGAAATTTGAATCTTTTGTCTAGGTATGTTTTGATTTAGGATTATTCTAACCTTGAATTTATTAGCCAGTTTGTTATAGGCATTCCCAGTGTATTTTTCGTAACAAAAGAAAAACACTTATGTGACATAATTATGGTAGTTTTTATTAGGTTTCTATGGGCTAGGTTATTGTTGTAAAAGTTGGAAAAAAATATTTTTGTTCTTCAAAATTTGGGACTTGTTTTGATCCTTAGTGTTTTAAAATGTACTATCTTAGACAAATTTTACTTTGTAATATGCCTCAAAATTTAGTCCTTTGTTGTATAAAATGGTTTAGTTGTTACTAAAGTTAGTCTTAGTCATTTTGTTTTTGATTTACCTGTCTTTGAACACAAAAATTGTAATAAGGTTTTTAAAATTAATATATGGGAGAGGGGCCCTTTATCTCTCATTTTAATAATAGAAAAAGTATTTGTACACCATTTTAAAATTGTTTAGTGCACAATGGGGATTAAACTATGTACAATCAAGTAAAACTATATCACAATAAAATACTTAAAAATACAATAAATATAACAATGAATACAAATATAAAATTTGACAAAATAGATATTTAGATTATAAATTTTAAAAATGAGATTCATAGATAAATCCATAATTTCTGAATTACTTGTACAATTTTAGAGGCTAAAAATAATGGAAAATAGGCCCAAAAATAGTAACAAACCCCTTAAATTATTTTACAAAGAAATAATTTTTTAAAATAAGAAGAATTGTGGAGTGTTTGATTGTGACCCTTTTCCCATGGTTGAGATCCATTGTGATGATTGTGATCTCTACTT
Organism: Torreya grandis; assembly: GCA_037957365.1. NCBI lineage: Eukaryota > Viridiplantae > Streptophyta > Pinopsida > Cupressales > Taxaceae > Torreya > Torreya grandis. The sequence goes on along the minus strand of JARHVA010001380.1, from coordinate 2,371,493 downwards.
ATTTTTTTTGGATGCATTGGTAGAGGCAAGATGATAGGGAATCTTGATTCACTTGATTTGATGATGCACAAAACTATCCAATTCTACTTCTTCATTGAATTAGACCTGATTCACCACAATGTCACAATAATAGAAATTTACAAGGAGGTGGCACATGTGGCCATCTTGAGATTTGTAACTACATATCCCATACACTCAAAATCAAGACTCAATGTAGTTCTAGTTCTTGTGAGTATTTCCAACTTATATGATATAAATGAATTCACCTCCTCTCCATAGGTAATTGAATACAACTATATGATTTGGTATTGTTGATGTAGGTTTTTATTCTATTTAATTGTTTTTCCTTACACATGTTATTTAGCTTGCTTAGGTGTCACTTAGGTGTCTTTTTAGGTCATTGGGAAAGATAATTCCATATGTATGAGGATGTTGGGTCATGCCTATCTTCCATCTATATATGCACCTTTCCTAAAGCTATTGTTATCAACCAATGTAATTATTCTTGCTTAGTTCAGGGTCATTAATTGAAAACATAATTCTTCTTATGTGTTCATCCCATTAGTGATGAACTAGTGGTCAATTATTTCATAGTATCAGAGCTCTAGGTTTTGGTAATGAGCATCATTATTTATGTTTAAAATAATGTTTAATTTCTATTTTTTATTCTTATAGTTGTCGAGAAGAAATAAATTTATAGATTTGTGTGTTCATCTACAGTCTTATTCTCTCAATGAGATTAATATTTGCATGTATTTTTTATGTATTGGTGTATAAGTTTATGTCAATATATAAGAGGGTATTAAACATCTTGGCTATCCTCCTATTGGCATAGGTGTGATTTTCACTTGATTCAAGCTATCAAACTATAAATTTTGATTCACAAGACACTTCTATAGTAATATAGCTCAATTGATGGATTATTTCACAACGTGATCTCAACATTACATAGTCTATTCAATTTTATTAAGCTTATAGAGTGTTAGTATATGATCAATCTATTTTTTTCCTTGATCGTGCATAAAAAAATAACTTCTCACCATCTTATTAGAGGGTGTTCAAGTAGTGCTTCCTCGGGTTCATCATTCTACCTAGTATTCTAGAGTGTAGTGTTCATATTTAGTGATCCTCATATTTAACACCATTATTACTTTCACTTGGCAGTTACAATGAATCGACATCCATGTACTCTAACAAGATAGATTGGTGTCTATAGGGACATGTGACTTCACCCTGCATCCTTTATTGTACCCACATAAGATATGCTTAAGGGGGGTGTTGGTGTAGGATATTACTTTCTTACTCTTTATCTTACTTAGGTGTTATTTCCTATTGGGGAAGTTAGTCCCACATGCATGGTATGGTTGGTATTCTCCTAGCTTGTACCTATATATGTACTTATCCACCTAGTCATTCACATGGAAATGCAAGGTGAACTATTCATTGTATAATCTATTTGAGTTATAGATCATTCTCTTTATGTGTATGATGAAGCTTATATGGATGTGGTAATGGATTATTAGAGAGATCTTGGCTAAAGAGTTTTGAATTTTTTTTAAGTATCACGCTCCCATATTATTGATATGCACATGCACAAAGGACTAATTGCCTGTACATTTAAAAGTGAGTGAGGAGGAGGCTCTCTCTTTTTATGACCTACTACTACCATAGGTTGATTTGTACATCGAGTAGGAGAACACATAGTTTATCTTCCTCTCTCTAAATTTTTAAGATCACTCACTTCAATGACCTTGAGATTACCATTTTGTAGTCCTACCCAACATCTTATTTTATGTGCTACTTCTCTATGTCATGGCTCACTATAAACTATCTCAATTTATTCAAAGGGTTTATAGGTTCCAATCTACCTCCATGTGATTGATCTGCACTCGAATATCTCCTCTCTTCTATTCATTCATGGTTTACTCTTCTAAAAACCCATATTTTCTACAAAAATACCCTCTCTAGCTTGTAAACCCATGGATTTGCTTGTGGTTTTGAAAAACCACCCACAATTTGGTCAAAATTTAAAAAAAAGTCCTTTTTTCAAAGTTTCAAAGTTTTTAAATCTTAATTACTTTGCATATGTCAAATCAATCTTTTAATTGACTTGTTTAAAATACTTTTAATATTAAATATTAATGGTGGGGTTTGTTTGCTAAGTGGAAGGGGAGGTGGGCTTGATTGCTAAATAAGTTTTTTTTGTTTGTTTTTTGATAGAAAAATAATGTTTTAGTGGGGTTTGTTGTAAGTGGTGGGTGATTTAGACATGATTTTAGAGGGGGCATTTCTCTAAGCAAACATTATAACTAAGAGTTTTTCATTATTTTTATATTAAAATAATATCATATAAGGAGATATTATAAGGAAAGTTTTGATTATTATTTTATCACTTTCCTCGTATTTTCATTTGACAAAGATGGAGGGTAAGTTTTGGTTTGGCAGGATGTCAAACCCCCTCACATGGAAAATAAACTTCTATTCTAATTATTCCTCACTATTTTTAGACCCATTTTTGCACTTGTACTCCTCATGGATGTATTTTTGGTGGTAATCGACATCCATTCTAGGGGGATTTTTTGTTAGTAAAATTGGTGAATTTTGGGAAATTACAAAGGCTACACAAGCTTCAAGTTACATTTGGCATCGAGGGCTCTAACCCTTAACCCCACACTTTATAAATTATGTGATATATTTTGAGTTTATTCATTTATTAAAAATAAAATGTAAAAATTAAATTTTAATTTAATAAAAAATATAATTTTAAATTTAACTAAAATTTTATTTAATACTAATTTTTATTAAGAAAAATAATAATTATAAATGAAAAATACACCTTTCGTCATTAGTTTATCCTATTTAAACTCCAAGTAATAAGTCCCCTTACCACCTTACCTTCGATTGCACATTTGATTGGACCAAAAACTTGATTGGTTCATCCAAGATTTTAGTTGGATCTAATCAATCCCTAATTTGTGATAACTGGTTACAATTGAGTTTTATGGGAGATATTAGACCCAATTACATACACACTTGACACATTTATTCAATTGGTTCAACTAATTTGCAATAAGGGATCCCGATTCATGTTAATTAGTGATAAAAAAGGAAAAACACATGTTAATTAGTTACTATTATCTTTTTAACGATCAATTAACCTCAATTGCATGATAAATTGAGTGAATTACTTGAGTATAATTGGGGTTAATTAGACCTCAATTCAAATTATTTTTTTTCAATTACTTTCAAGGGTTTTAATTAGCCCCAAATACATATATGCTTGAACCACAATTAATTGATTAATTAAAACACATAATTTGAGATTAACCAAAGCCAAATTCATTATAATTAGTTATAATTGTGGTTGCAAGGATCTATTATCTTTAATTTGAAATACCTCACATATGGTATATTTCAAATTTAGAATTTTAAAGATAAAAAAAGTTAAGATCATCATTATTCTTTAAACTACATGGATGCATAACACATAATTTTGGTGAGGCTTTTTTGGATTGAAACTCATTTTGTTGTTATAATAATTAAATAAAAGGTTATATATATCATAATATATTAGTTTTTTAATATATTCTTACTTTGTCCTCCCATAATTTGTTTGATTCAAACACATGCATGCTCATTTTCTAATTTGACAAAAAAATCAAGCCGTATTGAAAATGTCTTCAACAACTTTATAAACATGAAATAAAATATTATAATAATAATATAGTGGAAAGGATTAGGTTTGGAGAAAGGAGATGCTATGAAATAATAACATTTCAAGAATATTAATCTTGAGAGATTATGGAGAGCCAAGGGGAAGAGTGTTGAATAAGTGGGTAACAAGGCAAAGAATGATTATGAGGAGGCTAAAGGATGTAGATATGGAATAAAGAGAGATATATGAGTTCTAGTTTGGGAACTTGAGAAGGAATATGGGATAAAGATAAGATCATGCATAATTTTTGGGTTTTTAGAGGAGGATATTCAGTTGGTGAGAGAGGTGTATGGTTCATAATTTAAAGAGTATGAAAAATATTTTGATAAGAGAGAAATGCATAAAGTTGGATTGGTTCTAGATTTGGGATCCATGTCCACTATGTATGAAAATATGTTAAATAAAAGTATAAGTTTATGGAATGGAAGTGTTCCACTATTATATACTAGTCCAGATCAAAATTTCAAAAAATCTAAAGGTAATATGGGAGAGTTGTTTAAATTATAAAAAATAGGTAAGGTTGTCAATAATTATTTAGATCTAAAATATCATATCATTACTTTATAAATTATTTTTATGTCTATGAATAAGTATTTTATGGTTGGGTCATTTGAGGTAAAAAAAAAGGATTTAGGAATGACAGATCTAGACTTGGTTTGAGTTCTAATAATCCTAATCTACATTAGAGGAAAGATGAGATATTTGGGATATGGATAAGGTGGGGAGGGGGATAGAGGATCTCCAATGGTATAAAATTTAGAAAAAAGGTTAATTCCTTCCAATTTATTTATAAATGTACAAATGAACTATACAGAGGATGAATTAGTAGAAGAAGTTCTAGCTTATCTATTGTAATATGTGGTTATTGAAGATGGGTTGTGAAAGAATTTGATGTGAGTGTCCTTGGAGAAATTGTGTTAACTAAATTAGAAGGGGAAGAATTAGAGAATTTATATTATCTTCTGAAGGGTTGCTTTATGTAAAGATTTTGAGATAAATTTTTGAGAAAAGGAATATGAAATATATCACATCGAAGGATTGTTGTTTAACCTTAGAAAAACTAATTTCAAGAGGATGTATACGATAACAATATAAGATAATTATGGGTAATATTATATGCTTGAATTATTGAATACTAGATTTTTTTATATCTTTCGAGGAATTTTATTTTGGAAAGTTTTTTGTAGTGGATCTTAGATCAAATAGTAAAAATGTTATTTACTCAAGAATAAAGGTAAATATTGATATGGATAATCCATTATTTAAGGAAATATCCTTTACTATTGAAGGAAAAAATAATATGTTTATAAAATATTTAATGAAAAACCTTTGAGAAAGTTATTTTCATGCTTCTAAATGTGTCACTTAGTAAAACATTCTAGTGTTTTTGTAGTTTTTTTTTTTTTTTTTTCAATTTTTATAATTTATAATAAGTGGATCTAGAAGAAGGATAAGGTAGCAAGGAATTTGGATCTATGGATTAAAAAAAATATAAGGTTTTGAGGAAAAATGAAATAAAGGAAGAGGAATTTGGAGGCCAAAAAATAAGGGAGGGTAAAAAGGTATTTTACAGAGTCTGAGGAAAAGTATGATAAATGTTTTGAAGGGGAAAAATATTTAAAAAAGATATTTAAAGAGACAAGAGTGGGGGAAATTGAGGTAGAAAGTTGAGAAGGAATGGATTTAACTATAAAATGGGAATTTGTTGTGGAAGATGTGAAACTATTTCATAAGATGGATATGGAAAATTATTCTAAAGTAAAGGGAGAAATAAGTGAAATGGATGTAGAAAATGGATATAAAAATTTATTATATGGTAAGGGAGATTTGGATGTGAAAAATGGGAAAGGGATACGAAAAATGGATATGGAAGAAGATTCTAAGGTAAGTGGGTTTATGGCTACTGAAGAAGTGAAATGGATGTGGAAGATGGATGAGTAAACCAATTATTTAAAAATGAATGGTTTGGATGTAGAAAGGGAAGGGAGGAAACATGAAGAGATGAAGATATGGATGGTATTAGGGTAAGAAATGGAAGAGAAGAGTGTGAAGTAGGTAATGGGAAAGGAATAAAAGTCTAATAATAAAAATTTATGAATGGGAAACATGTAGGGGAGGTTGAATAAGGTTTGAATGATGAGGTGGAGGAGGATGACCAAAGGGAAGATATGAGTGGATTATTATAAAAAGGAAATATAATAATTAATTTTTTTTTAATTAGATTTGTAACTCCAGATCCCCCACATATAAAGAGAATAAGAAAAGGTAAGAAGATTTCGTTAGAGAAAATTCAAGAAGATTCACTAGAGGCTATCAAATTAGGATAATCAAATGATAGTTGTTGATATGCTTACTCGACGGAGGGGGAAAGTCCCTCTATAATTATCATGATAATTATTTTGAAGATTAGAGGTTTGAATACCCCTAATGAAACAAAAAATTAATGAAAGGTGCTAGTTGGGTGATTATTGGTCTTAAATTGACTAGGAATCAATATATAATATGAGATAAAGTTATTAGAGAATTTTATTTATGAGCATTTAGAGTTTATATAGAAAATGTAGTTGTGGAATTTAGTCAGGACAAGAAATTTGGCTTAACTATGTAAATCAGGGTAGGTGAATATTTATGAGATGAGAAAAATTAAGGGAGGTAGAAGAATATTAGGTGATGATTGAGAATTCATTTTATATGTTGATAAAATAATTTATCAACATGGTTATAGAGGTTGGAGATAAAATAAAGGGTGGATGCAGAATTATGGAAAAAGGTGAAGCAAAGGTTAAATGTTTTTATTGAATTATACTTTAGAGTTGAGTTCAATTTGATGTGACATTTGGTAATTAGGGGGACATAAAATTTAGGTGATATGAAGATGATTTTATTTTCTCAATGTTTTTTATAAACTATGTGAGAAAATGTAGTTATTAATATTGATCATTATGCTATTGCATAAAATTTTTAATTAATGAGATCAAAATAAATTTATGAGTGTCATACAAATGTGATTCTTGGGTCTACGCCCAAGTAATAATGTGCTAAAAATAAGATAAGGCAAGTGGAGCACATGTAAATTTATTTTTTATAGGATTATTGAAGAGTAAGTGGCAACAAAATGTACGATTGCAGTCTTAAGTGAGACAAGGTTCTTTTCAAATAAATAAATGTTTTAAATTTATTTTTAAAAGGAATTATGGGTTAAATGTGTGTGAGAGAATAATAATTAGGGAGACTGACGTGAGAGAATGGAATGATTAAAATAAACAATTGATGAATGATATTAATGTGTAAATGAGATGTTTAAGGTGATGTTGTGGTAATCTAAATTTAGTAATAGATATGAAACTCACATTTTAAATTCTCATTTGTTAGAAAGTTGTGTTTTATTGAGGTTTTTAGGGAGTTGGGGTTTTTAGTTTTATGAAATTTTACAGTGTCTATTTTTCCATGGAGGAGATCCAAATCGCTAGGAACTATTGAATCACTCTCTCTTAAGGAATAATGTTGCATATTTTTAGTATTTCCAATCTGTAGGATGATTGATTTCTTTGAAATATTTCAAGGAATTGATGAGGTTGTGGCTATGAATTTTGTTGAGAATTTATAAGACAATGTTACAATATTCAGGGGCCCAAAGATTAAAATGATAGAAGAAGCTATGACTAGGGAAATTGGGTTGCTTGTGGATGGATAAAAATAGTACATAGTGACAATCAAAGGAGCTCAATTTTGGAGTTATTTTCTTATTCTTAGTGAATAAGTGGAATATAATAGAAAAGGAATTATGAGTATTTTAGTACCATACCCTTGTCTATAGGTAGTTATATTCATTTAGAAGTATATAGCCGATGTTCCATTTTGAGTTGTTATCTCATTTAAGACATCAAATGAAAATCTATTTTTAATTTTTCTTGATAAAATTATTGAAAAGAAAAACAGTTTGGGATTAGAGTTTAAGAGAGAGATTTATATCATCATTGGTTAATTAAAACTATTAATTATATATGCTTTGAAGTATAAGAATTGATAAATGTCAGTTTAAGGAAGGAGATTTATATCATCATTGGTTATTTAAAACTATTAATTATATATGTTTTGAAGTATAAGAATTGATAAATGTCAGTTTAAGGAAGGAGATTTATATCATCATTGGTTAATTAAAACTATTAATTATATATGCTTTGAAGTATAAGAATTGATAAATGTCTTTGAAGGTTTTTATTTCAATGTAAATATGGAAGAGGGTCCTCCTATGAAAAGTAAAAGGAAATTGATTTTACCTTTTCTTCTAAAGACTTGAGGATATGGGTCCTATTAGGATTGTAATGGATGAACCAATATGTCGGAGGTCAATGAAGATCACTGAGAAATTTTTTTGGCGAAGGGTATGAAGTTAGAATATTAGGGGTATAGTGGGTTTAACATTGTTGGTATTAAGGGTGTTGAATTAGTATAAATTGACTCATATGTTGCTAGCTTATGGGATAATCTAAATTTTAATGGAAACCTGGTTAAAGAGGAAGATGTGACATATATGGAAAAATAATGGTTTGTTATATTTTTATAATATGATCTTATAATCAAATCCTAGACCTTAGAATTAGAGGAATTAATAACTAGAGGGAAAAATAATAACATGGCTGGAAAATATAAATTTGATACTTTGGCTAGGGTGGTTGGGGAGATTAATATTGGGAATGATAAAACTATTAAGGGGTTATCTATGGTTATGAATCCATTGCAATTCTAATTTATTGGTAAAATACCATATGAAGAACATCATAAGGCTTTACAAAAATTGAGGGACCAAGGTTATTGGATGTTGGTTTCTTTAAGAGAAAAGTCAATTTTTTTTTTGGAATAGAATTTTGAGCTGAGGGAGAGATGGATTCCATGAACCTAAAGGCTGTAGAAGACAAGAATTCATAGATGAATTCATTCCCTATTTAAAATAAAAAATGAATTATAAAAAAGAAAATATGAGATAAATGATATTTGATTTAAAAAATAATAAATAAAACAAGTAAATCTATCTTATTTTTTAATCATTATTAGATTGAATATAGGACATGAAATTGAGGTCAAAGCATGTGAGATTTTAATGAAATTGTTAGCTTGTAGGCCTCCTAAAAAATGTATATGCATTGCATTTGAAATAATAGTGATTTAAATTTCAATTGGTAAGAATTGATTTTAACTTATAAATGTAAGTAGGCCAAGGAAGATTTGTTAATTTTTTTTTATCTTATTTAAAATAAAGGAAGAAGTTGTTGTGAGAGGCATATTTTTATAAATAAAAAATGGCTTTTTATTTTAAATGAAATTTGAATCCATTATTTGGTTATATTCTGATGAGGGTATTTATATCTTATATTCAAAATGAAATCTTTTATGGTTAAGAGTGTTTATATTAAAAAGCTTTAGAAATGGATGTCTTATTTGGCTGAGCATTGATCATCCTAAATCTATTAAGATGTGGACTAAAATAAAAGTTTATTATCTAATGATCAGATTGAATGATATTATACTTAAAATGATGACCCAAGGTTTGAACCAAAACATTTTAGGTATTCTTTTGAGATTAACATGAATAACAAGGTGAAGGGATAAAAGTGCTATTGGGATATGGTGTCTTGTTATTGGATTGCTTAAATATGTAATACTTACTATGGTGGTAATGGGTTAGTTTTTTTTCGTTTTGTTGTTATATGATATTTTAGAAGAGGGAATTTAATTATATGAGTTGGGATATTAGTAGCATAAATTTGTAAATGATTTTTAGGTTTTTTGTGTGTTATTATAGAAGTTTAGATAGATGGTTGCAAAATTATGTATATGATGATTTTTTATAATTTATTGGGTTGTGATATAGTGTCATGGTTAGCTTTTTTGTAATATGATTTATTTTATATTTTTTACATTTTTGGAAGTTTATGATTTAGGTTGGTTAAGAAAGGTTTGTGGAGGGGTGTATGTTTCATAGCTTGAATGTGAAACTTAAGAGGTAGTAAATTTATACTTTGAACTTCCTCTGTCTATTATGCCTAATATTTTGGGTTCTTGGGTATGTTTTTGCATAAGAGGTGAATTTTTGAGGAATGGAGTATCAGTGAGTGTGTTATGGGAATGAGAAATAGAATGTGAGATATTATGAATTAAATCTTTGGGATATATAGGCTAGGGTGTCTTTCTTATTATTGGTGTTTATAATTATTATATTTTGATGTTTTATCATCACCATGTGCATCAAAACTAGGACATATTTTTTCTATATATATTTTTGTGTGTTGATATAATCTTTTTGCAATGTAATTGTGTTAGAGATATTGATGCTAACCTACTTTCTGCATCAATCAACTTGGAATAGATTTAGTAGAGCTTTCATTGACACACTATGGATCACTAAAAATTATGTCAGGAAGGGTTCCAAAGTTTTTGCATCAAAGTTGACATTTTCAAAATTTTAATTTGTTAATTTTTAATTTTTGGAGGGAAAAACTTATTAGAAATGAAAAAGTGACACTTTTACATGATTGATGATGTAATTTACATCAGATGTGATAGTTTTTTGCTTCAATCTATTTTTTAACATGAATTTTAAATTTTTATTGAAATTTATTCAAATTTTGTACAATAGTAATGTTGGGAATACCATTAATGATTTCTAACATTATTTGGGTGATTTGTAATTTTTAGTTCTCATTATTATCCTTTTGATCATCATTAATAAAGATATTGTCATTATCAAAAATATCATTATCATCATCAACACTACCATCATCTCCTTTATCATGATCCTTTTCATCATCTTTCTCATCCTAACATATTACCTAAAAACATACACAACATCATAAACTGAGTTTTAAACAAGAAAATATATAAATTAAATCATAATAATAGAAAGTCCTTCAAAATATGAAATAAGAATAAATGAATTCATAATTAAAATATACATATTTAAAAAAAAGATAAATAAAAAAATGAAAATATTAAGGCTTTAGTTTTCAAACCCTAGGTCTATATGTTGAAAAAATAGAACACTAGGATTTGATAAATGAGTGCCTCAAATTTAAACACAAAAAATAGAAAAATATGAAAGTATGATATAAGATTAAAAAAATTATTACACTATAAATAAAAATTATATTCTTAAAGATCCATTTCATATTATAAAAATACAAATAATTAATGATTTACAAAACTTACAAATTCTTCTTCTTCTTGATATGTATTTTCAAATTAATCATTTTTGTAATTTTTTGGTCTATTTATATTATTCTTATTTTTAATTTTTATTTTCATACCATTTTAAGAAAACACACACACACACACACACACACACACACACACACACACACACACACACACACACACACGTATGAGTATGATAGTATATGAGAAAATTCAAACAAATATTCGACAACAACAAAAAATTTTCCCTTTCAAAATGTCAATTTTGCTCTTTATTATTGTTCTCTAACTTATAAAAAATAAATGAATATTTTTTATTTTATATGTTTTTGCAGTTTTTTTAATATATGATGTGGTCTAATGCAAATATTGATGCACTTGTGTTAGATTTATTTTGTTGAGTTTTTCCAAAAATTTAATGGGTCAAATTTGAAAATTTTGAGGGTGTTTAATATAAAAATATACATAAATACTTGTGTCATGTCTCTTTTTGAATTCCATATGACCAATGCCTTAGTCAAATTTGAAGGATTTCTACCATTTTAGTGGTGTTTTCTATTTCGTTGATGTAAATTACATAAGATTTGATATAATTTATGTTAGTGTTTCCGTAATTGGTGTGAACATTTTCTTCTAAATCTAATAACATTAGATTTTGTGAAAAAAATACCAAATTTGGAGGATTTCCACCATTTTAGAGGTGTTTCCATTTCTTTTTCATAAATTGCATCAGTGTTGATCCAAATTATATTAGCACAGGCATAATTTGTATTAAAAAATATGGTAACATTAATAGTGTTAAAGTTGATTCTTATAGCATCAGAGTTCATGAAAAATTAAAAAAAAATGGCACTCTTTGTAATGTTATTTATTAAAAATCTAATAGTGTATGAAAATTAATTTTTTTTGGTTATTTCTTAGAATAGATTACATATGTTGGATGGTTGTTGAAAAAGTTATATCCAGTGGCATTTTTGATTGAAAGTTGAATCTTTTATTTGGGTATGTTTTGATTTAGGATTTTTTATCCTTGAATTTATTAGTTAGTTTGTTATAGGCATTCCTAGTGTATTTTTAGTAAACAAAGACAAATACATATGCGACATATGTATGGTAGTTCATATTAGTTTTCTATGGTTTTGGTGTATTGTTACAAATGTTGGACAATAGATTGTTGTTCTTTGAAATTTGGGATCTTTTTTTATACTTGGTGATTTAAAATGCATTATCTTGGATAATTTTTACTTTGTAATATGCCTCAAAATCTAGGCTTTTGTTATTTTATAGGTTTGTTGTAGAAGATGGTCTAGTTGTTGTTGAAGTTAGTTTTAGTCATTTTGTGCTTTATTTAACTATCATGAATGAATAAATTGTAATATTTTTTCAAAAAATAATATATGAGAGAGGGGCCCTTTATCTCTCATTTTAATAATAGAAAAAGTATTTGTAAACCATTTAAAAACTATTTAGCGCACAATGGGGATTAAACTATGCACAATCAAGTAAAACTATAACAAAATGAAAATCTATGAAAACACAATAAATAAAACAATGAATACAAATATCAAATTTGAAAAAATAGATATTTAGATTAATTTTTGTTAAAAAAAGGCTCATAGATAAATCCATAATTTATGAATTAATTGTACACTTTTAGAGGCTAAAAATAGTGGAAAATAGGTCCAAAAATAAGACAAACAAAACCTATAAATTATTTTATGAAAAAACAAGTTTTTGAACATGGGAGAATTATGGAGTGTTTGATTGTGACCCTTTTCACATGGTTGAGACCCATTGTGATGATTGTGACCTCTACTTATTTTTAAGACTTAATTTTTTTGGAGAGCATTAGTAGAGGTAGATGATAGGGAATATCGATTCACTTGATTTTATGATGCACAAAACTATCCAAATTGCTTTTTCATTGAATTAGACTTGATTCACCACTATGTCATAATAATATAAATTTACTAGGGAGTGGAACGTGTGTCCATCTTGAGGGTTGAAACTACATATACCGTACACTAAAAATCAAGGCTCAATGTTGTTTTAGTTATTCTGAGTGTTCCCAATCCAAATGATAGAAAGGACTTCACCTCCTCTCCCTAGGTAATCAAATTCAAATATATGATTTGGTATTGTTAGTGCAGGTTTTTATTCCATTTAATGGTTTTTCCCTACACATGTTATTTAGCTTGATTAGGTGTCACTTAGGTGTCTTTTTAGGTCATTGGAGAAGATAATCCCACATGCATGAGGATGTTGGGTCATGCCTATCTTCCATCTATATATGTACCTTTTATAAAGCTACTGTTATCGACCAATTCAATTAGTCTTGCTCAGTTCAGAGTCATTCATTACAAATAAAATTCTTCTTGTGTGTTCATCCGATCAGTGATCAACTAGTGGCTAATTCTGTCATGGTATCAAAGCTCTAGGTTCTAGTAATGAGCATTATTATTTATGTTGAAAATAATGTTTGATTTATTTTTTTAATTCTTATATATTGTTGAGAAGATGAATTTTTTTAGATCTATGTGTTTATCTATAGTCTTATTTTCTCATTTGCATTGGTATTTGCATGTTTTTTTTGTATTGGTGTATAAGTTTATGTAGATTTGTAAAAGGGTATTCAAAAAATTGGCTATCCTCTACCTAGTGTACATGTGATTTTCACCAAGATCCAAGCTATAAAACTCTAAGTTTTGATACAAAATACATTTATGTAGAAATATAACTCAGTCGATGGCTTATTTAACAATGTGATCTCAACATTGCATAGTTTGTTTAGTTTTGATAAGTCTATAGAGTGATAACGTAGATATCTAGGTTGCCTAGTATCATGTTACCATATTGTTGTTATACGTGTTCGGGGAAAGCCTAAAAGGTTCAACTTTAGTCTGGCGGCGGCGGCGGCGACGGTGGCTGATCAATGCTTCAGATATTATTAATCCTCCACCTCCCCACGCTCTTTTCTTTTTATAAAATTCCAATTAATTGACACTTATTTAACATTTACGTTTAATACCAATGATACTGCCTAAATTTAAATTTAAAAAAGGCACTTGTAACCTTCAATTTCACATCCATTCGATTATTGTAATGGATTTTTCTTTTTTTAAAAATTAAAATAATAATAATTTGGACATAAGATAGAATTCAAATATTATTATTTTAACATTTTGTCAAATAAAAACATATTAAAATCATTAATCAATGTGATATGTGTTAAATGATATTTTTTTGGATAGATGTTTTAAGATATTTATATTAGTTGAATAATTAATGGGAAAAATGATTAGAAATAGGTTGAAATTATAAATAGTCTTACATTTTTTTTTTTAAATATAAAAACTTACAATTTAGTTGGTATTATTGAGAAGATACATGTTAACTTGTTTAGGGTAGAAGGGGCATTCCACATGTAAATCCTTTTAATTACGGTAGAAGGGGTAGTCCACATATAAATCCTTTTAATTAGGGTAGAAAGGATATTCCACATGTAAATATTTTTAATTATATTTTTTAGTCCTCCCAAACATATTATTTTATATCTTACTTTTCCATGTTGTGGCTCACTGAAAATTGATTCCACCTATTCAAAGGGTTTACGGGTTCCAAGTTGCCTCCACATGACTTATCTACACTTATCCATCTCCTTTATTCCACCCATTCATGGCTTGGTCACCCATAAACCTATGATTTTTTGTAAAACTACCTTCTTTGGTTTATAAACCCATGGATCTCACCCATTCAACAAGTTCATGGTTTTGAAAAACTGCCATGGTTTGGTCAAACTTATAAAAAAACATTTTTTTTTCAAAGGTTTAAAGTTTTTAAATCTTAATTACTTTGCATATGTCAAGTCATTATTTTGATTTAATTATTTATAAGACTTTAAATATTAAATATTAATGGTGGAAATTATTTGTTAAGTAGAAGGGGAGGTGGGAATTTTTACTAAACAAGGGGAGTTTTTTTTGGCTATAAAAATAATATTTTAATGGAGTTTATTGTAAGTGGTGGGTGATTTAGACATGCTTGTGGAGGGGGCATTTCATTGAGAAAACATTGTAATTAAGAGTTTTTTATTATTTTTATATAAAAATAATATCATATATGGAAATATTGTATTGAGAGTTTTGATGATTATTTTGTCACTTTCCTCGTATTTTTGATTGATGAAGATGGAAGGTGAGTTTCAATTTGATAGGAGGTCAAATCCTCTCATAGGAAAAAAAAATTATTTTATGCTTATCCTTCACTATTTTTAGACCCATTTTTTCACTTGTATTCCTCATGACTGTATTTTTGGTGGTAGCCAATGTCCATTCTAGGGGGATTTTTTGTTGGCAAAATTGGTGAATTTTGGGCCATTCCAAAGGTCATGCAAGATTCAAATTTCATTTGGAATTAGGGGCTCCACCCCTCAACCCCATCCATCAACCCCATCCTATACCATGATAGGAAACATACTAGGGGATCCGCCCCTGAACCCTGTAAGGGACTATGCCCTGTTACTATACTAAGGTTGCTGCTCATAGACCCCCATATCGTAACCCCTTGTTTCATACTTCTAGTGTACTTTATTCTAACTATCAAATACGAGAGGGTGAGGTCTAATCTGATAGGTTTTTAAATCCCCTCACAAAAGCATTTCATATGCTTTGTTGAAATTTGTACTCCTTACAAATGTATTATTGAATAAGCATGATGTCTTGTATTTGAAAATCACATGTATTTTTTGACATTCATTCACTAATTTATCATGACACATTATAGGCTATGACCAATTAATTTTCAATCATGCATTGTATTTAAAATATTAGGGGGTTCACAACAAATAGTTCTAGGGGGTGTCTTTATGGATTTAGGTATTTTTGTTCAATTTAATTTTGTACAACTAAATTCAAAGAACTATTTTTCCTAGAAAAATGGGATAGAGAATCATTGCCTAGAGCATGATCTACTACCCCATATCCTTGGATTCATTCTCAAGAAAAGTAATGATGAATAAAAGAATGCATGGTTTAAAAATAATGACATGGTCCACGGACTAATATGTCTCACTATTTCTGAGCATGTTCTACATCAAATTGAGTACACTGAGTGCCCTTTCACTAGTTGGACCTTTATCCATTAATTTTATGGAGACGTTGATTCTTCATTTGAGAGTGATGCTTCCTTGGAGGTCCATTCAAATATGGATGATAATGATCCTTCTCCTCCTTTAAATACCCCATCTACAGTTGAATACTATTACATTCTAGCATTGGAAACTTCATCCACTAGTGTTCATACTATGGACACATCTATACATGTTGTTACTTTTGAGTTTAGTGTAACTTCATCAAGAGATTCTAGTGGTTCTTTGCAGTAGGGCATTTTATGGGATTTCAATCTAGTCTCATGACATGCACTAAGATTTCACCTTCTCCTATTGCTAGTACAAAATTTTTAGAGTTACTCCTTTGAGATATTCTAATGATTATTTGTAGCAGGATTATATGTGTCTTCTAGATTCACCTTATTGGGACACTTTTCTACCAAAAATATCTTCTTTGTTTATAGAGTCTCACATTTTGGATCTAGTTGACACCATTGAGGATATTTATCTTCTCTTTCATGACAACCTTGTTGGAGTTTCATCATCTTCTGTAGATGTAATCAAGTTACTTATAAACCCTCCTATTCTCTCTCCATTTTATGGTTTCTTATTTCCATCTTCTATAGTTAGGCCTAAGATTCATGATCAGAGTTTGACACATTTGAGTAAGATCTTGGAGACATTTGAGTATTTTCCATAAATTTACATCTTGATTCCTACCTGCATTCCACTTGAGTGGGAATTCAATAGTTTGATTTTTGAGGGTATTTTTATTCTAAAGGGAAGAGACATCATTTATTATAGAGGGACCTACTACAACATTCACCACATGACATTCTATTCTTACCTCCTCTATCTTCTTTGTGGAGGCACACATCCACTATATTTTTTAGGATACAAGGTGGATATACTAGTTGTAACTTCTAGTGGGGATTTTTAGCCTTCTCTTCTTATTTTCTCTCTTTTGGGGAGAGAAGATTTTCCTAAGGGTTTTCTCCTTTTATCCACTTTATGAGAGATTGCTTTATATTTGGGTACCTGATCATGCCTTGTTTTTAGGATCCAATTATTCCACTACCCACCTGAGCTATTCTTAGGGAGGGGGCTAGTGTAAGTTTTAATTCCATTTAACATTTGGTTTTTACCTACACATTTTTAACCTGCTTAGGTATCACATAGGTGTATTTTTAGGTCACTAAGGAAGATAATCCCACATGCATGAGGATGTTGGGTCATACCTATCTTCCACCTTTATATGTACCTTTACTAAATATATTGTTATCAACCAATGTAATCATTCTTGCTCAGTTTAGGGTCATTAGTTACAAACATAATTCTTCTTTTGTGTTCATCTTACTAGTGATTAACTAGTGGATAATTCTGTCAGTTATGAGCTTATTTAATTACAAATGTGTTATCATAAGATAGATGAGGGAACAATTAAATAAATATGATTTGAGATATCTAGATGATAAGAATCAATGATCAAATGGATAAGGTTACATTTATATAAAGGATTCAAAAGGACACATTTACACATAAGATAAACACAAAATATAGTTAAATCCAAAAATAAAAGGTCCATAAGTTATGGGGATAAAATCATGGAATAATTATGACCTAGGAAAAGGCCATAAAATAGTGTTTTAGACATTTCAAGAGCATTTGGGGTCATATAATGGAAAATAAAATTTTTGATCTTAAGTTTTTATATTTTTATGAATGAATGGATGTATTATAATTAACCTTTATTCAACAAAAAGTAATATTATAAATAAAACCTAAGTTAATGGAAGACAATACAAACATACTAAGTAAAACCTAATTTAAGTGAACGTGTTTGTGCATCAAATTAAAATAATACAAAAAAGTGATACCAACATACTAACCAAGAGATGGAAGGCAAATTATAAATATTTGGATTGGGTGCACCCATGCTTATTCATCAAGAACTTGATTTTAAATGAAATAAAACATGAATTCTAACATATAGTCACTATATAATAAAAAATAGATGAACTAAAAATAAGAAAACAAAATGAATATACTTAATGTTATGTGAACAAAAAATTCACTCTTGAAAGTATATTTTTTGGATATTTCAATTATAAATAGAAATAAAGTTTGAGTGCTCAGGGGTGAAATCATAACTACATACGAGCTTGACTACTCAAGGGCAAAACTATAACAAGAATAAAACATGGGAATCAATGACATAAGGGATAAAACTCTACTTTTTGATCAGGTAAGTATATATATAATGATTCTTGGTCTCTCTTTATTTGGTTAGTTCATCTTAATGTCTCTTTGTATTTCATAATCCTAACATATAAATCTATAACTAGTGATAAAATCTTTGGATAAGTATCTCCATTTTTAGGTGCATATCATTCTTTTAAAAATAAAGAGTCATATACATCATGTGTTATCATTGAAAAAATATGACTATTGTTATAATCATTTAGAAATATATGTGTAACACATGTATTTAATTATTAAAATATATCAATGTGTAAAAATTTATTTAAATGCATGATCAATGTGAGTAAAAGATGATAATATGTGACTCATATGAGGGTGGAAATATTAGGAAGGATGGGAAAAAAATATGCCTTGGTATGGTAAAATATGGAAACAATTTTACCCAATGTAAATTTGTGGTACCCAAATGTGACTAGGTGTATGGAGGATAATATGATGTCTAGATAAAAGAAATATAGGATCAATAAAAAAAATGGGTGTTTCATGCCTCTAATGGAATATATAGATAAAATAAATATAACTCATAAGTAATGTATGGGTATGATGTCTCCATTATATATGTGTAGGTCATAATATCAATAAGGATATGGACAAATAATATGCCCCAATGTAGTAATGTGCCCACAAGATGGATAGAGATAAAAATTAAGCATACCCATAATAGTAATAGTATGCTAAACTATGGACAAGATGTGGTATCAGATGTATTACAATGTGCCAAGATGTAAGAAGGACATGGGGCATGTGATCCCATCTAGATATAATCAATGTAGGATCAACATGCATAGGGGTATGGTTATCTCCATAGGAGTAAGATAGGATGAATGACGCTACTAGAGAATATATGAGTATGCTCCCCTAATGGAAATATGTAATGTGAGTATGCACTAGTGTAATAGTATGTTTATGTAGGGCCTATGCCTACGCATACCTCTTTCATCTCTTGTCTCTAATTCTTTCCTTTGATCTCTTCTATCAACTTTGATCTCTAACCTTACTGCCTTATTCTTGTAGGTACTTTGATTTTTAGACACTCTTGAGCACTCTTGTTAACACTAGACTCCTAATCTTCCTTGTTACATGCATAGTATTATTTACTATTTTCTTCAAATGTGATCCTTTTATACCCTCTTCAATTTTCTTCTTAGTGGTACACAACCATCCTCATCAACACATCTTTCATCTCTTGACTCTCATTGCTTGGATCATACTTGCTCATTCTTTGATATAGATACATCTTAATTTTATTGAATACACCATACCATTATTCGTTCCACCTCTCTTTTTATTTACATGAATTATCAACTTTGATACCTCACCATCAACATCTCTTTAGTTTACAAATTTCATCAATTCACTTTCTCTGCTCATGGTCTATTCTTACTCATCTTCACATGGTTCATAGACCTATTAGGCCTAAGCATAGTTCCAAGTTATTGTTTTCTCTCCAAGACCTATATATATCCATACACATTATTGTTTTAATCTTCTCACAAATCCTATCACCTAACACAATTTGCAAGTAATAATTCTTCAATAATCTACCCTTTCCTCCTTTAGGCCTCTTTTTCTAATGGTCCTATTTACACACAAACCTAGATGGTTTGAAAAAAATATTGAGGCTATAAAAAAATTAAACCCACTTTTAGATACCCATTATACTTTCTCAACACCACACAAAGTTTTAGGGTTCAATTCTCAAGGTAACCCTAATAACTCACTAGGTTTCTTGACCAATTAGGTCTCTTTAGGCCTCATGTAAGCACCCAATACTAGGAACCATACTGTACGGTCAAGTTTCCCTCTAAAATATATTTCATCCTCTATATAAAATTTGAATACACCTAATTATAAAGTTTCAATAAATTTTTAAAGTTGAAACAAAAGTTAGACAAGTTTCAAGTTTTGAAAACCCTAGGTTTAGTTTAACAGCCCTATAGGTGGTCAAAAGACTAAAAAACATGATATTTTGAGTTTTAAGTCACCTAAATAAATTATGAGACATGTATGAGGTTTTATCTCACTTCCCTCAACTTATCTAAAGGTTCTTTGGTCAGAAAAAATCACAAAATATCTCCAAAAGACAAGATTGTATAATTTTGAGTATACACTAGGACTGTATAAGGATGAGATGCATCAAAATGGCCTCAAAATATTTATAATTTTTTTATATCACTTATAATAATTTTATGATTTCTACTTAACCTCCCCTCAACTTTTACAATAGCTAGTTCTGCATGATCTACCTCAATAAGTTCCCATCAAACAAATATATAGAGTTCTGACTACTTTTCTAAGACTATGAAATCAAATGAAATTTGAAGTAGGATCTCAAATTATAAATGGGATATGAGCATTAAAATTGATAATCTTGTAATTTAGATACCTTTCAATATGCTTCTAACACCTTAGACCCTTGAATATAACTCAAGGCACACTCAAATAATTTCTTGCTTGATTATGTTACAACATGGGTATTTTCCACTTGACTGTACATTAGATTTTCTCTTGGAGATATTAATTTTTTTTTAAAGAAACACAACCATGATTAAAAATATCCAAAAATAATTAAATATGTTTAAAACCATGATATTATCTCACAACACCTTGTTATTCATTTCTTATAAACACATTTATTATTCATACACAAAATTTACATATCAGGTAGAGTTTTTCTCAAAATTGGATATTATATTTTTAAATTATATTCTCCTAATACCTTACTACCACATTCTGACCCATACATGCATATCATACTCTTTTATCCCAATCAAACATGTAATAAACTCTTACTTCTTGGCCAACCCAATCTGGGAGGCAGTTACAAAACACATGCTTCTAGAATTACATTAATCCATTTATGTATTGCACACTAAGAAAACTTAATACCCATTCATAAGACCATATAGGACCATTATAAATCATTAAACAATAATTTTATTTAACCCAAGACCCAAAACAACTCTCAAAGCTAGTTTTACAATTCAAATTTTCAAATTAGGCTTTTTAACAGGAAAATCTAGAGAACAATGAAGCACACACTCTCCAAGATTATTAAAGACTCTAATACTTATATTAGGACCATATAAGATCCCTAACAACAAAAAATACTAGAAATGGTCATAAAGTACATATTAAACACATTTACACACTTTTTACCTTGTGATGCTCAGCATCATATGTCATCCTTGATAACATAGTATATAATCAATAAAACTCATAAGGAATATGTGGATATGATTCCCACAATATAGATATATAGGTAGTAAATTTTTTTAATGTGTGGTATTATATCCCCCAATGTCAACTTATAGGTAGTAAAGTTCTAGGAATGCTAAATAACTATAATAATTGGTGATGTAGAAGGGCTAATGTGTTTCCCCAAATGGAAATATATAGGTGATAAGATAAAATAAAGAGAGGAACAAATGACATACCCAATAGTAATAATATGCCCCTAGGAGAGTGAGATATAATAATTATGCACACACACAATAATAATATGCCCCAATAGATGTATGGTAGAGACCATGGAAACATATGCACTAAGCATAGTATACCATAATTAGTAATGTGAATGATATATATCATGATATTAAAAATAGGATATCACATAATATAGGAAATGAAATCACATACAATCATGTATCTACACATAGTAAATGTAACTATTTATCAAGATATGTGATCAACAAGCGATCAATTAGATAGAATTGACAAAAAATGATGACTTGAGGATCCTTTATGGAAAAGTCACAGTGATGGACAAGACATCAATAGGGAACATACCAAAATAGACACAAGTATAGACACACACATGTAGAAAATTAATAAATCATAAGGCACACAAGAAGACAAACAATGTAACTATGTAACAATCATATCTAAAAACATAGTATATATATCCATGTAACACAACACACAAAATCTAAGATTATATATATATATATATATATATATATTTCTCAAGTTATATCATGCCTACTCTCCATTTATCATATAGAGATACTTATATATATATACATACATATATATTTACATATATATATATACATATATATATATACATATATATATATATACATATATATATATATATATATATATATATATATATATATACATATATATATATATATACATATATATATATATATATACATATATATATATATATATACATATATACATATATACATATATATATATGTATATATATATATATGTATATATGTATATATATATATACATATATATATATATACATATATATACATATATATATATACATGTATATATGTATATATATATATATACATATATATATATATATACATATATATACATACATATATATACATATATATACATACATATATATACATATATATACATACATATATATATATATATATATATATATATATATAAGTATCTCTATATGATAAATGGAGAGTAGGCATGCTATAACTTGAGAACCTAAAAATATGGCCCTAGTATAGTAATGCCCTCAATGTGACAACACACTGGGAGTGTGCATAATAAAGCTAAAAAAAATTTCACACCCATGATCATATGTAACTTGTATATCATACATATCACACACTCAAATAATACCATGAGAAGTATATTGTAACATGTATATGTAAACCTCTAGCATAGGTAGAAAAGCATGATGGGTATCAATGTGTAGCTTTGTCACCATTGACTATAATTTTTTTTTTTGATTTTATATGTTTTATCATGCTTTTGAATTCTTATTATTCTATACAATAATATTTCCGTTTTATGTGGGAAATATATGACCTATGTGAGCACAATAATATGTAGAAGTATATAACATATAGTAAAATGCGAGTATATGAGACACATGCCATCTATAGATGTGTAATGTGTATCAAGGTGATGTAGGGAAATATTCATACCATATGGATCACAATGAATAAATAATTGATTTTGGATCATTCAATTTCACAAAAAATATTGCATCAAGGAAAAAGACTTAGTGTAGTAAAAATCAGTTTTATAGTTGTGCATAATTTTTTGTTTTCATAAAAGACTCTTGAATTATTTTGCATAGCCTTTGTATGAACACATATATTTATACATATAAATTTAATTCCTTTCATCTTAGAAAATTATTAGAAAACTACTTAAGTTGTGAGAAACTTGTGAAATATTGTATAGGTTCAATTAGGAGTTTCCAAATTTTACACAATGCGTTAGAAGTTTTGCATAGCTAAATGAATTCAAAGTCTTATAATTCCAGAGTAAAAGTGCACATATTTTCCTTGCAAATCTTGCAACATATTTTTAAGAAGCACTAGTGTGTAAAGATGTGATAAGGAATATCGCACACAACCATGCACATCAACTTATATGTGCAAAGTTAATCTGTAAATGTTGTGACTTTGGTTTACAATGTTTAATATCTACATAATGTTATTACATACATTTTTGAATATAATAATATATTGTGCAACTAGTGAATACATAATAGGTTGGAGAATAATGATCCAAAAAACTTTTAGAATGTAACTAAATGCATTATATAATGTCACATGATGGAGGTGGTTATTTATAGCTAGAATAAGAGTCATTTCAACTTCCTAATAGTTTTTTATTTTCTTGGACAATGAGTTAATTAAATGTCACATCAAGATGTGTTATGATTAAATTTAGTGTTGCAATGTGTTATGGGGTATTACGAATATACTAAGAATTTAATAATTATGGCATGTGTAGATGAGTAAGTTTAGAGCATTAATGTAAGAAGGTGGATCATGTATCTATATAAAGGTACCTTTACACTTGATAGAAGGCAAAATTAGAGAAACGAGGTTTAAAAATTACAAATGAAAGGAACTTGCAAAGACTGTGAGTTAACAAGTAGATGATGTGGTATAAAAATTCAGGTTACTAAAACTAATAGGTTACTAAAATAATAAGTTGCTAAAAATAACATGTTTCAAAAATTTCCAAAAATAGAAAGTTTTGAAAACATAAAAATAGTAAGTTTCAAAAACTACTAAAAATAGTCAATTTCAAATTTTTTTAAATGTATTTATTTTTAAAAATTACTAAAGATTCATCATTTGGTATTATAATGGGTTTAGTTATGGGAATAAAATCAAAGGTAAGATTGTGTGTCAATTTCCTTACATTTCAAATTTCATTTTTGGAAAAATTATGGCTTTGAAGGATGGGAATTTTTAAGAAGAAAGATGGAAAGAATTGTAAGTTATGCTCAGCTAAACAAGAATTTAATTTTTTTGTAAAGGAGAGTGAAATAAATTATATGAATTAATATGGGATAAAGAACAAGGCAAAGAGGATATTAAATTGATGCAGAAAGAGAGATGGAACAACAAAGAATGAATAAGCATAGATTGGAATTGAATTAGTATAACATTTATTTCAAAATTTATGATTCACTCGAACAGAGTGGAGATGCAATCAAAGCAAAAAATATCTTCAAAGTATACATGAGATTGAACAAGAAGAAACATGGTTTGATAAATGGAGAAAAAGAAGGATGGAAAATAAGACCAACTTTGAACTGGGAGGGTAAAAAATTTTCAACTAGAGGAAAATGATGTGTTACAAAAAATAGGTTATTAAAAAATTAGGTTACTAAAAATAGTAGGTTCTTAAAATAACATGTTACTAAAAATATAAGGTTAACAAAAATAATAGGTCATCAAAAATAAAAGGTTTCTGAAATTATTAGGATTTTAAAAATAATAGGTTTCAATACCAAAATAAAATAGAAAGTTTCAAAAACTATAGTAGGTTGCTAAAACAATAGGTTTTAAAACTACCAAAAATAGAAAGTTCTAAAAAATACTAAAATGGTAAGTTTTCAGAATTACTAAAAATAAAAAGTTGTGAAAACAACCAAAAATATAAAGTTTAGTTAACTTTAGGATTAACTTTTATTTTAATAGGAGATATAAATATCAAGTTCAGTTAACTCTAGGATTATATTTTCTTTTAATAGAATTTTAGTTGTGCATGAGCACTCTTTGAGTCGTGCATTATTAAAATAATCCATTTATTATTTAGAAGAGTAATGAATAATGAATAATTATAATTATCTACTTCTACTTAATTTTATTCTTTGTATTTTTAGTCTATGCTTCAAAATTTCTATGCTCTTGGCCCCATCATTAGAGATTTGTGTAAGTTATAGATCCAAGAGTGAGAGAGAGGCTATAAAAATATCATATATATTTTTTTAATGCATGTAATAATATTATAATGTGTATGCAAGTTGTGATTCATCATTTGAATCAATAAAGAACATTTTCATTACAATTTAAATATATTTCCATGTGCATAACTATGAGTCACTCTATTTTTGTGTCAAATATATGGGATACATGGTATAAATTTGTCTTTCATTGGATCCCTTAATCATAGTTACACCAAGAAAATGAGGATGTGGAGATAAATAAAAGAAAATGGAAATCAAGATAAAACATGTCCACACAAAGTAAAAAATAGATAAATAAATTGTCAAAAAAGTAAATTCATAGGAGAAACAACTAGAAGAAAACTATCAAATTCAATTGGCAAGAATGCATCAAGTCCAATAAAATTGATTGGTCATGAATGTAAAATTTAAATCAATGTAGAAATAGATAATGAAATGCCACCACAACATCCTTAGAGCCAATTGTGAATCAATGATTATATATATATATATATATATATATATATATATATATATATATATATATATATATATATATATATATATATATATATATATATATAACTTTTAAGGACTTAATAGATGTAAATCCTAAGTTGTTAAGGGGATGAGTACTGAGGGTAAATATAGATATATATTGTAAATATATAATTAAATTCATTTACTTGAATAATGAGTGTAAGGAGAAGATTCACTTATTTAGAGTAAAAACCTGTGTTTATGGATGGTAATGATGCTAAAATAGGTCAAGAAGATATCCTGGAGCTGTTTTGTTTTTAGAATTGGAGTTTTTATTGCTTTAGGACATTAACATGGTCAGAGGGATAGTAATGTAGTTTTCTAGTGTCCAAAGTATCATGGTAGTGTCATTTTATGGATAGAGGTCCTAAGACTTCTGGGGATGCTACAAAGGGACTTCAGGGTCATCCTTTTATGTCAGTATTTGGTTGATTTTCCTTCCAAACCCTAGTGAATACATGCACACACAAAACAACAACATAATCAAATGTAAAAGGAAGGGAAAAGGTGGGTTTTGGGATATAATGATCATGAAATATAGAACCCATATTAGTCTAATTTCTACTTACTTTAAACCCAATGATAGGGGTCTTATATCACATGTAGTTCTCCCTTAGGGAATGTGCATAATCAACATGCACATTATGCTAGGATGACTATTGATTAGGCCCTTATTTGAACAAGTATGCATGTCTAGGTGTGATGTTGAGTGATATGTAAAATATTGAGCTATACTATTGACTAATTTTTATGTAATTATGTGCCAAAGTAGTAAGTGCTAGATGTAGAATGCCTTATGAGGCCCTTTATCTAGAAGGGAATTTAGTTTGAATGTAAGATTCTTGTCCACAAGTTGTCAAGGTGAAAAGAAAGACAAAATCATAAGAAGAGATCAAAATGAAGGGTAAGGACTTAACACATGCTAAAAATGTGATCAATAGATAATAAGTGGACACTAGTGTGATGTATTACTATCCAAGGTCATGCTATTGTCCTGTAAGAAAAAAATTGGGTTGTGGCTAAAGCAAATAGGCCAAAGGCACTTGTGAGTGAGATTGGCATGACATAAGACCATTGGAGGTGCAAAAAGTATGGAAAATAAGTCATAATAAAGGATAAAAGAAAAAAATGACCATGTAAACAAGACCTTCATTCATTATTAAAGAATTCTTATGAAAGAGATACAAAAGACATAGTAATTGTGTTGCTTGACCAAATGAGGGTGTGTATATTTATCCCTCTTTTATTATAGTAATGCAATGGAAATGAAAGTATGAGAGCGAAAGTAAAATAAAATGCATACTACCTATGTGGATGTGTTCTAGACCTGACCCACTTCTTGGCCAAAGAAGTGGACAGGGTATTCTGAATGCTAGTTGTGAAGAAGAAATCAATAATGTGGGTGTGCATTGTACTGAATATGAGTAATTGAATAGATTTTGAGACAGAAAAGCCTTGTTTTTCCCCACCCTAATATATATTTGAGTCTCATAATTAATTTATAGTTGTAGAGAAATAAGCCCTACTTGCCCCCACTTTAGCATATAACTAAGTAGGAGAAGTAATCTATGAATGTGGAGGAACAAGCCCTAATTTCCCCCACTTTGGCATGTAACTAAGTATGAGAAGTAATATGTGAATATGTAGGAACAATCCTTACTTACCCCCCTCTTGCATGTAACTAAGTCAGAAAAGTAGATGTGCTTGGGGGTCAGAACTATTACTTGACTTGCATCTTACACAAACTAGTGTAATCTAGGTCTGGTGTTAAAATATGGATCAAAAAATACAAACAACCATATAACCTAGCCTAGTGAAATATCAATGACATCTTGGTGATGATTTGAGTGTGATTTGGTAATTTATGCATAGAGAATGGTATAATTTGCCATTCCATCTATATAACTTGGTGAAATCCTATGTGGTCAAGGACATGTGCCTTATACCATGCCCCTAAACTTGATATTGGAGTAATATATTTATGTACCCTATGCATGGAGATGCATGTATATATAGGGATGATGTACCATGTATGTTCCCCCTTAGTCATAATATAAGTTTGGAATTGTGCCAAAATCCTATGTAAAGTCTATGAATCTTAACCAATGTTGTATAATACTAAAAATCTGAGTCAACTTGTGTATCTAAATATATGAGTCAATCTATGTATCTGAGCTTAACTATGTACCTGAGTCATTGAATCAAGAAATCTAAGTCGATTATGTATTTGAATATTTGAGTCAATGAGTAAATATGCATATTTGAATATCTGAGTATTTATGAATAGTGAATATCTAAGCCAATCTATGTATCTGAATATCTAAGTTACTGAATTGAAAAATCTGAGTTACTATATCAATGTGAATAGTATATATATGCCCCATTTTGGTGAGAGATATAAAAATAAGATCAGGGTATCAATCCATAAATTATATTGGTAGGCCTTATAGTATTAGTTAGTGTTGATAATAAGATTACAAAATTTAAATTTTGGTGATCACAAAAGAATCATTTGTAAATTAGGACCAAGATAGACTTGTGGTCTATAATGGGTTTGCTAAAGAAATATTAGTTTTGTTATTTTTTGGAGTCAAATAAACTAGGATATAAGTGTAACTAGTATGGTATGGGGGATATTTTTATTGAGTCCCACACACAAGAAACATATTAGAAATTAGAGCTTAGTTTTTGAGATATCGTAATTGGAAAATTTGGGTAATAATTGGAGAAATTTGCACCTAGGGTCAACTTTAGGTGGGTGGAATTTTTAAAACATGGTTTAAACATGTTGTTTGATTGATTTCAAAAATCATTTGAATGAACCTTTTGTGATTTTGAGAGAATTATTGCTCCGAGCCTAGAAACATGCTGAGGAGACGAGGAACAAATGTGACTCGCTATGAGGAGGTGGAAGAGCTCATCCAAGTGGATGAGGAGATCACTATGGTAAGGATCCCCTCATTTTTTATGTGTTTCAATTTTTGATTAATATTTATATCATTATTTAGCTATATTAGGGCCTATTTTAGGAGGGTCATGATAGTGTCCCAATGACAATGCTAATGTCTTGGGTTGCCCTGATACTATCCATGGACCGTAATAATATCCAATGCTAGTGTCTTGTCTATAAAATTAATGTTATTTGGACTATATACTACATTTTTTAATTCTAAATTTCATTTAAAGATTATTTTAGCATGTATATTTTTCATTTGGCGATGCTAACATTTGACTTTGTGTATTTTACAAGCAAATGTGCATATGAAGGAATTTCATAGTGGTTGGATGATGGAGTGCCAATGTGGGCTGACCTTGATAGATGAAAATAGAGTGGTTATGGATAGGGTTAGTCTAAGATATGTGGAATCACTTGCATCGATGCCTTGGGATTGCCATATGATGACTGCATTGTGTGAGGGGTGGAAAACTAATACATGTACCTTTTAGTTGCCCACTGAGAAGATTACTATTGTGATAAATAGGAATTAAAGAGGGGAGATTAGTATGGTTTTATTATGAAATAAATCAAATACAACACACTAATAAAATCTTACACCTCTAGCCTATACACTTAAAGAGCTAGTGAACATTACAAGTAATTATCAAATAAAAGTAAAACAAGAGACTTTACCTTCCATAAGAGCAAGTGTTGTATGTTGAAAATGAATTGATGTGCTCAATTGTGTGATCAATAATTATTTGGAAATGGAGGTCCTTGCACCACCTCTCATTATCACCTTGGTAATGTTGAGTTTGGCTTTGGATTTGGCTTGGCTTGGATTAGAAAATGGGCATGATAACACTATAATAGTGGAGGCTTTGCATGTATTTTTACATGATAAATTTACACCAAGAGAGATTATTTATCAATGGGTGAGGCCTTATATTTATATCCTTCCAAACTAACTCTAACCTACGTATAGTAAGGTTAGAGTTAATTATGGTTGAGTTTGAACTAACCTTAGTTAAATTAAGGAGGGGAAATGTATTTAATATTTGGAATATAGATCCCATTTATTAAGCATGGCTCTCCATTTTTGAATTTATAGCTTTTAGGGATATTTTTTTAATTCCTTGACTTTGAGGATGATGACATCATCATGACCTCATTTTTGTTGAAATTTTATTTTTGAAAAATTCAATTTCACTAATTACACATGGAAATTCCACTTAAGCATTTAATTTGATTTTATTAGTTAATTCATTCTACTTAGCATTTTTGCACTTTAAGAATTTTTTCAAGTGCACTGCTTAATGGGTCTAAGGCCAAACTATCAATTTGTTAGATCTCAAGTTGATTGGAGATGAATCCATGAGAGGTTACTATTGTGTATATAATAGTAACCAAAATAAGGATTCCTCAACATGATTTTGAGCACTAATGTCTGATGTGCAGATGAAATTAGAACATTTAGTGATTCTTAGGCTTAATTTTCACTATTTGGTAGATATCAATCTAAAGTCTGGTTAGAATCTAGTTGTGTTCAAAATGGGGTGTCTACAATTTTCCCCTATTAGGGAAGGCATTGCAAGACATAATCATAATAATGTCTTCTCAAATAATGTAAAAGTTATTAATGCCTAATGTCTTAGAAGGCAATGAATGAGCCTTGGATGCCCCCTCAAGGGAGTGGGTGGAAAATGAGGTCAGTGAATGGTCCCTTGAAAAGAAAGAAATGATGTAATTAAGAGGTAAAAAAGGGGGGAAAGATTGATTTTCCCAAAGGAATTTATAATTATTGGCATAATGAGATGCCCAATTAGGGTAGATAAAAAGGATGATTTGCCCAAATGCAATTATAATCATCAGCACAGTGAGGTGAAAAGAATAAATTGCCCAAATACAGTTATAATCATTATCATAATGAAAAATTCCCCAATAGGGTGGATAGAGATAATGGTTTTCCCAAAGGTGATTATAATCATTAACATCTAGATAGATCAAAACACAATGCTTTTCCCAAAGGTGGGTATAATCATTAGCATAGTGGTTAGCCCTAATATGACAAATTAGAAAAGGGGGCTTACATACTGAATCTATATTCATGAAGTAAGAGGAAGCCAACATAGAGGATTGACATGAATTTGGGTTCCTTACTAGTGTGGAGATGGATGTCCTAACTAGCAGGGATTAAAATTCATTTGTGATTTAATTACTCTATATTTGGGTAATATTTAGATAGGTTGGGAAGCTGTTAGGAAAGAACAAGGAGAAGTATTGTGACACCATTTCTTATAAGATCCATCAAATATATTTTTATTGTAGCACATTAGGATATGCACCATGATATAAAACATCATTATAATCTAGCCGTAATGTGCATAAGTATTGACACCCAATCCAAGAAATAATTTAAAATAAAGAACCAATGATAAAAACTATGATGACAATATTGACATATGAATATTGATGGACTTAAGTATCATGCACAAAGCATCACCTAATGAACACATATATACTAGGTCACAGAACAATAATGAAAGTAAGCAAACATACAAACAAAATAAAACACCAATAAATAGAGATAAATAAACAATAAGAAACATAAAAAAACACCAATAAAAATAAGAATAAACAATAAAACACTAATAAAAATAAATAAATGCACAACAAAACACCAATAAACATAAAGTGAACAAAACAATCAAAACAAAAGCAAACAAACACAAACAATGGCTAATCACAATGTTAGCACAAAAATAATACAAATTATTCATGCATATGTAATAGAGGTGTTATTATGTAGTACAAATTGGCCATAATACTAGTCTAAGATACAACCTCTGTGTAAAATATTGAATCAACTACTAAAAATTCATTTAAATCCAATCGCTGAAGTTGCTTGAAGAACCAATAAATTAGAACCAAGATAAAAAAGGGTCGGAAATGGAGGGTAAAGCAACTTTGGTCAATAAGGTATGGAAGGAATGGTATATGGTATAGTACACAATATAGTATGATGTAAATGATCCTTATAAATAATACCTCAGGTCTCTCAAGTGCAATAACATTTGAGATTTATTATATTTATAATCTCATCAAGTTCATCTCTGTTCGGTGTAGATAACTTGTAAGCTCTAAATCCATAATTATCCAAAATGAAATAAGGGCCTATCCAATTAGGCTTGAACTTACCTTTCTTCTTTTTTTTGGTTGTGGTGTTCTTTTGGTTTTCTTTAAGGATAATATTACCAAGATCAAACTATTTATGCTTGACATGGTAATTATAATGACCATGTAACCAGTTCTGATATGCTTGAAGGCTATTTACAATGGCCATGCACTTTTTGTCTAGTAACTCAAGCTCTTGTAGGTGATCAAATCTATAATATTTAATATCTAGGATATGTTTCAATGAGATACACAGATAAGGAAAATCAACCTCGATGGGAATAATGGCCTCAATGCCATAGACAAGGGAATATGGTACGAATCCTATTGGAGTATCATAATTAGTATGATATGACCAAAGGGCACATAAGATATGCAAGTGCCAATTACAACCAACATCATTGACAATCTTCTTAAGAATATTGATAATGGTCTTATTAGATGCCTCTTGTTAGCCATTACCTTGTGGGTAATATGCAGTGGAAAAATGTTGGGTGATATTAAACTCAAAATAGAGTGATTTGAAATCCTTATTCTTAAATAATCCACCATTATTAGATATAATATTAGATGGGATACCATAGGAACATATGACATGGTTGAAGATGAATTTGGAAATCTATTTCCTAGTTACATGAGGGGTATAGCTTCAACCCACTTAATTAAATACTTAGTGGAAATAAGGATGTGTTTATGGCCATCAAACAAGATAGGGCTAATCTTCCCAATGAGATCGAGTCCCCATGTTAAAAATGGCCATGGTGTAAGCATCAGTTTGAGTGTTCTTGCTAGGGCATGAGTCAAATTGGCATACCTCTAAAATTTGTTACATATTTTAACATAAATAGCTATATCTGCTTCCATATATGGCCCCACTGGTATGGGTTCCACACACTCTATGGACTTTCTGCAATGTTAATGTGGCTTTTATTTGATTCATATAATGAAGCAAAGTTCCATCAAAGTTTCTACAATAAAGGGTTGGGCCAAGTAGGGTATATCATGAGGCTTGGTGTGTGAAGGATTTTTATTATTTATGTGAAAGGTTGGGTGGAACGACATGGTCATAAAGGTAGTTATATAGGTCCTAATACCAAATAGAACTAGGACCAATAATATCATATATCATTACAATAGTCGAAGGTTCATGATTAGGCATTAAAAGCTATTCAACGAGGAATTGATAGTCTTTTGCCTTATATGTGATGCAGATCAAAGAACTAATGGTAGTCATGGAATTCGCTATCTTATTATTATCCTAAGGTATGTGTTCAAATTGAATATGGGTTGTCTATTACTTGAGAATATCCACCATGGCCTTGTATGGTACCAACTTATCATCTTTGGTTTGAAACTAGTTTGTAACTTGATTGATGATTAACTGAGAATCACCATGAACCATAAGATGATAAATCTTCCATTTTACTACTTGACAAATCCTTGAAACGAGTGCTTCATACTCAACCATATTATTAGTACAAGGAAAAATGATATAAAATGATTTGGGTATGAGATCCCCTTGTGGTGTAATAAATAATAGGCCTGCCCCTAATCCATGAGATGTGAATGACCCATCAAAATAAAAATTCTAGTGCTACTCATCGAGAGGTGTTTCTATGATGGTTATGATGGATTCATTAGGGAATGCAAAAGTGAATGGCTTGGTATCTAAAAGGGGAGCTTGAACAAGTTAATCTGCAAATACTTTTACTTTTATGGCCTTTTGATTGACATACTAAATCTAAAACTCACTTAGCATCATGATCTATTTAGCCATGCAACCCTATAAAGCTATATTTGATATAATATATTTGAGTGGATCTACTTTGGTAATGACTATGGTTTTGTTGTTAAGCATGCAATGATGCAACTTCTAGGCTAAAAATACCATAACTCAACAAGATTTTTATATTGGCATATAATTATGTTCATATGCTACCAGTGTATGGCTTAGATAGTACATGACATGTTCTTTTTCATTTTCATCATGCTAAGCCAAAAGTGGCCCTAGGGCTTTTACAGTGGTAGATATGTATATTATAAATGGCATCCCTAGCATTGGTGGTAACAAAATAGGTGGATTGGTAAAGATATTCCTTTAAGTGATCAAAGGCTTTCTAAAATTATTTGTCCCACATAAATGTAACACTTTTATTTAATAAATGAGTGAAAGGGTGGCATTTATTAGCTAATTAAAAAATGAAGTGTTTGATAGACTGTATTTTACCCTACAAACTATGGCACTGTTTCAAAGTGGAAGGTGGCGGCATCTTGGTAATAGCTTATACCTTGGAAGGATCGAATTCAATACCTTGGTGAGAGACAATAAAGCCTAAAAATTTACTTGAAGTGACACTAAAGACACACTTCTTGGGATTGAGTTAAACCTTGTACTCATAAAGCCTTTCAAATATCCTTCATAGTACAATGGGATGATCTACATGGGTATTTGATTTACCCAATATGTCATTGACATTGTCTTCAACAAGATTACACATCATGCCATGAAATATATTGTTCATAGCTCTATGATATGTGGCCCCAAGATTCTTCAGGCCAAATGACATAACCTTATAGTAAATGTTCCACAAGGAGTGGTGAATGCTATCTTGTGTTGGTCTTTTAGCATGATCCTGATCTGGTTATATCCTGAAAATCCATCCATAAGGCAAAGCATTTCATACCTGACTGTGGAGTCAACTATCATGTTGATATTTGATAGAGGAAAGTCATCTTTGGGGTAGGCATTGTTGATGTCTCTAAAATCAGTATAGATTCTGATCTTTTCTAGATTTTTACTAATAGGCACAATGTTGGAGATCATTTTGAATAATCAATCAGTTAGATGCATCTTGATTCTAAGATTTTTTCCAACTCTTTCTAAACTAACATCATAATATGAAGGTGTATCTTATGCAATTTCTACTTCACATATTTGGCATTAGGATGCATAAAAATGTGGTGCACAACTAAGATAGGGTTCAAACTTGGTATGTTTGAATAGGCCCATGAAAATATGTCAAAAACTCCCTCAAAAGGGATATAAAAAATTTACGTTCCTCTTCAGTGAGGGATGTGCCTAATTTGATCCATTTTGGGTCATCTAAAGTCCCGATGTTGACTTTCATAGTATCTTCTACTAAGAGAGTTGAGCCATCTTCAAGAATGGTTGGTAAGGATGTGAATTGGCCTACAATGGAAAAGTCCTCTTATCAGACTGGTTCTTCAAGTTTTGCCAAGTAAGATGAATCTAAATCCCCTAATGGTAGTAATGGCCATATTACAAATGTTGTAGGACATTCCTAGACAATTTGATCAAAGGCATGTTGTTCCTCTATAATGAACTCAGACCCAAAAGTAAGTTCATTATTGGTGGTATCCTGAGCTTTATTTGAGTAAGGGTGAACACCCTTATCTAGTGGTACTTGAAATAGGTTTTCACCAAAATAATGACCTTTCTCTTTACTTTTACCTTGGTTCAAAAGTGCCTTAAAGAGGTTTTCACTTTGGGACCTCAATGTTTAATTTTTTTGTTTTTGGCTAAGGGTGTTCACCTAATCTCCAAACTAGGCTGCAAAATTTAGTTTGATAAAGAACCCTTGTTTGTGGTCTTCTAATGGAACATTGTTTCTTAGGTCTAAAAAATCACAAAAGGCATCGTCATTATCAAACTCATCTAGTGGTACTATGGATTATTTTTGGCCCCACTCTATAATTTGATGATGATAAAGGGGAAGCATGAAATGCTAGATTACTATCATGATAATGTAAATGGTATATGGGTCAAATAGATTGGTGCTAACAAGGTCTTTGTATATGCTATGATCAGACTTTTCTCCACTTTTGGCATTATCATCACTAGTCATTGGCATTAAAACATGAATAAGATACATGGGGTCAACCCCGTGTGGTTTAAATTTGAGACCATAAGTTCCTTTATATCTAGTCATAGAAATGGGCTCAAGAGTACCCTACTGATTTTCCCCTAGGCCTCCACCTTCATAGGCTTGGATATCCATGATCCTGTTAGGTATGGGATACTCTATACTTTGGTATCAATCAACCAATTTTTCATTATACAAATAGTAATCATCATTGGTAAGTGGGTCCTCTCCTTGGCTAGTGGTTAGTGTGAAAATAATAGGTGTTGGGCCATGAAGCTTTCATTTTTAGTTTCATCACCATTCCATATAAGATGGATTAGCTTTAGGTCTCCCATAGGCCTTACTATTTTGTGGAATCTTGGAAATATGGAACATGTCATGGGTAAAATACTCTTTTGGAGCATTGTATGGAATGGTAAAATGATTAGAAATTTCAATAAGAGGCATATCTAAAGATGAGGCAAGGCTATCAGGGTCTATGAAATTGGCCTTTGGTAATTCAATAATAATCTCTTTATCTTTGTCCTTCTTAGGAACTGGGTCTGGACCACTATGGTAGTTGTGACTTTCATATTTGGCATCCAAGTGCTTGTAGTGTTCATATGGCTATAAATATCCATGGATAATGACCTCCATCCCTGAGCGAATAAACTTGATACACTAGTGCAATGTTGAAGGAATTGCACATATTTCATGTATCTATGGTCTACCCAAAAGCAAATTGTATGATAGGTATAGGTCTAACACATGATAGAGTGCATCATGGGTCAAAGGCCTAATGATAATTGATAAACTTATGGTTCTTTATGATTCCATCTCTTCATTATTTTAGGCTTTGATAGTGATAGTCTTCGATTGAAGGTTGACTATTGTATATCTCAAAAGTTTGATTATCTTCAGAGACACAATATTCAAGTCCAATCCATTGTTTATGAGGATACGTTTGAGTTTGTGTCACATGATGAAAAATTTAATGTATAATAGGTTGTTATAGAGAACATCAAGGGATGATATATCACTTTGGTCAAAGGTCAACTATTGGACTGGGGCTAGGTGTCCAACCAAAGCTTGGAATTTGTCTAGAGTTATGTCATTTGGAACTTGGGATTGGCCTAGGAATTATGTAAGGATATTCTTGTGGATGGTATAAATATGTAATAAATCCAAAATAGAGATTTGTGTGGGCATGTTTTAAGTTATTCTATAGTATCATATGTCTTGTCCTTAACAGTGGTAATTGGCTTGTTCCTAGCTAGCATAATAGGTTGGATTGGTTCAGTGGTAGGGGGT
Organism: Torreya grandis; assembly: GCA_037957365.1. NCBI lineage: Eukaryota > Viridiplantae > Streptophyta > Pinopsida > Cupressales > Taxaceae > Torreya > Torreya grandis. The sequence goes on along the minus strand of JARHVA010001380.1, from coordinate 2,334,197 downwards.
TGTGGGCCTAAGATGGTAATCTTAGACTACTAAGTTATGATTGTGGAATCTAGAGCTGGATATAAGACCATTATAACTAGAAGATGATGGATATGGGCTAGAGAGGATAATTCTTGATTACTAGTGTACTTGGTTGTGATCATGGGGTAAGGAAGATTTATCATCATAAGGTCCTAAAATGATAATCCTTGGTTTTTATTTCACTTAGATGCAATCATAAATCAGGGAAGGATTACCGACATAGGTAGGTTGATTGGAAGTGTTAGATAATGGTATTGGTCTATTGGTATTTGGTCTAGGATTTATGGTAATGGTAGAAACATGCCCACCCACAATATGACCTACAAATTTATTGTAGTCATGTGCAACCACTTGGTAAGTCTATTGGTTGTTGGGGTCATTTTGGCCTTGGTTCCTTCCATTCAGTTGACATTGATGTTGCTGCTACTGATACTGTTGTGGTAATTATTGATATTTTTGTTATTGTGGCCTTCATTATTGCTATTGTTGATAGACATTGTTATGTTATGTAAAAAAATTTTGGTAGATACCTATGTTTTGATTATAAGTAGATGCTCTATTATTTAACTAGATTTCCCCATTTTTCAACATGTTTTCAATAAGGTGTTTCAAATTCACACAAAGATGTATATAATTTCCATGAACATGATGAGATTCACAAAACTCATGATGTTTCTATTAGTCTGGATACAATATACCCTAAAAATAGTGTTTTGTAATCGTCCAACTAATCATACTAGTCATGGCTAGTTTGTGAAACACTGCTTCAATGGGATTACAAAGGTCACTAAATACTCTAGGAGTGGCTCTTCTTCTTAGAGGAAGGGTTTGAAAAGGTAGTGGTTGTGGCATTTGAGGAGCTGGTCTAGGCTACAACATAAGATATGTGTGATGGATAGGATGTTGATGCATAACAAGATGCATTTATAAGATAAGTAAGTAGATGGTGTTTACACTATTTGGACATGATGTGAATCAATTAATCCATTTCCAAAAATGTTCTTGTTGAGGTTATATGGTTTGATTTGGTGCAAATGCTTGCACTTAGACTAGGATAGGGTTTTGACTCAGTTCTATGTTTTGGTTTTGGCTTTGATTCTAGTTTGAGGAGGTCAACTTGATAATCATTTTATTTATAAGGGCCTTTTATATCTATAATTCTTTGTCAATAATCTCCTTGAATGTGTTCTCACACTAAAGCTCTAAGTGATAAGATATTTAACTATGCAATTTTTTGGTAAACACAACTTCCAATTATTTATCTGGTAGGTTGTGGGTGAAGCGACTAGCAAGATCCCTCCATATCTATAAGTATCTTGTAAATCTCTCACCAACTTTTTGTTTGGCTTGATTGAAATCTATTACTAAAATCTCATGCTCAAGATTGTAGGAGAAATGTTACACAAATTTATCTAAGAGATCATCAAGATTAGATAATAAATGTTTTGACAACTTGAGAAACCATTCCAAATCCTATCCAACTAGACTTCAAGGAAAAAGGAGTATGTAGATGTCATTATAAACCACTAGATGGCAAGTAAAAAAACAAATCTGTTAGATTCTCCTTAGGGTCTCCTTTACCCTTGTACATGTCAAATTTTAGTGGTTCATAACCTAGAGGAAATGGTATTTGAAGATAGTCCATTTTAAATGGGTATGAACACATGTCATCCAATTTTAATTTATTGGTATGATTTCCTATTTGAATGGATGCAATTGAATGCTTCAACTGTTATAGTTTTTGGGCCAAGAAACTTGATGACACATTTGGTTATGGTTGTGGCTAGGTGGTTAAAGGTAGATTAATTTAATTGGGGTATAATAGAGGAATGGAGTGTTATGGAACATTAGTTTGATGGGTGAATCGATTAAGAATATGTATTCATGGATTGGGATGAAATTATTGATATTGCATGCATTGTGGATAAATATTCTAGTTCAGATTCAAAATATGGCCTTGGGTCTGAGGGAATTATGATTATGATGGAAGGATATTGATTTTTGGAATATACTATGCACATTGAGGTTGAGTAGGGACTTGCTACTAACTAGTCGAACCTAGATAAATAAAGGGGACTTGGTATTGACTAAGGCTTTGTCTTTGAATGTATGTAACTTGTTAAGTAAAAGGCAACAATTTCTTAATAGGTACTTGTTATACATTGGCACCTCTTTGTTGAACAAACACCTATTGTGAATTGGATGCTTTTTGGGTGTTTGGAACTTATCTTTGACTAATAGAAATATTTTATTGATTATACAATGTCTTTGATTATAATAGTATATTGGTTTATGACTATTGAGGTATGTTTGTTACTACTTGTTGAGGTGGAACATTTGTTTCCCCTATTGAGGTGGTGTAGTGTTCTATCTCTATTTTGGTGGTAAATTAGAATGTGCCTATTTTTTTGGAATATTAGCCATCATCTATTGAGGTGGGATAACATTCATCACTTTTTGAGGTAAAAAATTGGATGGTACCTAATTACTTATCCCCTATTGTTGCATGCTTGAAGAAGTAGTTGGTTGAAGAGTGGGAGTAACCTACTGTGGTTTGGAGCTAGGCATTCCTACTCCTTACTATTTTAAATCACTCATAGTATTGACAAGAATAACTTGTTATAGATTATTTGTTTGCATATTTAACTCACCTTGGCCTGGATTGGAAGATACTTATGTGTTATCCATTGTATTTGACACATTATCTTGAGTAGAGGCCACAATCACTTCCTAAATGAATGGGACATTGAACATGTCACCTCCTAAATCAATTTGGGTAAATGGTTCTACACCTAGATTATCTTGACCTATCAAACCAACTGACACTCTTGTTCAAGGAGTTAGTTCTATAAGTGGAGCATTCGATATGGCCATGTCATTAAAATTACATGCTAGATTTAGATAGGATTGATATGTTTGTTGTATTCTCACAAATTGGTCCTCCATGGGGCCTTTTCCTTTTTCAAGAATATTTGGATCTTGGTATGAAATCGACATGAGTGCTTGAGGATAACTAATAGAGGCTTGTTCGATAGTTTGGGTATAAGGTAAATTTATAAGCACTTTGACTAGACTAGGTAAATTTTCATGGGGGAAGTCTTTCAAAAACTTAGCTCCTAAATATACATCACTAACTAAAGCCTCATCCTTATTTTTAATCATGTGATGATCAAATAAGTATGGATCATATGTTGACAACATGGTAACATAGTACAATTAGTGTTAGACTTATTTGACAATAGATGACACATTAACAAGGTATTGGGTTATTTGTTCTTACTATTTCCCTAAATACGGAGGTGTATTAACCAAGTAATATGATAATATATTTTGGATTTTTTCCACATATTGAGTAGTGTAAGGAGGATAGGGATCCATCTCAAAAACTACATCATTGCCATATGGGTTTTGAACAAAGGTATCATTGATGACCACATTATCATAATCTGAATTGTACATGGTTACACTCTATGTGTAGTGAGGCATATCTGAATCCATGACTAACATCTCAACAAAAAAAGGGTCTAGATTTCTCAAAACTCTTACAATGTGGTCTAAATGGTAAATGGTCTAAACTTGGTATGTCTAGAAACTTAGTATATATGGCAAACTTGGTCTAAACTTGGCTTAGGAATGGAGTTCTCCAAAATTTTGAAATGATAAACTTGGCCTAAAATGTCCTCAAGATATAATGTATAATTTTTCACACATAAATGGTTAAGTGAATGGTAAAATCTAAATTTGAATTTATGGCAAAGTGTTTCAAACAACTCAAATCTATGTCTAAAAATAGAAAATGTTGCTAGGTCTTTGGGAACAAGGAAAAAAGTTAGGATAAAAATGGAATGAATGAAACCTAAAAACTAAGGAAAATTCTAGGTCTTTAGAAATAAGGCACAAATCTAGACTTGAAAACAACTAAGTTAGAAACAAAAGGCAAATTACTAGGTATTTGGAAATAAGGCACAAAGATAGACTTGAAAACACACTTGGTTGAGGTAAAACTTGTAAGGAAACTAATCTAATAATTCAAAACACTTAGACTTAAACTAGGCACATGGATTCAAAACACAAAATTGATTTGTGGTAAAAATACATTGGACCTTAGGCACATGCCTAAAACTAATTGGGAAATTCAATCTCAAGTAAGAAAAAATAAACATGATGAGTAAAGCACTCAAGCCCAAGTGATAAGAAAGACTCAAATGTAAAATAATTGTGCTTAAGGTTGTACTTGAAAAGAGAGTTTCAAAATTAGTTATAAGTAACAAAATATATGTGAGGCACATGGAAAAGAGACCACTTCTTAAATATATGAAAAAATATCTTCAAATCAAGCAAGGAATTAGTCTAAGTTCCATAATTCAAAGGTAAGAGGTAAACACCCAAGCCAAAATTAAGCGTGGCATAGGAATAAATCACTCAATTTTAAATCTAAACTTCACAAGACAAATTTTGAACTTGTTTTAGAAACTTGTTTTCTCAAATAAACAACATTCTAGACTAAAATAGATGACATAACAATAATAATTATAGACTAAAAGGCATACATGATTTCGAACTTGATTTGACACAAGGCAAAGATTTTGAAATAATATGAACAATGTAATGATGCTATCTCATTCAAAAGGTATGACAATGGTTGTTGTTTCAAAACTTCAAGGGAAAAACTTGGGATGAAATGGGAATCGTAATGATGCCCCTTTCAAATAAGTGACACACACATTAATGTTTTGAAAATGTCTAAGGCAAAGTGTGGCATCAAATGGATAGAATAACACCTTTTAGGATAAAGGGGTGTACAAACATGTGATTGGTTCATGACTTGTTTTAATGTGTTTTTCACAAATAAAATATTTTTAGAATCAAAATAATGCAAGTAAAATAAATAGACATAGAAAAACCTAAGTGTATCGTCCTATCCCTAAAAACTAATAAGGTTGATTTATATTACCAAATTCCATCAATATACTCCTTTTTGAGAGAAAATAATTTGTTAATTTAAGAAATTTAAATGCACATGAAAAGTAGTGTTTTTGATGCCCCCTCTTCTCTCAAGAATTCATATAATGATATGGAACTTTAGGCTACTTTCCCTACATTGAAAATATTTTTATGGCAAGTGAGGCTTGTCTAAAAACTATAAGTTTCACATGTTCTAGATGGTCCTAGATGTGGTTAACACTGTAGATCCAATCACATCAATTGAGTTCATACTGAATACCTTACTATGAAAGGGTCTATTCCTTTGTATAATGACTCCATCAATTTACTTATTAGTTAGTTCTAATGTTTAGTCAGACCTGAATCAGATTTTCATTATGATCAGAGAGGCTAGTCGCTCAACCCCATGGTAATCATAATATCCTGTGCTTAATTTATATACCCTAGGTTGAAACGATATTGGAAGATGAATTCATGGGTCAATGCTTACATGAAGAAATTATGGGTAGGTGATGAAATCCCACCCACAATCCAAGTGCATAAAATAAATAAATGAAACTAGGACTTTAAAGGTCATTTATTTGAATCACCCAAGTTATTCAAACTTAAGGAGAACATAGACAACATTACTTTTAGTCTTGGACTAAGAAACAAAGCAATTAAAAAATCACTTTTGGTTGCTTGAGTTCCATAAATGGGATGGGGGGAGAGAATACATGCAAATCTCAATTTGTAAGAAAATAAAACAAATGACAAACAATAAATAAGAACAAAAGCTATTAAGAGCACTTAGTTTAGGATTTGTGTTTTTTTAAAATCATTAATTGAAGTGTGAAATGACATTTAGCCCCTTAGCTTTATTTTCACTTATAAAAAAAAACTTCAAAAATAACTAAGAGATGAAAATAATTAAGTGGGTTTTAAGCACCAAATAAACTGTGTAAGATTTAACCATGCTTAAACTTTGCTCTCTCCACCTTAGGACCTACAAATTTTTAGAGGGTTTGCCTACTTAAAAACCAAAAATCAAGTGAGAAAATAATAATTAAATTTGAGCTCTTGGGTTTCTCTCTCTCTCTCTCTCTCTCTCTCTCTCTCTCTTACATAGTGCGATATCACTTTTTTACAGTGTAATACCAACTCTCTATGTAAAATTGCATGTCTTAGTGCAAAATTGCATTTCTATAGTGCAAAACTACATATCCCCTACAAAACTGCATCTATTAGTGCAAAACCACATCTCATGGGGGCAATACCAACTATGACATAAAAAATCACATATATTAGTGTAAAATTGCATCTATAAGGTACAATACTAACTATGACATGCAAAAATGACTTCTGTGAACAAGTGCAATACCACACTTCTTAGTGTAATACCAACTATTGTAAATGTAATACTAAATTTAACCAATGTATTACCAAATTTAACAAGCAAAATAGAATATATAAATGTAAAACCATACTTATTATTTCAAAACCACATTTTATAGTGTAAAACTACACTTCTTAGTGTAATATTGCACTTTCAATACCACATTTATGCAGTGCAAAATTGCATTTCATAGTTACAAAGTTGCATGTATCTATTTATTGGTTAAGAGATTCATTTATTCACCTTTTTAGTTATGAAATAAAAAATTTAACATGAAAATTTTTAGCAAAAGGTTCTAAGAGGCACTATGAAGAACTTTTGGGGTGTGGGTCCCACCGATCATGCTATTATGTGATCAATAGGAATCCATTAGGGGAGAATAGTATGGTGTTAGTATGAAATAAATCTAACAAAACACACTAATTAAAATCTTACACCTCTTGCCTAGACACTCAAAGAGCTAGTGAACAATACAAGTAACTATCAAATGAAATCAAAACAAGAGACTTTACCTTCCATGAGAGCAAGTGTTATATGTTGGTAGTGAATTGATGTGCTCTGTTATGCGATCAAGAATTATTTGGCAATGGAGCTCCTTACAACACCTCTCCTTGTCACCTTGGTAATTTTAAGTTTAGCTTTGACTCGACTTGGCTTAGCAAATGGGTATGATAACACTATAAAAATGGAAGCTTTACATCAAGAGAGCTTCTTTATCAATGTTGAGGCCTTGTATTTATATCTTTCCAAACTAAATCTAACCCAAGTGTAGTTAGGTTAGAGTTAACCATGTTTGAGTTAGAACTAACCTTATTTGAGTTAAGGAGGGTACATGTATTTAATATTTCGGATAGAGATCTTATTTATCATGCATGGCTCTTTATTTATGAATTTATGACTTTTAGGGAGATATTTTCAATTCCTTGACTTTGAGGATGATGACATCATCATGACCTCATTTTTATTGGAATTTCCTTTTTATAAATTTTAATTTTACTAATTGTACATAAAAATTCCACTTAAGCATTTAATTTGATTTTATTAGTTAATTTGTTCTGCTTAGCATTTTTGTACTTTAGGAATTATTCAAGTGCCCCACTTAATGGGTCCAAAGGCCAAATTATCAATTCGTTAGGTCACAAGTTGATTGGACATGAATCCATGAGAGGTTATTGTTTCCTATAGGATAATACCCCAAATTTGGATGCCTCAACATGATTCTGAGCACTAATGTCTAATGTGAAGATGAAATTGGGACATTCTTTGATTTTTAGGCTTAATTTGCATTGTTTGGTAGAAATTAATTTGAAGTTTGGTTAGAATCTAGTTGTGGCCAAAATGGGGTGTCTACAACTATTACCCTAGAAAATGTGTATAGGATATTGATATTTACCATTACATATCAGTGGGTAGTAATATAAGAGGTAGCTAGGAATATAGGTATAAACTGAGCCTCAAGGCATTTTACAACTATACCTATGGGGACCCATCATCATGGGAGTAACAATGATGTATTGTTATTTATGATTATTACAACCAATGTTTCAAGGTTTTGGAAGTTTTTGGTAATATTATTGGCTTCATTTGTTACTATGGATGATAGTGGGGTATCCATTTCGTATAGAATGCATGGGATTGTGCAAGACACAGAGGAGCACACGACCATATACTCATGGGTCGCATTATGCTACCCCATTTGTATTAAGATTTGTACCATTTTATTTAGGAGTTATTTGGTGGTGGGATTAAATCCTTGATATTGTTGCATTATTGAGCATATGAACACATTATAGTGGCTAACCCTGAAGGGTTTTTGTGTGTTGATTAGGCACACCCATAGGTGTTTAAAGAGAGATGGACTTGCACAAGTCTTATACGATCAAGGAGTATGATGCATTATCGATGGGCAATGGATTGGGTAACACCCAAAGACATTATTTGGAAGCCCTATATGAGATTTTAGGGATGGACTAAAGATGGGATGTAGGTGAGATGTATTCGAGTGAGTTATTGATTGCATGATCATTGGACCATAGTTTTTGAGAGTTTATAGTATGAGCATGTGACATGGTAGTTTGGTGTGGTCTAAGATATGCCTCCCACACCATGATATTGGGTGAGGATTAGTTAGGCCCCAATGAGGATAGGTAGTGGGATGAGACCCATAATGATTGATTTGGCTCCTATTCTAGTGATAGAATGAGATACTATGATAGAGATAAATGATATAAAAAATATAGGGGCTATTCACACATTCTTATTATGGTGGAGATGACACATATGGATGCCACTATTTATAGGGGATGAGGTTGTAGTTGAGGATGTAGTAGATCTAGTGCCCATTAGGGAAGTTAAGGGTACTATTAAATATTTTGACCACAAGTCAAAATAGGTCAACCCCTTATAGTACAAAACTTTATATAGGGCTCTTATAAGATCTTATAGGATGTGTCAAGTTCCTTTTGACGTCATTTGATATGCTATTAACCTTGGTCATAGTTAAATTTAGTCCTAAGTCATTTTATGTCACTATAAGGTCAAATTTGAGCCATTAATGAAGGTTTTAAGGTTTCCCTTGGTAAACAAGTGCTCCAAATTGTTCCTCAACATCCCTCATATTAGATTATTGTTAGTAATGTTATTTCTAACTAAAAAACTTGTAGGTATCAAGTCAGATCAAGAAAATAGTTAGAAAAGAGGAGGGTTTGGTAGTTGTATGGCCTATACAAGTGTTTTAGCACATGTGAAAGGTTATACAATGACTATTTAGCTTCAATGAGTTCATTTATATATTTTTATCTACTTTTGAAGTCTTAAAATTGGCCTAAAATTGTTTCACTTCTCCATTGCTTCACTAGTCATGTAGAAATGGTCAACATGTCTTCTCATGGCATGGCCATGGTGATCAAGCATAAGGTTTTTAAAGTGATCAGAGATTATTGAGGGGTAGACAACCATGTTTAAATCATTGATATTGTTTTATATTGGTTAAAGTAACTAATTCTCTAACATATACAATTCTATCTTATTTACACTATATGTGCACCTATAGGCTCCCCATAGAAGATTAAGCATGTTAAAATGAGGCATTTGAACTAGTTTGCACTCTTTCAAGGTGGAATGGATAAATTTGAGGACTTTGAGAAGGTATAGGATTGGTTTTAGAACATCACCATGCACATTGTTGATAACCTACCTTCACTACCATATGTACTAAAAAGTTCACCTACAAGAAGCTCATATAAGGGATTGAGTAATTGAAATGCAAATGTTGAAACTTATTTGAGCCTCATAATGTATTGAAATGTTGAAGGTGCTATAAAAATCATAGAGGATCGATGAAGTGACAAATATACCTTTTCTAGCCCACCACTAGCTAAGAAGTTTGTCTCAAGGATTCATTACCTTAAAAACTCTGAAATAGAGATGTTGCCTTGTTTTGATCCTTTCATAGTTTCATGGTAGGAGGTCTAGATAGGACTAAATGATCCTATCATGTAGCCTTCATGTAGGGGTAATAATTTACAAAATAAAATGAGGGTTTGACTAAAGGAGTCTTATTTTAGGAGGTTCCTAATTCAAGCAATTCTTTGCTATAGGTTCTCAGTGTTTTCTATAGTATCTTGAACTTTTAAATGATCTCATAGTCCAATGTGGTATGATAGGAGTGTATATTCATGGGAAGTGATCTTATTGAAATGAGAAGGACACCAGTGGCTCAAAGGACATTGAAATATCTTTAGGTACACGGTCTTGACCTATACCATCATCTAAAGGTGTACCCTTACTCCAAAAAAGATCACTTATAGTTTGACTATAGGTACCTACAAGCTCATGATATGAACCTTGGAGATTAGAAGCCTAAAAACATAAACACATACTAATTAGAGTTGGCTCCAATAAATTTAGAGTAACCCTAGACTATGTATAATAGGTTTTAAAGGTTATAAATCATGTACATGACCTCTTTTTCTCCAAGAATGGTCAAATATAGTTGATTTTAGGATGATAGTGCACTAAACCATAATTGTCTTGATGTTGTCCTAACATGTGCATGATGAGGACAAGTTAAACTATGTTGGCCTAACCTTGATGACTTTGAGGAGGTCTTAAATCATTATATTCAAATTCTAACATGAAAAAATCATCTATAGACATGCTTTTTTTGAGTGAGAACATAGTCACAGTTGATTGCAAACTAGACCTATCCAAATAGAAAGTACACATTGAAGGATTTGGCAAAAGTTTTAATGATGGACATGTTTGAAAGGACCCTCAAATTAGTAGTGACCATCTCATGAGATTACCATAGCAAGGAAATATATCATGGAGGGTTCTAATATACTTACAGTCAACATATAAACCATGCACATAGTGAATACTACGTAGTCTACCTTGAGGGTTTTTGAAGGATTGGAGGGGATATTGATGTGATATAATCATGAAAATTGGTAAAAAGTTTCCCCATGACTTTTCCAAATTTCTCATATCATTATTTTTCTTTTGACAATAGGAGAATTTCCCTCTATTCTTTCTCAGACAGAGGGAACTCCTAGAGAAACAAGCCCTATAGGTTTGACATGAAGAAGTAATAAAGTGAGATGGGAGGCCTTAAATCACTAAAATGAGATGTAGGGAGTTGAGTTGAATATGAAAAAATATAGGAGAAACCTCTAAAATTAACATTGATATTTAGTAATGGCCTAAACATGTAGGGATACAACCTAAGCCTGTTATGCATAGACTAGACCTAATGCCTAAAGGGGATATAATAATAATTATAGCGTAAATTTAACATTTAAAGGAATTGGATAACCTCCATGGTGAGTTATAATGTTATTTGTAGCCTTTAGTTTGTAGGTAAAGCCATGGTAAGGTTACTTTCTTGGCTTAAAAACATGACAGGGTGAACAGGATGCAAAGAAGAGCTTGAGAGGCTAGGTTTAGAAGCTCATATCTATATGGATGCTTAGAATGGGAGCCTAAGGAGTTAGGATATGTTTGAGAGGGTCTTAAATAAGGTTCTAGTGTAATTTTTTTTAGGATTGAATGTCAAAATTTTATGAACAATCCTTAAAGGTAAAAACTACTCAAAACCCTCTAAAGCCCTTGCTAATGACCTAATGGAAAAAAGGTGCAAGGAAATGAATATATATGAATTATTATGACTTGAAAAGTGATTTGGGCTTGCAGACAACTTCCCTGGTCTCCTTCCATCAAGTTGGTTTGCACCTTATTTATATGGACAAGGTACAATACTAGTTTTATTGACATATTTTGGTGTTTTGAAGGTAAAAAGGAGTCTTAAAGGATGAGGATAAATTTGGGAGGTCAATTTGGACCTAATATAACCCCTCATGTTTACTTATTTATTTATAAAAACACACAAGTATCTCTGCTATCTCCTTCACTTTAGGTAGTCCAAACTGGCATAGTGAATGAAGAGTGATCACCAAGTGAGAAGGTGATAACTCCGATTTGGAGGCCTTTTAAGGTATACATAATGGATTTAGGGATAGGATGAATATTAATAGGTGTCATTCCAATCCATGTATGGATTATATTATAAAATTGAAGACCATCTTGATACCAAGTGTGAAGGATGAGTGAAAGAAGGATGATAGTGATTACAAGTAGTGAGAACTCTTATCCAGAAGAAGATCAATGATTAGGGGCACATCCAATGCATGTTAGATATTTTTATTAACCACATAATAGTAGTGAATATGTGGAAACTATCCCTATTCTTCCTTGGAGTGCTCAAGATAAGCCAATGATGAAGACAATTTTTAAGAAGCCAGTTGAGAGACCTCTATGCCAAGTTTGGGAAGTTTGATGCTTCTAAGTGAAATTTTTTCAAAGAGACCTTATATGGTCTATTTAAAAATACATTTTCATAAAAAAAATAACTCCTTATCTTAATTTGACACCTATTCTTGTGACTCTTGAGTTTCATTCTTCTCTCTCTTTTCCCACATTCTATAAGTACTAGCTAATTTGGCTCTTGTTTCTCCATTCCACACCATGTATGGTGAAGCCCTACTAGTCTGATTTTTTACTTTGAATTTGAATAATAAATAAATTATTTATTTTATTTCACAAACATATTGTCTAAGTGTGTGAAGTGATGATTGGTGAGGTCTAGTGATAAGCTTCTATCCTTGCTTCTCCGTATCATTTATGTTTGGTGCAAGAAGTTCTCCTTATAACAAGTCATATAAAGTGTAGCTAGTGTGTTTGGATCCATTAAAGTGTGAAAGTGTCCTTATATTATACAATCTGACCTCTAGTTCACTTACCTTGAGTTATCTTATGCATATCAACTCTATATTAAAATACTAATGTTAGAACATCTTAGGACTTTGAAGCTAGTGTTGTAGGTATTTTATCTTAGTGCAAGAAGTATGATGATATTGTGTAAATAATTATCATATATCAGCCCCTTATAATATATTTATTTCATGCAAAATTTTATTAATTTTCGTACAATCAATCAATTAGTGTAGGTGATCAACACTTAAAGGTCAATTCAGGGAGCTAGACCTTAAACTTAGAGGTCTAACTCTACTATAGGCAATGCACAGGCCTAGATGTATTCCAATGTTGCCCAAATCTTAGATTAGGCTTAAAATACCTCCTCCAGGGTGTAATATTTGGTGACAATAATTATGGTACACTTGGTGAGACATTATTGTAAAGATAACTTGTCAAGGTGAATGTTGGTCTTGACAACATCAACTGCATATGGTGTGCTACTCAACATTTGACAACTCCATTCAAAGTGAAATCTAGTTGTAGACCATTATTTTGTCATATATTTATTCTCATACTTCATGGTCCTTACTAGGTTATCTTATAGTAGAGTTTTCAATCCTATCAATCCACCTCTTTAACCTAAACTTCCTCTTGAAGTTCAACACCCTCAACCTATTTTGCCATTTGAAGAGCAAGAAGATTTTGCTAGCTAAGAATACCAAGAGAGTGAGGAAGAAATTTAGGAAAACATGGATAGGAAACATGCCTTCCCAAACTTTAATACTGAAAATCCAATCCATCTTGATGCCTATGATGACATTCCCTCTAATGCTACAAAACATGTTTCGACATTCAATGGTGAAGGCCATGTCACTCCCAGTGAACACATTAGGGATATCTCAAAATTATGTAATTTTCACAATGTCACTAAGGTAAACATTTACATTAGACTCCTTTCCATGTCCCTTAAGGGGAAATCACTTGATTGGTATAGGAATTTTCCCAGTGGTTGAATTATAATATGGGATGACTTTGGAGTGTTACTAATGTCAAGGTTTGAGGACAAGAGTGACCACACTTCACTCATTCACCAACTCAATGTGATCTAAAGATCCCTCAAGGAGACAATGCATGAATTCAATGAGAGGTTCCAAAAGACTTGGCATAGGTTTCCTCCTATGAGACCACCTACTAGCTTTTTTTTTCTTACATACTTGAGGGCCATTGGTACTAATATTACCATCACGCTACAATCCATGGGTGGTTTCAATCTACCAGAAGCATATGAACTTGCCATTAAAGCTGAGATTGGCCTCATTAAAGTAGGAAATTTGCCTCCAAAACTGTCTCTGCCTCTACTACCTAATGTTCCTACTTGATCCCAACAACATTTTAGGTGACAATTTGGGTGATGGTTTTACCCCAATTGGTGGAAGAACTTTCAAGAGCCATAACTTTTGCACCATAGCTCTATTTGACTCTCCGTTTGAACCATTGGAAAGATAAGAATGAGGGGATGTAGTGAGATGACATGATCTTTTATCAATGGGTTTTGACCCTTGAAAAATAAATATAAGTTCCCTAAATTTCAATTTTAGTAGTGTAGTCTAAAAATAGTAAGTTTATAAAAATAGTAATTCCTCAAATTTTGTATTGTTGTAATTCATGGAAGTCAAACCACTTAATCTCCCTCAAAATTGGTGACATTCCACATCCTCCTCCTACCTTAAAAACATGTATAAATGAAGATGTAACCTGAAATGGAAATCAGACATCTCTTCTCAAAGATAGGCATATGTTTGGGTCTACAAATTTGATCAATAAAACATCTCTTCTCAGAGATAGCATTATTAAAATTATGTTTTTCTTGTTTCTTGAATTATATTTCAACCAAAGCTTCTAAGTTTTGGATCAGTGGTATTAGATAAATTTGTATTTAGAGTGTATGATCCCGTGGATGAGGGTAGATTATAAGAAGCTTGGGTGGAAAATAGAACCAGTAGACTATCCCCCTGTCCACTCCAAACAACCTCAAATGGCAGACAACACCGAGACATCTGGTCCTTTTAAGGAAATGGTGAATGAAGCCCTCTAGTAGTAGCCAACAAGATTCTACAATAATTCACCCAAATTATACAATAAATCTTGATAGGAAATTCTAGCTTCTCATCTACACCCCGACATCCTTTTAGTGCCCCAACACCCTTTAAGGTTCACATGAATTTTGATATCCCTACATTTAAAGGAAAAATTAATGTTATTGCAATAGGAAATTGGTTGGACCAATTGTCTTCCTATTTTTTTAGAAATAAATTCACCGATAAAGAGAAGATTACTTTTACTCTTTTGAAAGCATCATTGCTTGTCAAAAATTGGTGGGAAGTTTGCAAGAAGAGATTCAATACAGATGATATTGGCCTTGAGGCAGAACCTACCTAGGACAATTTCATGGAAGCTATAAAAGAAGAATACTACCCCATTGGAGCATATGATGATTTGTATATAGAGTGGTAAAAACTTTGCTAAGGTAAGGAATAGTCTGTTCAAGATTACACTAACATTTTTCATTCTCTATCTATGAGATTGGGCATCCATGAAAGTGAAAAAAACAAGGTATCAAATATCGTGGCAGACTATAATGGTATATAAGGGGCGATATGGAACTCTTCAATCTAGAAACCCTCAGTGAGGTGTACAAGTTTGCAGTGAAGATTGAGTAGAAGCATAGAAGAATGAATATGAAGAGTCAGTTTAAAAAATGGAAAAGTGAAAAAGAAGGTCAAACACGAGGCCAAAATTACAAGCAAAAGGAAGGGAAGATTGGGAAATGGTGTAATTATCATAAATCTAGAATGCACTCCAAGGAAGAATGTCAAGACATCAAGTTCTTTATTTTTGAGTCACAATCCTCAACATTTACTACTCTACCTCTTACACACCCTACAGTCAAAGAGGATGAATAAGAGATTATAGATGTTGAGCTTGATGCCATCATTTCTTCATCATGGACCTATGAGGAGGGACCAAATGACAAGGAAAGGTTGTTTCACTCTAAGTTATGGGTGAAAGGTAAGCCTCTGCATTTCATTCTTAATAGTGGGAGTCAAAAGAATTTAATCTCTAATAATGTTGTGAAAATCCTACTTTTGTCCATGAATCCTCACCCAAATACATATAGTATTGTATGGTTGAGGCCAGGGAGAAACCTCTGTGTCACCCACCAATGTCTTCTCTCATATGCAATAAAACCTTTCCAAGATGAGATATTATGTGATATGGTCAATCTATATGTTTATAATGTACTCTTTGGTTAGCAATTCATGTATGATCGACATGGCATATATGAATCAAGAACTTGAAGGATCACTCTCACTCTTGAAACATGGTGCTACAGGGTACCAAAGGTACCACCTTCTACATCTGTCTCCCTGATTAGTGCCAAGAAATTTGTTCTCATAGTGGTCAAGCCATATGAATCCAAAAAGGCTGATGTTTCAGCCCTGACTACATAAAAAACACAACAACAGAATCCAATAGATAAAAATCTAAAAAATTTCATAGCCTTCCATCCATAGACTAATGGTCAGATAGAAATGGTGAACAATTGCGTCCTACACAGCTCCATAAAGCATAGTTCATTCCAAGTATGCATCAAGAATCAAATCAAAATACAACTACCACACTTTATGACAAATATTGATGCAATGGGGACCATTAATTTTCAAGGAGGGAGGAATGATTTGAGCAACAATTCGGGTGATGGTTCTACCCCAATTGGTGGTAGAACTTCTGGGAGCCATAAATTTTGCACCATAGCTCTGTTTGACTCCCCATTTGAACCATTGGAAATATAATAATGAGGAGAACATAATGAGATGGAATGGAAATTTTATAAGTGGGTTTTGACCCCCCATTAAACAAATAGAAGTGCCCTAAATTTCAATTTTAGTAGTGCAGTCTAAAAATAGTAAGTTTTTAAAAATAGTAATTCATCAAATTCTGTATTATTGTAAATCATAGAAGTCAAACCACTTAATCTCCCTCAATATTTGTGACCTTAAAAGTCCTCATCCTTCCTTAAAAACATATATAAATTAATATGTAACCCAAAATGGAAATCATACATCTCTTCTCAGAGATAGGCATATGTTTGGGTCTACAAATTTGATCAATAAAACATATCTTCTTAGAGATAAAATTATTACAATTGTGTTATTATTATTTTTTGAATTATCTTTCAACCAAAGCTTCTAGGTTTTGGATCACTTCTACTGCTTTGAACACTGCCCAAGTTCCTAATGGAAATGCTAAGTCAAAGTCTACTCCTAAGAAGACACATGATGCCATTTATTATAAGGCAAGGTCTAACTTCTTTGAGGCTGAACTTAGGCAAGACAATCTTCAAAAAGGTGACCATCAAAACCCCTATCCCTATCATCAAAATTATGGTAAAAAATATGGGTGAGGGAGAGGTCAAGGGTATCCTAACTTCATCAGGTCTGCCAATTTATACAATCTACTTCTACCTCTAACATAAGAGAAATGATACTAGTGAATAACAATCTAATCCAAGGAGAAGAATAGAAATAAGAAAAATTCATGGATGCAAATGAGGGTGGATAAAAAGCTCTATTTTTTCAAGGAGGATTCCTCCTCTACTATTAGTAGAAGATGAAGTCCTAATGTAAGCAAGTGAAGGTTGACAACCTCAAGGAGAAAGCTTCACTAAATTCTTAGTTATAGACATTTATGTGCTTAACCAAGGAAATTTTGTTGCAAAAAATAAAATATCTAAGAGAAAGGCTCTATGGGATGCTAATAGTGTGCCTAAAAGTTCATCTAATCCTCCTACAAGGTAGTAAAACATGACTGCAAGCATGGTAGTTCTTAACATCCCTATACCTCCTTCAAGTCAGAATATTGGAATGCTTGATCAAAGTAATTCAATACCTTGAGTTAAAATCACTTAATTTAATCCAAGGAATCAATAAAAGGTAAATATTTCTGCTCTAAACATTTTGGATTCATTAAAAAGTGCTAAGGCATCCATTTCTCTTTGGGATGCCCTTCATATGCCTGGATAAAAGGAACTTTTGCAAAAATAGATGTCCACTATCCATGTTAGTATTCCATATTAAATCCATGGTCATGGTCATGTAGCTCTTACTAATTCCACTAATAACATTGTGGAACCATCTACCAAATCTGAGAAGCCTCATCCCTTCTACCTCACTCTCATTGTGGGAGATAAACTAGTCCACAACTACATAGTTGATAGTGGAGCTAGCACATCAGTGATTCCAAACATTATAGATGATAGATTAGGTCTAAATTATGAACCACATAGTAAAAGAGTGCTTAAGTTAGATGATATACCTACAAATTTAGTGTGATTGATCAAAAGGTTGAAGGTTTTATTACATGATTATCCTAGTTTCCCTATTATTTAAGACATTATGGTTGTTAACTTACTTGACCATTTTGCAATATACCTTTCAAGAGATTTCATAGAAAATATAGGAGGTTATCTCTTATATAATTGGTCCTTCTTATCCTTCAGAACAAGATATGGAATAAAAGTGACCATAAGGTTTCAACCACTTGCTAGGTTCCACATTGAGTCCTATGTAGAATCAAGCTCTGACTTGAATTATGTTATCAATGAGAAAAAGGAGTCTATTATGGTTGATTGTGATTATTATAATATTGAACACATTTCTAAATTGTTTATAGATGAGTATGGTGTAGATGATTATGAACACGACCCATATATCTACTTAGCGCAAACTGACCTTGACACCTATATCAGTCATGAAGGAGCATTTGAGCAAGCTAAGGTAAGTATTGAGCATTCTTTCTCACAAGATACTAAAATGTATATGATGATGATAATTCGAAGATCGTGATAGATCAATATGATGAGAAGAGCCATGCAATTATTCCTACACTTGATGAAGTATCCATTGAAGATGACATTCATGAGGAAGAAGATGACTTATGACAAAGGTTCAATGCCATAAATCAAGAGTTTGAGCAGCTAGGTAAGACTATTCC
Organism: Torreya grandis; assembly: GCA_037957365.1. Lineage (NCBI taxonomy): Eukaryota > Viridiplantae > Streptophyta > Pinopsida > Cupressales > Taxaceae > Torreya > Torreya grandis. Next base: position 2,315,548 of record JARHVA010001380.1, on the reverse strand, counting down.
TCCTAAAAAGTGTATACCTGATGAGTATGTTAATGAGACTAATGAGCAAGTTGTTTAGTTTTCTATCAATCATAAAGGTGTATGCTAAACCAATGTTCAAGGGTATGCAGTCATAAAAGAGCTTAGTGAAGATACTACTCAAGAAGATGCAATCATGAAGAACCCTAGTGAGTCAAGGCAGATGTGTTTGTGCTTAAGGAATAGTTAATACCTCAATTTGATGTATAATCACATTCAGAGTTGTTGGAACATGGTGAAGAGGAACTTGATGATCATACACATCAAGTACACTCTATCTTACAAGAAAGTAAAGTTGAGGTAGTTGTCATGCTTCTTAATACTTAATTTGAGGAGTGAAGATAAGATATAACAAAGATCAATCAAATTGCAGAACCAATCAAGGTCCTTGGAGGGAAAAAAAGAGCATTCATGAAAGCCCAAAGTAGTCCAATTTTAGGCCTGAGAAGACATAAATATGGTAAGTTTATTGACCATCAACATGAGCAAGTGTTTGATGATGATCATGATTCACATGACAAGTTGCTTTCATGGAGTGACAAAGATGCAAGAGGAACCATCTTTGACCCTGGTTGAAGCATGGTAAGTTATTTTTCACCTTAGGTTTTAGGTCATGTAAATACTAAGTTAGGTGTGTCTTTACTTTAGTTATGTGTGTGTGTTCCATAAGTGTTCTTGGGAACACATGTGTTTTCCTTTGGTGTATCTTGTTTTGTATGCCTCTCTTTGTTTTTGGTGTGGTTTCAAAGGTAATTGAGTGTCAAAATTGTACATAGGTGACTCCATAGCCCAATGGATATGGAAGTAGGTTATTTGTCTTGGCATAGAAAGCATACCACCCCTAGGAAATTGCTAATAATGTTGACTATTTTGACCACAAGTCAAAATAGGTCAACCCCTCATAGTAAAAAAATTGATATAGGGGTCTTATAAGATCTTATTGGGTGTGTCATGGTCATTTTGATATCATTTGATATGTTATTAACCTTGGTCATAGTAAAATTTAGTCCTAAGTCATTTCATGTCACTATAAGGTCATATTTTACCCATTAATGAAGGTTGGATGGTTTTACTTGGTAGAAAAGTGTTCCAAATTATTCCTTAATGTCTCTCATGTCAGGTTATTATCATTCATGTTAGTTTTAGTTGAAAAACTTATAGGTGTTAAGTTAGATCAATAAAATAGTTAGAAAAGAGGAGGTTTTGGCAATTGTATGGCCTATGCATGTGTTTTGTCATGTGTGGAAGGTTATACAATGACTCTTCAGCTTTGCTAAGTTCACTTATACATTTTATCTACTTTGGAAGTCTTAAAATTGGCCAAAGACCATTTCAATTCTCCATCGCTTCACTAGGGATGCAAAAATGGTCAACATGGCTTCTAATGGTATGGCCATGGTGATCAAACATAGGGTTTTCAAAGTGATGCAAGATTTCATGAGGAGTAAATAACCATGTTTGAATCATTGATATTGTTTGAGATTGGTTAAAGTAACCAATTCTCTAGCACATATAGTTATGTCTTATCTACATTGTATGTGCACCTACAAGCTCCCCATAAAAGACTAAGTATGTTAAAATGAAGCATTTAAATTGGTTTAAACTCTTTCAATGTGGAATGGATAAATTTTAGAACTTTAAAAAGGTCTAGTATTGGTTTTATAATATCACCATGCACATTGTTGATAACCTACCTTCACTACCTTGTGTACTAAAAATTTCACCGACAAGAAGCTCATACAGGGGACTGAGTAATTAAAATGCAAATGTTGAAAATTGTTTGAGCCCTCCTAAGGTATTGAAAATTTGAAGGTGCCATAGCAATAATGGATGATCCATGAAGTGAAAAAAATACATTCTCTAGCCCACCATAAGCTAAGAAGGTTGTTTGAAGGATTTATTACCTTAAAAACTCTGAAATAGAGATGTTGCCTTATTTTGATCCTTTTATAGTTTCATGGTAGGGGGTCTAAATAGGAATAAATGATCATATCATGTAGCCTTAATGTAGGGGTAATAACTTGTAAAATAAAATTAGGGTTTTACCAAAGGATTATATGTTAGGAGGCTCCCAATTCAAGCAATTCTTTGCTACAGGTTCTCAATGTTTTCTATAGTATCTTGAACTTTCAAATGATCTCATAGTCCAAGGTGGTATTATAGGAGTGTATATTCATAGAAAGTGATCTTATTGAGGTGAGAAGGACACTAGTGGATCAAAGGACATTGAAATAGGTTGAGGTACAAGGTCTTGACCTGTACCATCATCTACAAGTGTACCCTTGCTCTAAAAAAGGTCACCTACAGTTTGACTATAGGTACCTACAAGTTCATGATATGAACATTAGAGATTAGAATCTTAAAAACACAAACATTTTACAATTAATGTTGGATCCAAGAACTTTAGAGAGACCCTATAATATGTATAATAGGTTTCAAAGGCTATAAATCATCTACATGACCTCTTTTACTCCAAGAATGGTCAACTATAGTTGACTGTAGGATGACAATGCACTAAAGCATAACTGTCTTGATGTTGGCCTAACAAGTGAATGATGACAACAAGTTAAACTATGTTGGCATAACATTTATGACTTTGAGGATGTCTTAAATTAAGATATGCAAATTTTAGTAGTAAAACTTCACCTACAAGGATGCTTTTTCTGAGTGAGATCACAATCACAGTTGACTGCAAATTAGGCTTATCCAAATGGAAAGTATACATTGAAGGATTTGGAAATTTTTTTGATGATGAACATGTTTAAAATTACCCTCACAGTATTAGTTACCATATCATGATATTTGCATATAAATTAAATAGATCATGGAGGGTTCTAATATACAACTTGTAGTTAACATATAAACCCTGCACATAATGAATACTACGTAGTCTACCTTGAGGTTTTTTAAAGGATTAGAGGGGATATTGATGTGATAAAATCATGAAAACTAGTACAGAGTATCCCCATGACTTTTCCAAACCCCTCATATAATTATTTTTCTTAGGAAAATATGGGAAGTGCCCTTTATTCTATCTCAGATAGAGGGCACTCCTAGAGAAACAAGCTCTCCAAGTTTGATAGGAGGAAGTAATAAAGTGAGATGGGAGGAATTAAATCACTAAAATAAGATGTAGGGATTTTATTTGAACATGAAAAAATATAGGATAAACCTCTATAAGTAACATTGATATTCAATGATGGCCTAAACATATAGGGATACAGACTAAGCCTATTATGCATAGACTAGGCCTAATGCCTAAAAGGGACCTAATACCACTTCTAAGGTCAAGTGAAAATTATAATGCATGGATAACCTCCATGGTGAGTTATAAGGTGAGTTGGAGCCATTATTTTACTTGGAAAACCATGGTAAGGTTATTTTCATGGTTTGGAAAAATGACAGGTGCACAAGATGCAAAGAAGAGCTCTAGAGGCTAGGTTTAGAATCTCATATTTTTATAGATGATTAGAATGAAATAATTAAGAGTTATGATATGTTGAAGAGGGTCCTAAAAAAGGTTCTAGTGGAATTTATTTGAATATTGAATGTCAAACTTTTATGAATAATCGTTAAAGGTCAAAACCACTCAAAACCCTCCAAAACCTTTGCTAATGACCCGATGGAAAAAAGGTGGAAGTAAATGAATAAAAATGAGATATTATGACTTATAAATTTATTTGGGCTTGTAGATAACTTCCCCAGGCTCCTTCCCATCAAGTTGGCTTGCACCCTATTTATATGAACAAGGTAAAAAACTAGTTTTCTTGACAATTTTTTCTATTTTGTAGTTACAAAGGAGTTAAAAGAATGAAGATAACTTTTGGAGGTCAATTTGGACCTAATATAACCCCTCATTTTTAGTTCTTAATTCAATAAATCACACAAGTATCTCTACTAGCTCCTTCACTTTAGGCAATCCAAATTGGCATAGTGAATGAAGAGTGATCACCAAGTGAGAAGGTGATAAATCCAATTGGGATGAATTTTAAGGTCTAAATAATGGATTTAGGGATATTAATACTCATATTATGTGTTATACCACTAAATTTATGGATTTTATTGGAAAAATGAAGACCATCTTGGTGTTAAGTGTGAAGGATGATAGTGACTGCAAGTAGTGAGAAAACTTATCCAAAATAATATAAATGATTATGGGCACATAAAATGCATGTTTTATCTTGTTATTAATCCCATAATCATAGTTTACATGTGGAAACTATCCCTAGTCTTCCTTGGTGCACTCAAGAAAAGCCAATGATGAAGACAGTTTTCAAGAAGCCAATTGAGAAACCTCTATGCCAATTTTGGGGAGTTTGATGATTCTAAGGGAAATTTGTCAAAATAGACATTACATGGTGTATTTAATAATCCATTATATTTTAAACATAACTCCTTATCTCATCTTGACACCTATTCTTGTGACTCTTGAGCTTCATTCTTCTCTCTCCTTTCTCACATTCTATAAGTACTAGCCATTTTGGCTCTTGTTTTCCAATTACAAACCATGTATGGAGAAACCTTGACGGTTTTATGTTTTAATTTGACTTTGAATAATACATGAAATATTTATTTGAGTTCACAAACATCTTGTCTAAGTGTATGAAGTGATGAATGGTGAGGTCTAGTGATAAGATTCTATCCTTTCTTCTCCTTATCCTTTCATGTTTAGTGTAAGAAGTTATCCTTATAATAGGTAATATAGAGTGTAGCTAGTGTATTTATCTATAAAGTGCCCTTAGAGTCTAAAATATGAACTATCGTCTACTTACCTTGAGTTTTCTTATGCATATCACCTCTATATTAAAATATTAATGTTAGAACATCTTAGGACTTTGAAGATAATGTTATAGGTCTTGTATCTTAGTGAAAGAAGTATGATGATATTGTAGAAATAATTATGGTGTAGCACCCAATTAAAATATATTTATTTCATGAAAACTTATATCCCTTTTCATACAAGCAATCAGTTAGTGTAGGTGATAAGCACTTAAAGGTCAATTCAGGGAGCTAGCTCTTAAACCTAGAGGTCTACCTCTACTATAGGCAACCCACAAGCCTAGAGGTATTCCAATGTTGCCTAAATATTAGAGTAGGCTTAAAAAACCTCATCTAGGGTGAAATATTTGGTGAAAATAGGTAAATTGTCATTTATATATATTTTCATGTGTTGTTTGTTTAGTATTAGCTTATTAGGTTGTTTAGTTTGGTCTAATGTATTTTGTTAATTTGGTCTAATGTATTTTTTTGGTGTTTGTAAGTTAAAGAAATGATGAGTACTAGGAGACCATCATTAATGATAATTTTTTAGAGATGAAATGACACATCCTTGATGATGCCATGGATGATGGGCTAGTGGAGAGATCTATAAGAAGTACAAGCATTCATGCGCACCTATTTGATCGAGCGACCATTGTCATTGTAGTGTATAGGTAGGTAGTTGTGGATAGAGATGAGGCATGTGCCAAGTTTTAAAGGTGAGATATGTCCACACTTGATGGTATTTTTGGGGTAGGTGGTAGGATCATGGATGACTATATCCATCTATAGTGGGAGCATACAAAGCTAGTGGTTGAGGCTACAATGCTACACGAGAGGGAATGCAATCGTAGATCTAGGTCTAGATCTATATCTAGAGGGTATGTAGGAGCATCTAGCTCTAGTGAGTATGAATTTGAGAGTGATGAGGCTAGTCTTGGTGACCAAGATTTGATTATATGTATCAATGTATTAAACTTATTTCTGAGTTATATATATAAACCTATTGTTATATAGATATCGTGTTACTTGGCATTTTGATTTTTTACATTGTTTAATTAAGTAAATGTTTGATTATATTCATTACTTATGTATTGATATATAATTATGTTCTTCAACTAGATAATGGTAGTTGATGTTGATTTTATAGATATATTTTGAGGATATATGTATATTAGACTACACATGTTAGTTGTTAGTATCGATGACATAAGAGTGTCACACTATAGGTAAGTACAGATCATGTGATTTTGGTATGCAATATCTAAAACTTGATGGCATAGTAAACAAGTTACCATACTACTCATACCATGTATGTGTATAAGTATCCTTTGGGACAAATACTGCTTGTGGTGTACTACTGGTATCCATATGTGTAGTCTCTATAGAAAATAGCTTAATCGATTGTCACACTGAAACTATGTTATGACCTTTTTGATCTCTAACAAATATAATAATCAATTTTCATACTAAAAATATGTTTTGATCTAAATGACCTCTTGAAAATATATTAATTGTTGTCGTATTGAGACTTTTGGCTGAGTTTCTTTCCATTTTTTAATTGTTTATCTATAAGTAGGTTAATTTATGTGAACTGGTTTCCATTTGTGCTAAATCTATGATGCAAGAGATCTTGCATAAGTAGGATTCATAGAGACCACATGTTTTATAATATGACTAACCAATGGCTCCTTGAAAGGAACATCTTGGGATAACTCACTTGTAGAGGAATGTGATCTAGGAGAGTGTGGAGAAGGAGATATCAATGCCCTCTACATGAATTCTATAATGTCTCTATTGACATACTGGTCAATACAATCCCTTAGTGCACAACAATTGTTGTCCCAATGTCCATTTATTTGATCATAATTAAAATATATTTTATTCCTTATTCTATAAAATTTATGTGTTGGATGGTGATTAGTAGGATGAAGTGTGATCATCCCCCTATCTAATAATGTAAACAAGATGTCATGAGGCCTATCTCTATATGAAAATTGTATAGCCCCTCTGCTGGTGTCCTATTCTCTATTCACTATGGGAGATGCTTTGTGAATTGGATCTTTACCCTTGTTGAATATTTTGATTAGTTTTTTCTACTCAACTTTTTCATTGATCATGGGTGGATGAGGTGTTTGTACCATATTGGATGACTGTTTCTATGAGAGATCAAAATTTGAATGACTCTGAATGTGTCTAAACTAGCCTCAACTTATTTTTTAATGCCAAATTTGTGTAACATAGATGCAAGAATGATTTGGATGTATCATATAAAAATTTATATTTAAGAGAAAAAATAAGGCATCTAGAAAAGATATACTATGTATCTAAATCTGTCGGCTGGTAGATCAACTATTGCATACATGATTTGAACTATAAGATGTAATCATTTACTATTTTTGACTTACCCTGGTGTAATCAAGGCAACCTATCAAATGTGAATTGAGGTCCCTTATTCTGAATATAATGAATGTGAAATACTTCTTATAACTCATCATATGTATGTAATGAACCATTGGGGAGTGAATGGTGGGACCAATTTAAGGCCTCATCCTCTAGAGTCTATGAAAATAATTGTAAGAGAATCAAACTATGAGTGACATGTGCCATAGCCTTTATATAAGATTTAAGGTGCAAGTATGGGTCTCCATGTCCATTTAAATTTGGTAATATTGGTATCTAAAACTAATTTGGTAATTTTGTATTGAATATTATGCACGAAATAGGATTAACATGAATAATAATATCATCATCCCAGGAGTAGTATGCTTTAATTTCTAAGGTGATTTGATGTACTTGTTGTTGTAAAGTCCCACAACATGCATCAAAGAGATGACCTCTTGTGAAGGTATATTAAACTCATCAAGAGGTTTGTTTAAACCTTTAATATTATTATTAATTTTATCCATTGGTACACTACATCGAGGAACATTGGTAGAGATAGTGGGTTTTCTCACTGTAACCTTTGGAGGGGTGATAACTTGGACTTGGTGAGAGGGAAATTAGATATCACCCTCATGGAGGTTAGTATGAGAAATGGGTCTACTATAGTAAGGAGGGGTGGGGGAGATTCATTAGTATCTCTTATATTGTTAGTTGGTAAATTAGTATTACATGCTATTGGAATAGAAGACACCTTTGTATATTGTTATTTGGTAAATTAGTAGCACATGCTAATGGAATATAAGACACCTTTGTATCATTTGAATGTAAACCATATAAAAAATGAACATGTGTATAGGTTTGCACACTTTTATCTAAAGACATATTATTACTTGAATTAACATTTAATAAGCAATCAATTTCAACATGAGATATGGGTGAAGTAGAGAGAGGACTAGACTCAATATATTCTTCACTAAAGTCATAGTAATCATAGTTATTCCAAGTTTCATCAAAATCAGAATTTAATTCACTTGTAGAGGTAAGAGTAGAAGAACTATCATTTTTATACTCAGAAAGAGGAGTAGTAGAAGAAGATCTTAGCTTTTTACTACTATGAAATATATCATCATGTGTAGGTGAAATGCAATGTGTATATTCACTAGCTATGAGTGAAATGCCCATGTTATTAGTATGTTCAATAATGCGGTCAAGGGTAGAATAAGTAGCAATCATGTTTTCATTTGGCATATTATGACATTTATTAGAAGAGTTAGAGAGACTTGAATTATATATATTTGGCATGCAATCACTATGTTGATCTTGAAATGTAAAAGAAGGTGATAAAATAATATTATCTACTTTAATTTTTGAATTTTTAAAAGGTGTAACATCCTTTGTACTTGATTTTTTTAATTAAATTGATAAAGGTGAAGAAGATGCATCTAATTTATCCTCATTATCACTTGCATTGTCATGTTCATAGTAATCATCATATCTATCATTATAATAATAAATGAAATCATGATCATTATCATGTGCTAATGTATAATTTTGAAAATTGTTCCATTAATTTTTATAATTATGCGAAAAGTTTATAATATGGTCAATTGGGTGAGGGATAAGAGGTTCTCGAGAAGTCATTTTAAACTTGCCACAAAAGAGAATTTAAAAAATGAAAAATAGGCAAAAAATGGGGAAAATAAAATATAGCATAGATATATTTGAAAATATGCTATGTATTCAACCCAAAGTATAGGAAAATCAAAAATTTATTTGAAACCCTAAGGGATAATGTTTGGATATATAAGGACCTAGTATGTGGATCTAGGGTTTGAAGGGTATTTAGACAAAATTTAAAACATATTAAATTAAATAAAACCTAATAAAGGATTAATATGTATCAGTTAGGATGTATAAAAATTAGGAAAAAATAAATTTTTTATAAACCCTAATTTAATACACAAAAATGGAGAAGCCAAACCCTAGGATGGAACTAGGGTTGTTAAGAAATATTCAAAGTAAGTTGGGTTCACCAAATTATTTAAAATTTAAGGATTTAATAGATGTAAACCCTAGGTTTTAAAGGGGCCAAGTATAGAGGGTGTACACACACACACACACACACACACACACACACACACACACACACACACACACACACACACAAATACATACATACCTACATACATACATACGCACGTACATACATACACACACACACACATAGACACACACACACACACACACACACACACACACACACACACACACACACACACACACACACACACACACACACACACACACACACACACACACACACACACACACACACACAAAAAAAAAAAAAAAAAAAAAAAAACAAAACACACACAGACATTTCAAATAGTTAATTAAGTTTATTTACTCAAAATAATAAGTGTAAGGAGAAGATCCAATTATTTGGAGTAAAAACCTATGTTTTTGTATAGTAATGACATTGAAATGGGTCAGGAACATATCCTAGAGCCCTTTTGTTCATGGAACTAGAGTTTTTTCTGATTTAGGACATTAACATGATTAGAGGGATAATAGTGCACCGTGCTAGTGTCCAAAGTACTACAATAGTGTCCTTTTATGGATAGGGGTCTTAAGACTTCTATGGATGCTACAAGGGAACTTTAGGGTTCTCTAGGTGTGCTAAGGGGATTATGATCATCCTTTTATGTCACTTTTTGGTTGATTTTCCTATAAAACCCTAGTGAATACTTGCACACATGAAAAAATAACAAAATCAAATGTAAAAAGAATGGAAAATGTGGGTTGTGGGATATTATGATCCCACGATATAGAATCGATACTAATTTAACCACTACCTACATCAACCCCTCAGATCACATTTAGTTCTCCCTTGAGAAATGCGTATAATCAATGTGCATGATATTCTAGAATGAATTTTGTTTAGGCCCTTCTTTGATCAAGTGTGTAGGTCTAGGTGTGATGCTAAGTAATATGTAGAGTTCTGAGCAATACTATTGAGTGATTTTTATGTAATTATGTGCCAAAGTAGTAAGTGTTATATGTAGAATGCCTTATGAGGCCCTTTATTTAGAAAGAACTATAATATGAATGCAAGACACTTGTTCGTAGGCTGACAAGGTGAAAATAAAGACAAAATCATAATAAGAGATCAAAAAGAAGGGTAAGGACCAAACACACACTAAAAAAATGACCATTGGATAATAGTCTAGTGGTGAACACTATCATAGTGCACTATTGTCCAGGGCCATGCTATTGTCCTATAGGAAAAAAAATGGGTTTTGGATGAATCAAATAGGCTAGGGGCCCCTATGAATAGGATTGACATGATATAAGACCACTAGAGGTGCAAAAAGTAGGGAAAATAAGTCATAATAAAGGTTAAAATGTGAAATGACCATGCAAATAAGACCTTCATTAATTATTAAGGAATTCTTGTGTAAGATCTACAAAAGACATAGTAATTATGTTGCTTGACCAAATTAGGGTGTGTTTGAAGAATAATCATAAGCTATATGTTCAAATGCATGTATTTATATTATTATGATCATGAAGAGAATATAATAAGCCATCACGAACATGATTTATGTTTCTAATGCAGCAATGTGTACTATTGAGTTGAATTTTCCTTAGAACTATATTATGTAATAATTTATCTTTTATTATTACAGGCATTTGATTTTGATATTAATGAATCTTTTATTTAGCTACCCATTTAAACTCATATGCAATTTCATCTTTAGACATCCTATGGGTATTAATAATTTTCCCACACTTATTAGAAGTTTGCAAGTGTTTAATGTTATTGATTAAATAATTGAGGTTATAAATTTGAGGCATATGGCGTTTGAGATTCAAATATTTATTTTTCAAGATTTTCTTCACCTTTTTCACATGACATGTTGTGGATTTGAAAAAATGAGGATAAATAAATTTATATTTTAGAGCACTCATTAGTTCCATGATTCATTGGAGAAGGTATATCTTCTATCTTAGAATCTCCATTGTATTTAATTCCTTGATTAAAGTGATGAGCCTTTGGAGTAATATGTTATCTAATTATCTCCTCATGTTTACCTAAATCATAACCATTATATCATATTTTTTTTACACATGTTATCCCAATTCCATATTATTTTAAAGATTCTTGAACAAGATTAAAAGGCTTATTTTAATTTAATAGTGTTGCAACAATTACTTGGACCCTTTAACTTTATTAGTGTAATATGGTGTGTCATTAAGCATAATTTCACCATAGTTTTAAGGAATGAAATATAGTTTACTAAAACCAAAATTATGCATATCACCTCTATATCTCCCAAGACCATATGATGTACAATTAAGATTTGATAAATCTTCATATTTTACATCAAGTGTGTAATAATTTTACTCCTCATTATCATATTGAGTATTAATATAATTATTAAATTAAAAAGTGTGTATTTTTTCTAATGGAACAACTTTATTAGGTGCCATAGAAGATGGTTATAGTTTATCTAGATGAAATATAAGTTTGTATTTATATTTTGATAACATGAAAAACTAGAAAGGAACATCATTTGATAGACATTTATGTATGGACCCCTCATGATTTTCTTATACATCTATGTAACATAGAGGGAAATACATTCATAGCACCAATCTATATCCTACCAAGTAAAATATCATAACTCATATCATTATATATCATTTGACATTATAATGATAAAGTTTGAGGTTCAACAATTATTGTCATTGTAATTGTTCTATAACTCTTCTTAGTTGATTATGAAACCATTTAATTATCACATCTAAAGTTGTAAGAGAATAAAAACCATATACAAGTGCATTAATAAAGGCCTCACTACAAATATTTAATCCCAAACCATTGTTTATAAGGATGACCTAACTTGAATTTGTAAGGGCATGTATCGATCTATAATATCTTTGGGAGGAAAATATGAAAATTTAAAAGAGATATAATTATCACTATCTTTATGTGTGTTAATAAAAACAACAAATTAAGCATGTTTACTATTGTGTGGTAAAGTAGAATCACACAAGGCCTTATATAGTATATACTTATAAATATTAATCATTTTTAGTAAATCTAAGATGTAAATTTAGGTATGTGTATTCTTGAGTTGATCAACAATATTATAGTCCTTATCCATTTGGATTATAATTTGAGTAGGAGAAATATGATGGTTATCATGGGTGTTTTGGCTAATCCCACCTTAAGTTTGAGAGGAAGGATGAGGATATAAAAGATGTGCACCCTACTTCTTTGGGTTGTTTTAAAATTTATAGTATAGTGCATCATCATAGAATTACCAATACAAGAGGAATCACTAAGAGGAGGGAAATACAAGATATCATTTATAAGGGGTTTCATCACATAAAAATTTGCTATCACATACAATCATATCATGTATCAATCTACAAGCTAATATTATATGATAAATTATAAGAAATAAATATGCAAACATTTATAATTTTTTTTATAAAAATGATATTATCAATCCTGAAAACATGTAAAAGATATAAACACCCCATGTACATGGCATTTAAAAAATAAATGTGATAGATACATTTGATGTATCCATGAAAAAAGAGAAGAAACACTAAAATTAAACTAAGATATCAAGGGGAAGGAGAATAAGGTTTAGAAAATAAAAAATGGTCTAAGAGAAAGCCTAATGATAAGATAAGAACAAGGATAGGGTTTGATGAAAACATTAAAATAATCAAAACTTAAAAAAAGAAAGCCCTAGGGGTAGAAGGGTACAAAAACCCAGGTTAGATGATCATAAAGAATTAAATTTTAGAGATGAATGGTATATACACCTAATTTTTTTACAATCCTTATTATTACAATGTTTTTTGTACCATTTTATGCATATGTGTCATCAAATTAAATTAGGGGACTATTGGAGCTTGTTTGTGTGTTTTCATCTCTCTCCTTCTATTTTTGTATTCTTATGATCCTATTTCATTTCATTTGTCAATATATCATGTTTAAAATAATGAGCCTATTTTATCTTCCTTTATTTATTATTGTTCCTTATTTTTGGATAGGAATGATGGTCAGTTAATCCTAGTCTGGGTGGATATGACAATCCTACTATTTTTGTCCCCTTTGTATTTTTTTATCCCTTATACCTATGGTCATGTCATGTTGATGTCTAGATAGGTTTTTAGTTGTTTACATTTCTCTTTGATGGATTTTACGTGCCAATAGGTATTCACTTAAAAATTTGAGAATCATATATATACAAATCATCTATGAGCATATTAAAGAAAAAATATCAAGAGGTATCCTTGGGGTTCCCATAAGAGAATCCATACATGTTTATTATATTTTTAGTCATTAAATTTTCAAGTATAGACATAGTTTACATTGATTTATCAATGCTCTGTGGCCTAGGTTAATGTGCATGTAGTTGAACCTCACACTTAGGGAAGAGGAGGTTGAAGACCTTGATTTCTTTTTTCACACCACACATGAAATATGAGGGGTCTAATTGTAGGATGTAGGCTAGATAATCACAACACCATTTTGATATTATGACACAACTACTTCTTATCTTCTTATTTTGCATTATATTTTGATTATATCAAGCTAGGACAAGAGCATTGAAGAGAAAAACTAGGCACTTATGACCATTATTTATTTAAAGTGTATATATAAACACTCATGACATTAAGCTACAAAGTGACACATGTAAAATTAAAATATGAATGTGAGTGTAAGACATGATTGGTGCAAAAGGACATAAATGACCATCTAACCTAGCTAGTGAAAATCCTATACTAGGAACAAATGACATAGACACTGATCTTATTCCTATATAGTTAACACTCTAAATTTGGCAGATTATCTACATGCATGAGTAGCTCATATATGGATTAAAAATTTCAAAATTTATCAAGGTGTGACTGTTCCTTTGATTTTATTTCCCTTTCAATTAAATCATCAGTTGAACACTTTATTTTTATATCTTTATGATTTTTATCCACTAAGACATATCTATAATATCTATTTTACATTGATAAATAGTAGATATTCCTTATGCAAACATTTTACCTTGTTGTTAATGGAAATTCACCTACAAAAAAGAGGGTAAAATATGTTGGTGAACTCAAAACTATTATATTCAACCTAGGGTCTATACCCTCTTACTCTATAGGGTTTGATATTTTTTATTCATATCAAATTATGATTTTGGGGTTCTATTCTCCTATTCCATGTTTAGGATTTTATTTTCTTTGTGTTTGAATTTTCTTGGCATTAATCATGTTTTATATTAGAAAAATTAATGAATAGGCTTTATATAAATTAGATGTTAAATTACAAAATATGAATGTTTTAAATGATGAAATAATCAATCAATGTATTTCAAATATTGTTAGCACACATTTTATTACAAACCCTATTCTTATTGATGAAGTGATACATGTGACTAACTACATAAACAATACAAAAAATTTCTCATATATGCACTCATAGGGTTTGTTCTTTTAATCATATGTTTTCTATACTTTGTAATTAGTGCTTGAATCATACACCCATAAATTTCATGGCTTCCTTTAGTGTTATGACTCAATTTTTGAATGAACTTATTGAGAGTACCACTATTCGTACATAATTTATGCACAGGCAAGGATGACCATTTACAATACTATTTTTTTCTATAGGCTAGGATAGAAATGTGAGCATAAATAAAGTAGATTATTTTCATGATTTTGGAATGATAGTTATGATTCCTATATATATGGATTGAAACCCATAATTAACCTCAAAATTTAAGTCAAAGGTATTAGTTAGGCTGATATAATCAAATGGGTTTTTAGTTGACTAATAATTGTATTGGACTAGTTGATATAATTAGGAATATAGGGATAAACTCTGAATAAGATAGACCGGACTGATACACTAAAATAAAGATAGGTATAAAAATAAATTACATTAACCCTCAATGGGCATCACCATCTAACTAACTCACTAACTCGTGTAACCAGTTTCATCTTTGAAACACCATAACTTCTTCTAGTCACAATGCCATTTTAAAGAGGGGAAAATGTATACATCTAAAATTTACTGCTCTATCACTCACTAATAATTCAATCCTCATTCCATTTAAATTCTTCTTATTAATCAATTTTTATACCATTATCTATAATTATCCTAATATATTACTTATATCCCCTTAACATTTTACTCCCTTAGATCAACATATTCTTCCTATATTACGCTTAACATAAATTAATCAATTCATTATCACCCTCTTCACATTATATTTAACCTCTAACTAATATCTCACAATATTTAAGGAATTTAAAATTGCTCATCACCTACACTCACCTACCCCCACTAACACTCCTATAAACCATGTCACTAATCTAAATCTAATATTCAGTTATTAGCCTAACCTCTATATAGAATCCCCTAACACATCTCTATAATCCTCCAATCCCTATTGATCCAGGCCCCAATCCTATTTAGTGATTCATAAGAATTTTTAATTCATATTCTCAACTACCAACTCTTCTCCTCAATTCCTATCCATTTTTCCATCCATTGATTTCCATCTCACATGGCTAAATCCTATCCCTCCATTCTCCCATCAACCTCATATAAATCCAACTACACCCCCATGCATTGGAATAATTAAGAACTATGTCTTATAATTTTTTATCCATTATACCATCACCTTTCTACAATCTTAAAAAATAAAACAAATTTAAGCACCCTCAATCCATTATAATACTATAAAGCTTCATCTTCACAAAAAAATCCAACATTCTAAGCATCAAACATTCAACATCAAGCATCTTAGGAGCAATTTAAAATGTTAAAGAGGAGTCTCTTGCATGTAAATTTGAGGTATAAAGTTTAATATTTATGTTTGATTTAGTACATTCAATTAGCCTTAGTTTTAGCTCAAATAATAGGTTTGTTTGATTTGGCTAGGGAGAGAACTTAAACAAGATTGGTCTTGGTTTTCTATCTAACCCATATAATTCAAATCAAGAGATAAATTTCACACTTTTTATCTTTTAGATGATTGTAACTATCTTTAAGAACTTACAAACACATATACCTTAGAGTATCCAAAATTTATTAATCACCATCCTTTGTTTTATTTAATTGTAACATCCCAACTAATACAATCAAAATCAGCCCACACCTTCATAACTATATCAGCCATGTTGATACAATTTAGCTTAGTTATGTCAAAATAGACTGTATCAAACTTATCAATACCATATAGCACAAATTAATAACACTTCCCAAATATCTTGACATTTCCCTAGATTCCATATTACCTATTTTAACATAGATATACATATTCTTTGACATCATTACTAGGCTTCTTGATCTTGAGGTTAACACAAACCCACCTACACCTAACAAGTTGGGGCATCTTGCAATACATACACATTTATTGTTACAAATTTTGGGGCATATTTAATTATAATAGTTTCCCTTATGTGCACTTTGAAATAATATTAATATGTCCATCCTCACTCTCTCACCTTCTTGATATCTCATTCTTAAAATGAGGCAACAATAAAGAATATTCCAAACCTTACAAAAAAACACGTTCAAATTCAAGAAATCTTTCAAGACAAATACACTTGAATTTCACATGTTATGATTTGATGTTACATTCTATTTAAAATATATGTTTCTTGATATTTTATTTCATGTCGTTTATTTTCTCAACACTTTACTTTCTTTGCATAGTTATTACAGTTAATCTTTTTATTCAACCATTATTTTATTTGTGGTTCTTTGTTTTTATTATTATCCTCCTCTTTTGGGACGTTTTATTTTATTTATAGTAAGTATTAGTTTCTCTTGTGGATATTTGGTAGCATCTCCATGTTTTCATACTCCATTGCCTTCTTTGTGGATGCCTTGTATTTTATTTTATAGCTCATAGTTGGAATTGGTTTTTGTTGTGAATCTTTGGTAGGATCTCTGAGTTTTTATACTCCATCACCTTCCTTGTAGGACACCTTGTCATCTAATATTTTTACCTTCTTATATTCGACCTTTAATTCTCTTATTGATCTTTGGTAGCAACTTTAGATTTTTATACTCCATTTCCTTCCTTATGGGATGCCTTGGTATTTTATTCTCATACATTTTTATTTTTGGCCATTGCTTCTCTGTGATTATTTGGTATATTATTATAATCACTTTCTCTTTATTTCATTTTTTTATCATTCTTTACCTTGTGATTATTTCATATCTTTTATCATTATTTCAATCTTGTGAGTTCTAATACCTTTTTACAATTCATAGCTTTATATTACTTATGCCTCTTGTCCTTTTACTAGTTTTTTAGTTGCATAATAAGATATGTGGAATAAAACTAGGCCCTCTTCATAAATTTTCATCATTAGTCACTTTTACTCATAGCGTACTTATGTTTCCTATATCTCCTGATTTGAATTATATGGGTTAGATAGAAAACCAAGACCAATCTTGTTTAAGTTATTTGCCTAGCCAAATCAAACAAACCTCTTATTTGAGATAAAAATAAGGTAAATTGAATTTAAACTAAATAAAACATAAATATCAAACTTTATACCTCAAATTTACATGCAAGATACTCCTCTTTAACATTTTAAATTGGTCCCAAGATGATTGATGTTGAATGTTTGATGCTTGGAATGCTAGATTTTTATGTGAAACTCAAGCTTTGTATTAGTATAATGGTTTGAGGGTGCTTAGATTTGATTTATTTTTTATGATTGTAGAAAGGTGATGGTACAATGGATAAAAAAATATAAGACATAGTTCTTAATTATTCCAATGCATAGGGGTGTAGATGGATTTATAGGATGTTGATGGGAGAATGGAGGGATATGATTTAGCCATGTGAGATGGAAATCAATGGCTTGGAATTGAGGAGAATATTTGGTTGTTGAGAATAGGAATTAAAAATTCCTATGAATCGCTAAAGAGGATTGGGGATTGGATCAATAAGGATTAGAGGATTTTATAGATGTGTTAGGGGATTCTAGATGGAGGTTACTCTAATAAATTAATATTAGATTTATATTAGTGACGTGGTTTATAGGAGTGTTAGTGGGTGGGGGTAGGTGAGTGTAGGTGATGAGGAATTTTAAATTCCTTAAATATTGTGAGATATTAGTTAGAGGTTAAATAGAATGTTAAGAGGGTGATAATGAATTGATTAATTGATGTTAAGGGTAATATAAGAAGAATATGTTGATATAGTGGAGTAAAATGTTATGGGGATATAAGTAATATATTAGGTTAATTATAGATATTGAGGTAAAAAGTGATTAATAAGAAGAATTAATATGGAATGAGAATGGAATTATTAGTGAGTGATGGATTGGTAAATTTTAGATGTATACATTTTTTCCCTCTTTAAAATGACATTGTGACTAGAAGAATTAATGGTGTTTCAAAGATGAAAAAGATTACATGAGTTATTAATTTAGTTAGATGGGTGATGCCCATTGAGGGGTAATGACCCAAACCTTTGAAAAAAGATGGATTGCCACCTAGAAGTTGAGACTAGCTCAACTATGCAATCCATTCATACTTATAACCTAGTGAGTGTGCGTGAACCAAGTCAACTCACACTATAAAACCAGTGAGGTTGGATTATACAATCAAGTTCAACCTATAAAATTTGAAATATTGAGTGATTTATTCACTTTAACCGTGCTAAAAAGTGAACCAATTGTTGTAGTAGATTGTATATATATAGTCCATAAATGTCCAACCTAGTGGGTGGTGATAGTCCATAAAAGTGTTTTATATCTAAAATTGATTTGGATTTTTTAATATTAGGTATACATTGCATAGCATATGAACCTCAGATATGTCTCATGTTGAAGTTGTGTATAACAATGGTGTCAGGGTGTAAAATTCTACCATAAATATGTATCTGAATCATATAACCATGCAATTTGGCCAATTTTGAAAATTTGAACAATTGTGGAGGACATGTTACCATAGCATTCCCAAAATATATATGGAGATATTTTGAAAACTGATATAAATTAAAATGTGGACATGTTTACAAAACATGCCGTCATTATAATCTGGAGATGTTTAATAATGAGTAAGTGTGGAGAACATGTTTTCAAAACATGCCCCCACTAAGTTTACAACTATGAAAATGTGGAAGCCATGCCTCTATGACATTACCCCATTGATATGGACCCAATTTAGGTGAGGGAAGATAGAAACTTTCAGTTACCTCACCTCAAAAAGATAAGATAAACACATAATTGTGAATGAACCATGTAACATATAGAAGGAACATGTCTAGGTAAACGTAACACTGAAACACCATAATTTGATCACATAGGGGCCTAAGATGCATGATATAGATCATGAAAATATATAGATAGTAATAGTACAAGCTTAACATTTAACTAAGCACACATACATGAGCACTCAAAATTAAGTCAATAGATAATGGTCTAAGGAGACCACAAATAAGGGGCATGTTAAAATTCCACACAATAGAATGGACATGAATTTTTTAAATGTCTACAAAATCAATAATGACATATTTAAAATATCCACACATAAAGCAATGAAATATCAAATTTAAAAGAAAAAAAAGCACAGAGGCCGTAAAAAATGGAGGATATTAAAATGTTCAAACAAACAATACAATAGTAATGAAAGGCACTCAAAAAGTTCATAGATGAAATCAGAAGAAACCAACATAAACATGTCATACTAGCCCATGGGTCAAATGTGTTATCAATAAAAATGTCAAGAAAATAGCATATCAAGTACACCATGAAATATGTAAGCATGTATAAAGGCATGTGTAAGTACATAAGTTAAAACATGATAATGTAAACTGACCATAGAATGATATAACTTACATGTATCATGATCAAAGAATGTGGATTCCACCAACATCCTAGTGATGTGAGAAGAAGAAAGGCCAAAAATCTATAAGTAGATAAATCGTGTATCTGTGTTTGCATGTATCACACTCAAATAGAAGTGTGAAATTCATGTGTATGTATACATAACTAATATTCTATCAATCAACATGGAACTAACAACATATATTCCAAGGATCCAATAATATAAGTACACACCAAATAAATTTGTGGAATTTTGATTTTTTTGATTTTTTGGTAATTTTGGGATTTGTGTAACTTTTCATCCCTAAGTTGGATATTTTACATTGTTTGAATCATGGTTAGGTAATTATAAAAGGTACATGGCATGTTCCTCCTCACTTTCTACATGTGTATTATAAGAACCAATGCTATCATTTAGAACATGAGTCAATTTGACTTCATGAGAAAAGTAAATACCTTGTTGATTTTGGTCAATTTATGCTTACATTTAATATAACCAAAGAATGCCTGGTGTAAATACATATGGATATGTGGTAAGGATAACCTAAAACCTTTTTTGAATGAATTTAGGATCGTAAATATTTTCAAAAGAGTCTTTCTAACCTCCTTTATGTTGTAAGTTTTTTAGATCAAATCCAATCTGTAGTAAGCCAATATGTTATAAATCTATTTTATCTTCTCCATAGTTGGAAGCCATCCCAACCATGGAGAGATAAAATTATTTGTCCTCTCCATAGTTGGGATGGCTCCCAACCATGGTGATACTTTTTTTCTCACTCCTAACCATGGTGTTATTTTTTCTCTCTCCATAGATAGGAGCCCTCACATCCATAAAGAAAAAACATTTGTGTCCTCTCCATGGTTTCCAAGGATCCAAAAAATGAAGAGGATATAATTTTATTTATCCTCTACATATTTTTTATCCCTCCCAACCATGGATAGGGAAAATTTTATCCTCTCCATAGTTGGGAGGGATCCCAACCATGATAAGTATTTTTTTTCTCATCATTGTTGGGATCCATCCCAACCATGGAGATAACAAATATTTTTTTTATCTCCATAATTGGGAGGACTCCCAACCATGGTGATAGTTTTTCTCACCATTTTTGGGATCCCTCCCAACCACTAAGAGGATAAATATTAGCTTATCATCTTCAAGGTTGATAATTGTTTTTCTCACCATTGTTGAGAACTTGACCTCCCCATGGTTGGGAGACATCACATGCATTTAGAGAATAAAATTTTCCCATACACATGGTTTATATGGATCCAAAACATATGAAGGAAAAATTAATTTTGAGCTTCCCATGGTGAGGGATTTATTTTCCCTTTCCATAATTCAGAGGACTCCCAACAATGATGAGAAAAAAAAAATCATCATGGTTGGAATCACTTCCAACCATCAAAAGGAAAATATTTTATTTATACTCTCCATGGTTGGGAGGGATCCCAAAAATTTAAAGGACAAAAATTTCCCACACATTATTTGTAATCCACCCAAACTATGGAGAGAGAAAATTTTCCATCACCATCAATGAAATCTCTCCTGACCATGAAAAGGACAAAAATTTATTTGTCCTCTCCATTGTTGGGATGGATCCAAACTATGGTGAGGGAAAGATTTAGATCCCTTACACTCATGGATATGATAGACCAAATTTTGTCCTCTCTATTATTGGGATCCATCCCAACCATAGAGAGGGAAAAATTTCCCTCTCTATGGTTGGGAGGGCTCCCACCCATGGCAAGGGAAAATGTTTACCTCACCATAGTTGGGATCCATATTACCTATAGAGAGTATTTTTTTTAATCCTCTCCTTTGTTGGGAGGGTTCCCAACTATGGTGAGGATGAATAGAATTTGCCCTCTCCATTATTTGGGAGGGCTCTTAACTACTGTGAGAGAAAATCTTGTCCTCTCAATTGTTAGGAGGGATCAAAATCATGATGAGAGAAAATTTACCCTCTCCATATCTGGGAGGGATCCCAAAATTTTTAAGGGAAAATCTTGTCCTTTCAATGGTTGGGATCCCTCCCAAAAATGTATAGGACAAATAAAATATTGTCCTCTTCATGGTTGAGAGGTATTACAACCATGGTGAGAATTATTTTTCCTCACCATGTTTGGGATCCCTCTTAACTATGGAGAGGTAAAACATTTCCCTCACCATGAGGAGGCCATATTATTTTGGCATCACTATGGTTTGGAAGCCATACAAAGCATGGGGATAATTTTTTTGTTCTCCTGATGGTCGAGAGGGATTCCATCCATGGTGAGGTCAATGTTTATTTATCACACAAGACTATAAATAAATAAAGATTGTAAAACCACCAAAACTATGGAGAGAGAAAATTTTCCATCACCATCAATGAAATCCTTCCTGACCATGAAAAGGACAAAAGTTTATTTGTCCTCTCCATGGTTGGGATGGATCCAAACTATGGTTAAGGAAAGATTTAGATCCCTTACACTCATGGATATGATAGACCAAATTTTGTCCTCTCTATTATTAGGATCCATCCCAACCATAGAGAGGGAAAAATTTCCCTCTCTATGGTTGGGAGGGCTCCCACCCATGGCAAGGGAAATTTTTTACCTCACCATAGTTGGGATCCATATTACCTATAGAGAGTATTTTTTTTAATCCTCTCCTTTGTTGGGAGGGTTCCCAACTATGGTGAGGATGATTAAAATTTTCCCTCTCCATTATTTGGGAGGGCTCCCAACTACTGTGAGAGAAAATCTTGTCCTCTCAATTGTTAGGAGGGATCAAAATCATGATGAGAGAAAATTTACCCTCTCCATAGCTGGGAGGGATCCCAAAATTTTTAAGGGGAAATTTTGTCCTTTCAATGGTTGGGATCCCTCCCAAAAATGTATAGGACAAATAAAATATTGTCCTCTTCATGGTTGAGAGGTATTACAACCATGGTGAGAATTATTTTTCCTCACCATGTTTGGGATCCCTCTTAACTATGGAGAGGTAAAACATTTCCCTCACCATGAGGAGGCCATATTATTTTGGCATCACTATGGTTTGGAAGCCATACAAAGCATGGGGATAATTTTTTTGTTCTCCTGATGGTCGAGAGGGATTCCATCCATGGTGAGGTCAATGGTTATTTATCACACAAGACTATAAATAAATAAAGATTGTAAAACCACCCAACTATGGAGAGAGAAAATTTTCCATCACCATCAATGAAATCCCTCCTGATCATGAAAAGGACAAAAATTTATTTGTCCTCTCCATGGTTGGGATGGATCCAAACTATGGTGAGGGAAAGATTTAGATCCCTTACACTCATGGATATGATAGACCAAATTTTGTCCTCTCTATTATTAGGATCCATCCCAACCATAGAGAGGGAGAAATTTCCCTCTCTATGGTTGGGAGGGCTCCCACCCATGGCGAGGGAATTTTTTTACCTCACCATAGTTGGGATCCATATTACCTCTAGAGAGTATTTTTTTGAATCCTCTCCTTTGTTGGGAGGGTTCCCAACTATGGTGAGGATGAATAAAATTTGCCCTCTCCATTATTTGGGAGGGCTCCCAACTATTGTGAGAGAAAATCTTGTCCTCTCAATTGTTAGGAGGGATCAAAATCATGATGAGAGAAAATTTACCCTCTCCATATCTGGGAGGGATTCCAAAATTTTTAAGGGAAAATTTTGTCCTTTAAATGGTTGGGATCCCTCTCAAAAATGTATAGGACAAATAAAATATTGTCCTCTTCATGGTTGAGATGTATTAAAACCATGGTGAGAATTATTTTTCCTCACCATGTTTGGGAGCCCTCTTAACTATGGAGAGGTAAAACATTTCCCTCACCATGAGGAGGCCATATTATTTTGGCATCACTATGGTTTGGAAGCCTTACAAATCATGGGGATAATTTTTTTGTTCTCTTGATGGTCGAGTGGGATTTCATCCATGGTGAGGTCAATGCTTATTTATCACACAAGATTATAAATAAATAAAGATTGTATTCATTGAGTTAAATATTATTATAATTATATAATTGTCACAAAATCATACTTGTGAAAAAATTCATTGATGTTCAAAGTGTTTTATAAATATGAATAGTTATAGTTTTAGTTACTTAAGATTTAATTAAAATATCATTTGATTTCAGGTAGTCTAGTTAGAGATGGGATTCAAAAGTAGACAAAAAGTAGTTTTTAAATATATATATATATATATATATATATATATATTATAGTTGGAGTTGAAAAGATAATGTTTGGTTCAAGAAAAGGAACCGTGCTAGTTAAAGTTACCAATGTATTATAAGGAGTTGATATCAATTATAAAAATTATGTTTCACATATATTGAAAATACAGTTTGGTTCGAGGATAGTTTTTAAATAATATGATATGAGACTTTCTCATTTAATCAACTCTCTGTATTGTAAAAATGTAAAAGTGTATGAGTATTTCTAAGCAACTCATAAAAATCTTGGTTTGAAATAAATTATTTTAGTAAAACATATTTTTATGGATTAATGAATAATTAAAAAGGTGGAAAAAACATTGTTCATCATGGTGTGAAAATGATTCTAAATCCATGTCTAAATACAATGTCAGTAGTAGATATTCTATATATCTTTATTAAAGATTGTGAAGATGTGTCTCCCAATATGACATGCCTTTTAAGATATAGATCATGTGTTAATCTACACCTACTTACTTCCACATTGAAACATACAAGGGTGATTAAAAATATTAATAAAGAACTTCAACTATAGGGGTTGAATTAAATTTCATAGCCACATTTTTTTAAATGTGGGATTTTGAATTTTAAGATATGAAAATTTCAACAAAAGATGACCATTCAAGATGTGAAAGTTGTTGGACCTTAAAAAATAATAAGGCATATGGGAGGTTGTCTCATGAAAATTAAGGAGAAATTGATAATGAAATGTAATCCCACATGGTTGATGTGGGGATTTCAAATTTTTTGTATTGAACACATAGGATAGTGTCCACTTCCAATCTAAATGATTTTTTTTGTATCATTCATGATAAGGTTGACAAAAGGAAGCATTTATCCAAAGAATGGAAAACAAGTCAAAATTAGTTGGTGATAGGTCTATTGAGGTATATTTGGAAAAAATCATTACACATGGAGATAACAAAGGGAGGGTTGGACACTAATTCTTGCTAGATGTTCCATGTGGGTCGAACTTTATCATAATTTATTTAAAAAGATGTTTAAATTATTTAGAGAGTACACATGAAAAAGAATATGGATATATAAATCACACTCATGGGAAATCTAAGTACCATCTCTATGATGTTTTATTCAAAAATTCAGTGTATCTTCCATTTAGAGGGTACCATAATGATCTACCTTAGCTTGGTGAATTCAAGAAGCTGCTGGAAATTTTTTTCTTTAAATATACAATTTTACATAAGACAAAAAATAGGTAAAATATAACAAGTAGTGATATATATATATATAATATAACGTATTGACTATTACTTATTTGTAATATATATATATATATATATATATATATATATATATATATATATAATATAACGTATTGACTATTATATATATATATATATTAAAAATAAGTAATAGTCAATACGTTATATATATATATATATATATATATATATATATATATATATATATATATATAATATAACGTATTGACTATTACTTATTTGTAAAAAAACTCCTCCCCATGGTTAGGCACCCCCTATAACATTTGGCCTCCCCATGGTTTGGTGGTCACTTGACCATGGGAAGGCAAGTTTTTTGGCCTCCCCATGGTTAGGGGGTATCTTGAGCATGTGGGGCTAATGTTTTTTAAAATTATTGTGAAAAAACATATTCTTAAATGATTGACTTTTGAGTTTTTTTATCTTGTGAAATCAGGTTCATGAATTTTTATCTTCCATCAATGACTATGAATAGCTTTGTGATCTATTACCCCTCAATTAAAACATATAAAGGTGTTTTAAAAGATATTGAAATTCAATTATTATTAGTAGGTCATACTCATGAACATATATATGACACATCTAGAAATTTAAATTTAGCTTTGAAGGGAATAGATGCATGGAATATTTCAAAAATGATGGGCATATTTAGAACATGTGAGACTATAATAATGTTTATGACATATATAATTGAAGATTTGGTAGGTTTAAAAGGATTCATAAAACCATATTAGCTCATAGGTAAATATGAGATATGTGATTTGATAAAAGTTTAATATTTCTTACTAAGATTGGGGAATGACTTCCTAATTTTGAGGTTGAAACATACTATTTATGATTATGAGTGGTCTACACCCCTAAAATTATGGAGGAAATTAGAGGATGGTATGCATGATGTACCGCATAGATCTACATATTGTATTGTTTTCAAGGATTTGAGTCAAATAGGGATTGAAAAAAATAGAAAAAAGAGAAGGGCTAAGATAAGATTGAATTTATGAACAATGAAGATTATATGAGTGAGAACCAAAAATCATTGGAGAAATTAAATGCTAATAATGATTGTATAAATAAAATAAACATCAATACACTGAAGTTATCACTTGAAAAATCTATTTCAATGTTCAAGGAATCACATGCAGAGATGTCTGAATTTTGGTGTAGTCTTTTAAAATATTATAAGGAGGTCTATGATGCTTTAAAAAAGATAATTTTCCTACAAGGGAGACTTCCACGGGTGATTTTTGGCCAAAAACCAAATAAAATTCTTATGTCACATGAAATATAGAGACTATCTTAGTGGAAGAAGATAAATAATTTGAAGAAGAGCAAAATCTCTATGAAATTGAATAACATATTAGACCTCTAGTTAAAAAGTAAAAACTATTGCTGAATCCTAAATCATATTTAAAGGAAGGATATATGTGTTTGATACATTTGAATGTCACTTCAAAGATAAATCACATAAAATAGATGGAAAAGGATAGAAGTGGAGTTCTTATAAATGATTCAGTCATGGCTTAATGATATATTCATAAGTATAAAAGTAAACACAATATATTAGAAGTAGATATTTACAAATATTATTTGAAAAAGACATCGATATCCAATCCCACTAAAAAATAAATTTAATTTATTATGTGTGATAATATAGTGTATTCATGGAAGAACAAAAACAAAGATGACAAGGAAGTGACACTAAAATCTTCTCAAATAGAGAAGGTAGAGGACATGAGGAAGTGTGTGTAATACCATTTCTAATTTTATAGTGAATATATATTATTAATCAATGATATTATTACTTGAGGCATTACATGTGAAACATTTTTTTGATATATTACCAAGGATTATTAGGGTACCTTACCTATTTAAAAAAAATAAATCAATGAAATGAATATAATAGGTGAAACCTAGATCAATAGACCTATCTCTACCAGCTAAAAAAGCCACTACATCTAATTTAAGCTCGAAGAAAATCCCAAAACACTAAAATTATAATTCATCCTTTTAGGTCATCAATTACCCTTCAAGTGGGGCCTCCTCAAAGGTGTGGATATAATTCTCTTATTACTATTTGAGAGAGAAGGGAATCCATAGTCCAATGTGAGCCCTCATTAATCGCAGTCAAGGATCCAATTGTAGTCTCTCAGCTTATGTTTTCCTTCATCTATGTATTGGATTATACAATTTAGTTTGGTGAGGAGAGATTTAGTTGGATCAAGTGTACAAATATCTAGTGAGGAAATGTCATCATTTAAAATAAACTCATATTCCTCCCTAAATTTATTCCCAACTTGGTTTTCTAAGGCTAAACTTTCAGCATATTTACAAGCCATGAGTAGTTCTTTCATCCTCAATCTTGACTGTTTAAAAATTGTGTGATCATTCAAGCCCATTTTCATCTATTGGAAAACTTACTCCTCCATCATTTGAGTATTATCTAAAATATGAAAAGAGTTAATTAGATGTTCTTAGCCTAATCTAGTTCTCAAATCATTGAATCTCTCCACTAAAAGTTAATTTTGTAGAATGAAATCATCCGTAATTTTTAGTTTGGGAGTAGACATAGAGAACACCACAACAACATCACCATAGGAGACAAAGGATGGAACCTTTTTTTGAGTTAACTCATTGTCCAAAGTTGATGGAATTTGATTTATATCTAATTGGGAGAGGTCTTTAATGAATTATTCAACTACACTCCCAACCTTATGGATTCACTTATGGCATATAGTCACACTAGTCTAGGTGTAGAAACATGATGAATCCATAATATTTGATCTCTAAAAAATATGTTGCATGAACGGAATAAATTGAGTGAAATAGGTAAATTTATAAATATGAAGTCTTTTGCATAAGGCATAAAATTATCCTATTCTATGTTTGGACTCTCTTGTGAGGATTATTTTCCCAACATAACATTGTCTTCCTTCAAAATCTTCTATTATTCTTCATCTTCCACTTGTTTTTCAATAATCACAACACTCTCTCCACATATCACTCACTTGCCCCTAACCACATATCTCCAATTTCATTCTAGTGCAATGCTAATTGGATGCTTTTGACACATACTACCAGTTTAAATCCTAGTTCCATTTGTCATAGCTCCACACGCTGCCACTCAAGGAGCCTCTGTTTTGAGTGCTCTACTTACTCTTCCCTTAGCTTTGAATTTTAATATTCTACATGAATTTATCACTATTAAAATTTTGTTCCATCTATTAATTAAATGTGTAACATTAAATTATTTATAACATTTTCAATATTTATATTTTTAAAGATAAGTTGAAGTCTTACATAAGTAATTTTGATTAGTTTTTAATTTTTGTGGGTATTTTACTTGTGTATGTTTTAATCATTTTTTGATTGCTAATTGAAGGTTTAAGGGTTCCTCACCCATAATAAAGACCGATTCAAAACATTACCCATTTAAAGGTTTTAGTTAGTTAATTGATTAACTAATTATTTAATTAATTACTTATTTAACTAATTAAATAAATAATTAGCAAATTTTAATTAATTATTAAAAGTATTTAAATAATTTTAATTAATATTAAAATAATTTTAATTAACTAATTAAATTAAATGAATTAGTTAACAAATAAATAAATTAACTGATTAATCATGATAGAAAATCTAAATAAATAAAAATTTATATGAATTTACAATTAATGAGTTTATTTATTTTTCATGGACCCATTTATTTGAAATATTCTTAGATATTAAAAAATCCCATTTATTTGAAATATATTACAATTAGAAGATGGATAGTATTTGAAGCCCTCGTAAGTCCTACGTTTTTAAAATGACCCTTACTATCTGATTAAAGTGTCTCATGAAATTTTCAAGCTGACTCATAATTCTAATTATGAGTCTAAAAAAATATTAAGATGATTCGACTCCCTATAAGTAATATTTATGCAAGATAAACTAACTACATTGTTATTTTATACTTGCAAAGATGTGGTCATTGATAGGTTACTAGTAATTCTAATGAGACTTTGAATACGAATCATACATGTAGGCTTATTATTTGAAATAATTATGTAATCTTGACCTTAATCTATGTGAATTCCTTCTCATCAATCTTGATGTTAAAATTATTTTATTCAAGCTTGCTTATTTTTAACTCAAGGCTTAACAAACCTCTTACGTTATACTTAATTTGTATTAAAATGATAATTAAGGCTAGATTATTGGCTTGTAGAGGTGTTACCTATTTTTCTTCCTCATTAAAATAGGAAGAATGATAGGGATTGGTTGTACTTAAAATTTATTTTACCTTTTATGTTTTCCTAAGAAGGATTGGGTCGCTTAGAACTCATGGTTGAGATATTTTCAAAATGATCAAACTCTCGTGAGTGTGGAGAATATCTATATGAACTAATTAACATAGTAAAAGAAACCAAATACTAAGTTTGTGCCAATTATTATTATCCTCTTAAAATAATGGTATTTTCCTTTATTTTTGAGTGATGCCATACTTAATCTTCTAACACAAATTGATATGAAACCTTTTGTTTATAACTAAATATGTCGATGGATACTAAATTGATTAATTTATTATTGAAACTAGTGATATTTGGACATAAAATTGAATTCTTATATATACATAATTTATACCCTTGTATTATGTTCTAATGATCACTATTTTCTATGCTTGGAAATAAACATCATGATAAGGTATAATGATATGGAAATAAGGTTTTAATACTATTGTATAAAAATTATTAAAGGCTTTTGATGAGTTATAATAGCCCTAATCTTGTGTTTAGTTATGAGTTACATTATCTTATTTGTTGATAAACATATTTGAGAAGTAAATAGATATATTTTAAGATGATTGAACCCACAAATTTATACTACTATATAGGTGATATTTTAGTTGTTTATATAATAATTATAATCTAATGAAGTTAAGTGTATTATTAAATTATATTCAACCTTCTTGAATGTAAGTGATGTTTTCTATATGAAAGATTATATATATGGTTATCTTGATGTGTCAAAATACAACCATTAATGCACATGAAGTACCAACCATGATGCAGACTATAGGATACATAAAAAAATTCAAAATTTATTACTTAATCAAGAAGCATATCAATCCAACCTTAGGGAAAATATTGTGTTCCAATCCTATTCAAAAGAAAATTTTATACATAAATATTCCTCATGATTATCACACCCATTTTTATGCATCCTTTTATGTCTTATAGTATATTTGGTCATCAATTGGTTTTCTACATAGTATTTCTCTTAAGATGTACTTTAAAGTAGTATTTTTTAGATCATCAAGGGTTTTGACATGATCAATACTATCTTCTTTATTCTGGTATTAGTATTTATGATAAATTTATTGTGTTGTGGACCCTTTGATTCCTACTATGATGATTATTTATCTTTATTATTATTATTAGATTTTTGAATTTTAAGATATCCTTATTATCTTGAATATATGCACCTACTAATTATAATAATTTTTTTCCTTTATTTTTGAGTGATGCCATACTTAATCTTCTAACGTAAATTGGTATGAAACCTTTTGTTTATAACTAAATATGTAGATGGACACTAAATTGATTAATTTATGATTGAAACTAGTGATATTTGGGCATAAAATTGAATTCTTATATATACATAATTTATACACCTGTATTATGTTCTAATGATCACTATTTTCTATGCTTGGAAATAAACATCATGATAAGGTATAATGATATGGAAATAAGGTTTTAATACTATTGTATAAAAATTATTAAAGGCTTTTGATGAGTTATCATAGCCCTAACCTTGTGTTTAGTTATGAGTTACTTTATCTTATTTGTTGATAAACATATTTGAGAAGTAAATAGATATATTTTAAGATGATTGAACCCACAAATTTATACTAATATATAGGTGATATTTTAGTTGTTTATATAATAATTATAATCTAATGAAGTTAAGTGTATTATTGAATTATATTCAACCTTCTTGAATGTAAGTGATGTTTTCTATATGAAAGATTATATATATATATATATATCTCTAAATCTTGGTGTGTCAAAATATAACCATTAATGCACATGAGGTACCGACCATGATGCAGATTATAGGATACATAAAAAATTCAAAATTTATTACTTAATCAAGAAGCATATCAATCCAACCTTAGGGAAAATATTGTGTTCCAATCCTATTCAAAAGAAAATTTTATACATAAATATTCCTCATGATTATCACACCCATTTTTATGCATCCTTTTATGTCTTATAGTATATTTGGTCATCAATTGGTTTCCTACATAGTATTTCTCTTAAGATGTACTTTAAAGTAGTATTTTTTAGATCATTAAGGGTTTTGACATGATCAATACTATCTTCTTTATTCTAGTATTAGTATTTATGATAAATTTATTGTGTTGTGGACCCTTTGATTCCTACTATGATGATTATTTATCTTTATTATTATTATTAGATTTTTGAATTTTAAGATATCCTTATTATCTTGAATATATGCACCTACTAATTATAATAATTTATATTAGCTTATTTTAAAGCAGCTTGCTAGCATTCATGTCATAATTATGGATTATATCTAATGTGATTATAGGCACATTAAAAATTGTATTTTGTCTTTGTTTTTCTCTTCCATTCTAATTAATATGATATGATTTTATATATAGTCTTAGCTACTAATGATTAAAATTTATAGATGATTGGTCAAAACCCTTTATTCAAAATTTATAAAATAGACTAGATTATATATTTTATACATAATTGTAGCTACTTGGGACTTATGAGGGCTTCTAATACTATCCATCTCTCAGTTGTACTTTATTTCAAATAAATGGGATTCTCTAATATCTAAGAATATTTCAAATAAATGAAACCCATGAAAAATAAATAGAACACAATAATTGTAAATTCATGTAACTTTTTATTTATTTAGATTTTATATCATCATTAATCAATTGATTTATTTGTTTATTAAATAATTCATATAAGTTAATTAATTAATAAAAACAATTTTAATAATTAATTAAAATTATTTAAATACTTTTAATAATTAATTAAAATTAGTTAATTAACTATTTAAATAAATAATTAATCAATTAATTAACTAATTAATTAGTTAATTGATTTATTAATTAATTAGTTAATCGATTGATTAATTAATTAATTTTCAATTAATTAATCAATCAATTAACTAATTTATTCATCAATTAGTTAAATAATTATTTAATTAAATTAAATTAAAGTAATTACATTAATTATTTAATTGATGGCTATATTTATTTTTTAGTAATTTATATCAAAATAAAATTTATTTTTATTATCACTTTCTATTTCAAAATATATTAATAATTTGTTAATTATGAAAACCTAAAATAAGGGCCATTTCCAAACTTGGAATTATGGGACTTAAATTAGTTATTTATTTAAATATTAATTAATTAATCAACTAATTAACTAATTAATCAATTAATTAGTTATTTGATTTATGGATTAATTAGTAAAATAATTAATTTTAATTATTTAATTAAAATAAATTAAAATAATTAAATTAACTATTTAATTGATTACTATATTTAATTTTTATTAATTTATATTATCAAAAAAAATATTTTTATTTTTAATTGTTATTTCAAAATATATCAATCATGAAATTATTTTTTACTATTGTTCTTTGAAATAAAAATTTAAAAATATTTTTTTCCAAAAATATAGCTTTGGAGGTCATTTTGGTAATGACTAAAATATACATGAAATCTTATCATTAGTGATAGTAAGAGTATCACATATGTATCTCTAAGAGGAGGAATAAAAATTTGATTATTTTTAAATAACATGAAGGAGGAGTTGGAGCAGGCGTGATAATAGTGAAGATAGGGAAAATGGCTCAAAAGTAACTTACGACAAGGAGGAGCCTTGCTAGGTTTGGCATAGCGGTTCCATCACCATCAATAAGACCTCTTATTCTTTACATCTGTGCTCAGGGTTGCTAAAAGCACATGATGTGGAAGTAAGGTCTAATGCCTTAATTTATAAAAAGTGTGTAAATTCCCACAATTTGATTCATTGTTACAGTGATTTTTACAAATCTAAAGTTCTCTAGGACCTCCCTAGTGCTTCCCCTATTTTGGCCCCAAGGTAGAGCCTCTCTATTCCTAGGACATAAGTTAATGGTTGTAGATTTGTAGTTGATCGGGTTCTTATTTCTCTTCCCATTTTAATGAGTTAGAGTCACCTTGCTTCAAAGGTGAATAGTAAAGGAAATAAAACTCCACTATTAATTGATATCTCTTGTGACATCATGGATAAGGAAATTGATATGTTCGCCTCTTGTTTCCTTATCTTCAAATTCATTGGGAAGAATTTCCTATTGAATAAGATCAAAAAGTGGTGTCGAGAGACTTGGGTGGTTAATATCAAATTGTGTTTTCTTCTAAAGGGGTTCTTTGTGGAAATTTTCTCTTAGGAAGATTTAAAATTGGATGTCTTATGTAAAGGCCCTAAGCTTTTGGTTTTCTCTAAGCTCCACCTTCAATCATGGGTACCCAACTTCAATGCTCTTAATGTTGATTATGGTATCTCATCAAGTTGGATTCATTTGTATGCTTTATAAATATAGTTCTAAGAGGAGAGGCTCTTGTCTAAAATTAATGACTTGCTTAGCAAGATGGTACTAATCGACAATATCACTAAGGAGAATTAACTTGCTTGCTTCACTCATTTTTGTATTTTTATTGATACCTCCTCTCCCCTACCTCAGTTAATTTAGATTCAATCCTCAGGGGGTTATTGGATATAATGCATTAAGGTAAAGAATAATACTTGACTTTTGTGTCATAAATTGGGGCATTTCAAGCATCGATGTCAGCTGTGTAGCTTTTATCAAAGGGTGGCATCATAAACATGGGATCCCCTTGGCAATTTTTAGAAGGAATAATAATACTTTAGAGAGTAATGTTTTGATGAGTAAGGATACTTCCCCCACTCATGAATCTAGGATAAATAACCTCTTTGTCATATTTCTACAATGATCTTCGAGTAGATGAGTCATCACATCGTGTTTAAAGAGATGGAATCTATTGTTAAAGAATCATGTGTTTTAACTTCTGCTCTACGAGATTCTTTGAAGGAGGAGAATAGGTTGGAAGCCATCAAGGTCAAGGAGGATGGGACTTATTAGATAGATGGAATTCCACTTGGACCATCAGTTGCAGTCATTCATTCTAGGGATCTTCCTTTCTTTTTTCCTTGCTCTCTAAAGGATGTCAATCATGGAAAGGTTTTAAAATGAGGTCATGAATCTAAGAGTGTTAAAGCTTTGGAGGAGATTGTTGTGGGTTTTCAAGATGTCAGTAGTTCTTTATTATCTACTTAGAAGCAAGTTTGCATTTATTGTTATTTTTTATGGTTTGTGGATGTTTCTAGGTCTATGTTGGGTGTTTTTGTTGATGTTGATCACAATTTTTGAAAATATTTTAAAGTGAAATTTAGGTTTTCTCTGATTTAAGTCAATGAAGTGTGTTTGGTTTAGGATAGGTGATTGGGTGGATTGTAAATTTGTTTCTTCTCAATATTCTCATCAAGGTGGTCTAAAAACATGGATAACTAGTTTTTCTACCATGTTAGATGAATTTGGAAGTTGGTTCCTTTCTTTTTGTGTACTCCTTAGGGATGTTTGTTCTCCCCTTGAAGGATCTAGGCTAGTTTAGCCAGGTTTTGGTAACATCATTCCCTCATAATGTTTTGAATCAATCCTTATTATGGGAGAGGGAACCTTAAACCCTAAATTATCAATAAAAAAAAATTAAAACATACATAAGTAAAAAACCCACAAAATTAAAAAACTAATAAAAATTACTTGTGTAAGACTTCAACTTAACTTCAAAAATATAAATATTGAAAATGTTATAAATATGCAAATGTTACACCTTTAAATTAATAGATGGATTTTTTTTAATGGTGATAAATTCATTCAAAATAATGAAATTAAAAGCTAAGGGAAGAAAAAGCAGAGTGCTCAAAATAGAGGATCCCTAAGTGGTAGCATGTCC